>CM071847.1:11282063-11485163 GCA_036507275.1 Sicyos edulis
GACTAAATCTTTTGACGCAAAATATTCCAATGTTGCATTACGATGTTTTGGAAGCTAAAACGAAAAACTCGATAGATTTAGCGTTGAAAATCTAAAGTTCGTCTCGAGAGTGTTTATTTCGATTCTCTAAACTAAACGTTTTAGCGCAAAATATTCCAATGTTGCATTACGATTTTTCGGGAGCTAAAATGAAAAACTCGGATAGAAATCAGCGTTGAAACCAAAAGTTCGACCTGAGAGTGTTTATTTCGATTCTCTGGAATAAACCTTTGACGCATAAAATATTCCAATGTTGCATTACGATGTTTTGGAAGCTAAAACGAAAAACTCGGATAGATTTCAGCATTTAAACCAAAAGTTCGACCTGAGAGTGTTTATTTCGATTCTCTGGACCAAACCTTTTGACGCAAAATATTCCAATGTTGCATTACGATGTTTTGGCAGCTAAAACGAAAAACTCGTATATATTTCTGATTTGAAAACCAAAAGTACGTTTCGAGAGTGTTTATTTCGATTCTCTAAATAAACGTTTTGACGCAAAATATTCCAATGTTTCATTACGATATTTTTGGAACTAAAACGAAAAACTCGGATAAATTTCAGCGTTGAAACCAAAAGTTCGACCCGATAGTGTTTATTTCGATTATGTAGACTAAATCTTTTGTCGCAAAATATTCCAATGTTGCATTACGATGTTTTGGCAGCTAAAACGAAAAACTCGTATAGATTTCAGAGTTGAAAACCAAAAGTACGTCTCGAGAGTTTTTATTTCGATTCTCTAAATAAACGTTTTGACGCAAAATATTCTAATGTTTCATTACGATATTTTTGGAGCTAAAACGAAAAACTCGGATAGATTTCAGATTTCAAACCAAAAGTTCGACCCGAGAGTGTTTATTTCGATTCTCTGGAATAAAAGTTTTGACGCAAAATATTCCAATCTTGCATTACGATGTTTTGGAAGCTAAAACGAAAAACTCGGATAGAATTCAGCATTTAAACCAAAAGTTCGACCTGAGAGTGTTTATTTCGATTCTCTGGACCAAACCTTTTGACGCAAAATATTCCAATGTTGCATTACGATGTTTTGGCAGCTAAAACGAAAAACTCGTATAGATTTCTAAGTTGAAAACCAAAAGTACGTTTCGAGAGTGTTTATTTCGATTCTCTAAATAAACGTTTTGACGCAAAATATTCCAATGTTTCATTACGATATTTTTGGAACTAAAACGAAAAACTCGGATAGATTTCTGTGTTGAAACCAAAAGTTCGACCCGATAGTGTTTATTTCGATTAAGTAGACTAAATCTTTTGACGCAAAATATTCCAATGTTGCATTACGATGTTTTGGCATCTAAAACGAAAAACTCGTATAGATTTCAGAGTTGAAAACCAAAAGTACGTCTCGAGAGTTTTTATTTCGATTCTCTAAATAAACGTTTTGACGCAAAATATTCTAATGTTTCATTACGATAATTTTGGAGCTAAAACCAAAAACTCGGATAGATTTCAGCGTTGAAACCAAAAGTTCGACTCGATAGTGTTTATTTCGATTCTTTGGACTAAATCTTTTGACGCAAAATATTCCAATGTTGCATTACGATGTTTTGGAAGCTAAAACGAAAAACTCTGATAGATTTCAGCGTTGAAAATCTAAAGTTCGTCTCGAGAGTGTTTATTTCGATTCTCTAAACTAAACGTTTTAGCGCAAAATATTCCAATGTTGCATTACGATTTTTCGGGAGCTAAAATGAAAAACTCGGATAGAAATCAGCGTTGAAACCAAAAGTTCGACCTGAGAGTGTTTATTTCGATTCTCTGGAATAAACCTTTTGACGCAAAATATTCCAATGTTGCATTACGATGTTTTGGAAGCTAAAACGAAAAACTCGGATAGATTTCAGCATTTAAACCAAAAGTTCGACCTGAGAGTGTTTATTTCGATTCTCTGGACCAAACCTTTTGACGCAAAATATTCCAATGTTGCATTACGATGTTTTGGCAGCTAAAACGAAAAACTCGTATATATTTCGAGTTGAAAACAAAAAACGTTTGAGAGTGTTTATTTCGATTCTCTAAATAAACGTTTTGTATAAAATATTCCAATGTTTCATTACGATATTTTTGGAACTAAAACGAAAAACTCGGATAAATTTAAATTTGTTGAAACCAAAAGTTCGACCCGATAGTGTTTATTTCGATTATGTAGACTAAATCTTTGTCGCATAAAATATTCCAATGTTGCATTACGATGTTTTGGCAGCTAAAACGAAAAACTCGTATAGATTTCAGAGTTGAAAACCAAAAGTACGTCTCGAGAGTTTTTATTTCGATTCTCTAAATAAACGTTTTGACGCAAAATATTCTAATGTTTCATTACGATATTTTTGGAGCTAAAACGAAAAACTCGGATAGATTTCAGATTTCAAACCAAAAGTTCGACCCGAGAGTGTTTATTTCGATTCTCTGGAATAAAAGTTTTGACGTATAAAATATTCCAATCTTGCATTACGATGTTTTGGAAGCTAAAACGAAAAACTCGGATAGAATTCAAAGATTTAAACCAAAAGTTTCGACGAGAGTGTTTATTTCGATTCTCTGGACCAAACCTTTGACGCAAAATATTCCAATGTTGCATTACGATGTTTTGGATAAGCTAAAACGAAAAACTCGTATAGATTTCTAAGTTGAAAACCAAAAGTACGTTTCGAGAGTGTTTATTTCGATTCTCTAAATAAACGTTTTGACGCAAAATATTCCAATGTTTCATTACGATATTTTTGGAACTAAAACGAAAAACTCGGATAGATTTCTGTGTTGAAACCAAAAGTTCGACCCGATAGTGTTTATTTCGATTAAGTAGACTAAATCTTTTGACGCAAAATATTCCAATGTTGCATTACGATGTTTTGGCATCTAAAACGAAAAACTCGTATAGATTTCAGAGTTGAAAACCAAAACTACGTCTCGAGAGTTTTTATTTCGATTCTCTAAATAAACGTTTTGACGCAAAATATTCTAATGTTTCATTACGATAATTTTGGAGCTAAAACCAAAAACTCGGATAGATTTCAGCGTTGAAACCAAAAGTTCGACTCGATAGTGTTTATTTCGATTCTTTGGACTAAATCTTTTGACGCAAAATATTCCAATGTTGCATTACGATGTTTTGGAAGCTAAAACGAAAAACTCTGATAGATTTCAGCGTTGAAAATCTAAAGTTCGTCTCGAGAGTGTTTATTTCGATTCTCTAAACTAAACGTTTTAGCGCAAAATATTCCAATGTTGCATTACGATTTTTCGGGAGCTAAAATGAAAAACTCGGATAGAAATCAGCGTTGAAACCAAAAGTTCGACCTGAGAGTGTTTATTTCGATTCTCTGGAATAAACCTTTTGACGCAAAATATTCCAATGTTGCATTACGATGTTTTGGAAGCTAAAACGAAAAACTCGGATAGATTTCAGCATTTAAACCAAAAGTTCGACCTGAGAGTGTTTATTTCGATTCTCTGGACCAAACCTTTTGACGCAAAATATTCCAATGTTGCATTACGATGTTTTGGCAGCTAAAACGAAAAACTCGTATATATTTCTGAGTTGAAAACCAAAAGTACGTTTCGAGAGTGTTTATTTCGATTCTCTAAATAAACGTTTTGACGCAAAATATTCCAATGTTTCATTACGATATTTTTGGAACTAAAACGAAAAACTCGGATAAATTTCAGCGTTGAAACCAAAAGTTCGACCCGATAGTGTTTATTTCGATTATGTAGACTAAATCTTTTGTCGCAAAATATTCCAATGTTGCATTACGATGTTTTGGCAGCTAAAACGAAAAACTCGTATAGATTTCAGAGTTGAAAACCAAAAGTACGTCTCGAGAGTTTTTATTTCGATTCTCTAAATAAACGTTTTGACGCAAAATATTCTAATGTTTCATTACGATATTTTTGGAGCTAAAACGAAAAACTCGGATAGATTTCAGATTTCAAACCAAAAGTTCGACCTGAGAGTGTTTATTTCGATTCTCGGAATAAAAGTTTTGATAAAATATTCCAATCTTGCATTACGATGTTTTGGAAGCTAAAACGAAAAACTCGGATAGAATTCAAACATTTAAACCAAAAGTTCGACACGAGAGTGTTTATTTCGATTCTCTGGACCAAACCTTTTGACGCGCAAAATATTCCAATGTTGCATTACGATGTTTTGCGGCTAAAACGAAAAACTCGTGATAGATTTCTAAGTTGAAAACCAAAAGTACGTTTCGAGAGTGTTTATTTGATTCTCTAAATAAACGTTTTGTATAAAATATTCCAATGTTTCATTACGATATTTTTGGAACTAAAACGAAAAACTCGGATAAATTTTATTGAAACCAAAAGTTCGACCCGATAGTGTTTATTTCGATTATGTAGACTAAATCTTTTGACGCAAAATATTCCAATGTTGCATTACGATGTTTTGGCATCTAAAACGAAAAACTCGTATAGATTTCAGAGTTGAAAACCAAAACTACGTCTCGAGAGTTTTTATTTCGATTCTCTAAATAAACGTTTTGACTAAAAAATATTCTAATGTTTCATTATGATATTTTTGGAGCTAAAACGAAAAACTCGGATAGATTTATTGAAACCAAAAGTTCGACCCGAGAGTGTTTATTTCGATTCTCTGGAATAAACGTTTTGACGCAAAATATTGCAATCTTGCATTACGATGTTTTGAAAGCTAAAACGAAAAACTCGGATAGAATTCAGCATTTAAACCAAAAGTTCGACCTGAGAGTGTTTATTTCGATTCTCTGGACCAAACCTTTTGACCCAAAATATTCCAATGTTACATTACGATGTTTTGGCGGCTAAAACGAAAAACTCGTATAGATTTTCGAGTTGAAAACTGAAAAAAGTACGTTTCGAGAGTGTTTATTTCGATTCTCTAAATAAACGTTTTTGATAAAATATTCCAATGTTTCATTACGATATTTTTGGAACTAAAACGAAAAACTCGGATAGATTTCAGTGTTGAAACCAAAAGTTCGACCCGATAGTGTTTATTTCGATTAAGTAGATTAAATCTTTTGACGCAAAATATTCCAATGTTGCATTACGATGTTTTGGCATCTAAAACGAAAAACTCGTATAGATTTCAGAGTTGAAAACCAAAAGTACGTCTCGAGAGTTTTTATTTCGATTCTCTAAATAAACGTTTTGACGCCAAATATTCTAATGTTTCATTACGCTATTTTTGGAGCTAAAACGAAAAACTCGGATAGATTTCAGCGTTGAAACCAAAAGTTCGACCCGAGAGTGTTTATTTCGATTCTCTGGAATAAACGTTTTGACGCAAAATATTTCAATGTTGCATTACGATGTTTTGGAAGGTAAAACGAAAAACTCGGATAGATTTCACCGTCGAAAACCAAAAGTTCATCTCGAGAGTGTTTATTTCGATTCTCTAAACTAAACGTTTTAGCGCAAAATATTCCAATGTTGCATTACGATTTTTCGGGAGCTAAAATGAAAACTCGGATAGAAATCAGCGTTGAAACCAAAAGTTCGACCTGAGAGTGTTTATTTCGATTCTCTGGAATAAACCTTTTGACGCAAAATATTCCAATGTTGCATTACGATGTTTTGGAAGCTAAAACGAAAAACTCGGATAGATTTCAGCATTTAAACCAAAAGTTCGACCTGAGAGTGTTTATTTCGATTCTCTGGACCAAACCTTTTGACGCAAAATATTCCAATGTTGCATTACGATGTTTTGGCAGCTAAAACGAAAAACTCGTATATATTTCTGAGTTGAAAACCAAAAGTACGTTTCGAGAGTGTTTATTTCGATTCTCTAAATAAACGTTTTGACACAAAATATTCCAATGTTTCATTACGATATTTTTGGAACTAAAACGAAAGACTAGGATAAATTTCTGTGTTGAAACCAAAAGTTCGACCCGATAGTGTTTATTTCGATTAAGTAGACTAAATCTTTTGACGCAAAATATTCCAATGTTGCATTACGATGTTTTGGCATCTAAAACGAAAAACTCGTATAGATTTCAGAGTTGAAAACCAAAACTACGTCTCGAGAGTTTTTATTTCGATTCTCTAAATAAACGTTTTGACGCAAAATATTCTAATGTTTCATTATGATATTTTTGGAGCTAAAACGAAAAACTCGGATAGATTTCAGCGTTGAAACCAAAAGTTCGACCGAGAGTGTTTATTTTTCGATTCTCGGAATAAACGTTTTTGACGCAAAAATATTGCAATCTTGCATTACGATGTTTTGGAAGCTAAAACGAAAAACTCGGATAGAATTCAGCATTTAAACCAAAAGTTCGACCTGAGAGTGTTTATTTCGATTCTCTGGACCAAACCTTTTGACCCAAAATATTCCAATGTTACATTACGATGTTTTGGCAGCTAAAACGAAAAACTCGTATAGATTTCTGAGTTGAAAACCAAAAAAGTACGCGTTTCGAGAGTGTTTATTTCGATTCTCTAAATAAACGTTTTTGTATAAAATATTCCAATGTTTCATTACGATATTTTGGAACTAAAACGAAAAACTCGGATAGATTTCGGTGTTGAAACCAAAAGTTCGACCCGATAGTGTTTATTTCGATTAAGTAGATTAAATCTTTTGACGCAAAATATTCCAATGTTGCATTACGATGTTTTGGCATCTAAAACGAAAAACTCGTATAGATTTCAGAGTTGAAAACCAAAAGTACGTCTCGAGAGTTTTTATTTCGATTCTCTAAATAAACGTTTTGACGCCAAATATTCTAATGTTTCATTACGCTATTTTTGGAGCTAAAACGAAAAAACTCGGATAGATTTATTGAAACCAAAAGTTCGACCCGAGAGTGTTTATTTCGATTCTCTGAATAAAGCTTTTTGTATAAAATATTTCAATGTTGCATTACGATGTTTTGGAAGGTAAAACGAAAAACTCGGATAGATTTTTTGTCGAAAACCAAAAGTTCATCTCGAGAGTGTTTATTTCGATTCTCTAAACTAAGCGTTTTAGCGCAAAATATTCCAATGTTGCATTACGATTTTTTTTGGGAGCTAAAATGAAAACTCGGATAGAAATCATCGTTGAAACCAAAAGTTCGACCCGAGAGTGTTTATTTCGATTCTCTGGAATAAACCTTTTGACGCAAAATATTCCAATGTTGCATTACGATGTTTTGGAAGCTAAAACGAAAAACTCGGATAGATTTCAGCATTTAAACCAAAAGTTCGACCTGAGAGTGTTTATTTCGATTCTCTGGACCAAACCTTTTGACGCAAAATATTCCAATGTTGCATTACGATGTTTTGGCAGCTAAAACGAAAAACTCGTATATATTTCTGAGTTGAAAACCAAAAGTACGTTTCGAGAGTGTTTATTTCGATTCTCTAAATAAACGTTTTGACGCAAAATATTCCAATGTTTCATTACGATATTTTTGGAACTAAAACGAAAGACTAGGATAAATTTCTGTGTTGAAACCAAAAGTTCGACCCGATAGTGTTTATTTCGATTAAGTAGACTAAATCTTTTGACGCAAAATATTCCAATGTTGCATTACGATGTTTTGGCATCTAAAACGAAAAACTCGTATAGATTTCAGAGTTGAAAACCAAAACTACGTCTCGAGAGTTTTTATTTCGATTCTCTAAATAAACGTTTTGACGCAAAATATTCTAATGTTTCATTATGATATTTTTGGAGCTAAAACGAAAAACTCGGATAGATTTCAGCGTTGAAACCAAAAGTTCGACCCGAGAGTGTTTATTTCGATTCTCTGGAATAAACGTTTTGACGCAAAATATTGCAATCTTGCATTACGATGTTTTGGAAGCTAAAACGAAAAACTCGGATAGAATTCAGCATTTAAACCAAAAGTTCGACCTGAGAGTGTTTATTTCGATTCTCTGGACCAAACCTTTTGACCCAAAATATTCCAATGTTACATTACGATGTTTTGGCAGCTAAAACGAAAAACTCGTATAGATTTCTGAGTTGAAAACCAAAAGTACGTTTCGAGAGTGTTTATTTCGATTCTCTAAATAAACGTTTTGACGCAAAATATTCCAATGTTTCATTACGATATTTTTGGAACTAAAACGAAAAACTCGGATAGATTTCAGTGTTGAAACCAAAAGTTCGACCCGATAGTGTTTATTTCGATTAAGTAGATTAAATCTTTTGACGCAAAATATTCCAATGTTGCATTACGATGTTTTGGCATCTAAAACGAAAAACTCGTATAGATTTCAGAGTTGAAAACCAAAAGTACGTCTCGAGAGTTTTTATTTCGATTCTCTAAATAAACGTTTTGACGCCAAATATTCTAATGTTTCATTACGCTATTTTTGGAGCTAAAACGAAAAACTCGGATAGATTTCAGCGTTGAAACCAAAAGTTCGACTCGAGAGTGTTTATTTCGATTCTCTGGAATAAACGTTTTGACGCAAAATATTTCAATGTTGCATTACGATGTTTTGGAAGGTAAAACGAAAAACTCGGATAGATTTTTGTTGAAAACCAAAAGTTCATCTCGAGAGTGTTTATTTCGATTCTCTAAACTAAACGTTTTAGCGCAAAAATATTCCAATGTTGCATTACGATTTTTGGGAGCTAAAATGAAAAACTCGGATAGAAATCAGCGTTGAAACCAAAAGTTCGGCACGAGAGTGTTTATTTCGATTCTGGAATAAACCTTTTGACATAAAATATTCCAATGTTGCATTACGATGTTTTGGAAGCTAAAACGAAAAACTCGGATAGATTTGACAGTGATTTAAACCAAAAGTTCCAGTGTTTATTTGTTGCAAACCTTTTGACGCAAAATATTCCAATGTTGCATTACGATGTTTTGGAAGCTAAAACGAAAAACTCGTATATATTTCTGAGTTGAAAACCAAAAGTACGTTTCGAGAGTGTTTATTTTGATTCTCTAAATAAACGTTTTGACGCAAAATATTCCAATGTTTCATTACGATATTTTTGGAACTAAAACGAAAAACTCGGATAAATTTCAGCGTTGAAACCAAAAGTTCGACCCGATAGTGTTTATTTCGATTATGTAGACTAAATCTTTTGTCGTAAAATATTCCAATGTTGCATTACGATGTTTTGGCAGCTAAAACGAAAAACTCGTATAGATTTCAGAGTTGAAAACCAAAAGTACGTCTCGAGAGTTTTTATTTCGATTCTCTAAATAAACGTTTTGACGCAAAATATTCTAATGTTTCATTACGATATTTTTGGAGCTAAAACGAAAAACTCGGATAGATTTCAGATTTCAAACCAAAAGTTCGACCCGAGAGTGTTTATTTCGATTCTCTGGAATAAACGTTTTGACGAAAAATATTCCAATCTTGCATTACGATGTTTTGGAAGCTAAAACGAAAAACTCGGATAGAATTCAGCATTTAAACCAAAAGTTCGACCTGAGAGTGTTTATTTCGATTCTCTGGACCAAACCTTTTGACGCAAAATATTCCAATGTTGCATTACGATGTTTTGGCAGCTAAAACGAAAAACTCGTATAGATTTCTAAGTTGAAAACCAAAAGTACGTTTCGAGAGTGTTTATTTCGATTCTCTAAATAAACGTTTTGACGCAAAATATTCCAATGTTTCATTACGATATTTTTGGAACTAAAACGAAAAACTCGGATAGATTTCTGTGTTGAAACCAAAAGTTCGACCCGATAGTGTTTATTTCGATTAAGTAGACTAAATCTTTTGACGCAAAATATTCCAATGTTGCATTACGATGTTTTGGCATCTAAAACGAAAAACTCGTATAGATTTCAGAGTTGAAAACCAAAACTACGTCTCGAGAGTTTTTATTTCGATTCTCTAAATAAACGTTTTGACGCAAAATATTCTAATGTTTCATTATGATATTTTTGGAGCTAAAACGAAAAACTCGGATAGATTTATTGAAACCAAAAGTTCGACCGAGAGTGTTTATTTCGATTCTCCGGAATAAACGTTTTGTATAAAATATTGCAATCTTGCATTACGATGTTTTGGAAGCTAAAACGAAAAAACTCGGATAGAATTCAAACATTTAAACCAAAAGTTCGACCTGAGAGTGTTTATTTCGATTCTCTGGACCAAACCTTTTGACCCAAAATATTCCAATGTTACATTACGATGTTTTGGAAGCTAAAACGAAAAACTCGTATAGATTTCTGAGTTGAAAACCAAAAGTACGTTTCGAGAATGTTTATTTCGATTCTCTAAATAAACGTTTTGACGCAAAATATTCCAATGTTTCATTACGATATTTTTGGAACTAAAACGAAAAACTCGGATAGATTTCAGTGTTGAAACCAAAAGTTCGACCCGATAGTGTTTATTTCGATTAAGTAGATTAAATCTTTTGACGCAAAATATTCCAATGTTGCATTACGATGTTTTGGCATCTAAAACGAAAAACTCGTATAGATTTCAGAGTTGAAAACCAAAAGTACGTCTCGAGAGTTTTTATTTCGATTCTCTAAATAAACGTTTTGACGCCAAATATTCTAATGTTTCATTACGCTATTTTTGGAGCTAAAACGAAAAACTCGGATAGATTTCAATGCGTTGAAACAAAAGTTCGACCGAGAGTGTTTATTTCGATTCTCGGAATAAACGTTTTTGTATAAAATATTTCAATGTTGCATTACGATGTTTTGGAAGGTAAAACGAAAAACTCGGATAGATTTCAAATGTCGAAAACCAAAAGTTCATCTCGAGAGTGTTTATTTCGATTCTCTAAACTAAACGTTTTAGCGCAAAATATTCCAATGTTGCATTACGATTTTTCGGGAGCTAAAATGAAAACTCGGATAGAAATCAGCGTTGAAACCAAAAGTTCGACCTGAGAGTGTTTATTTCGATTCTCTGGAATAAACGTTTTTGTATAAAATATTCCAATCTTGCATTACGATGTTTTGGAAGCTAAAACGAAAAACTCGGATAGAATTCAGCATTTAAACCAAAAGTTCGACCTGAGAGTGTTTATTTCGATTCTCTGGACCAAACCTTTTGACGCAAAATATTCCAATGTTGCATTACGATGTTTTGGCAGCTAAAACGAAAAACTCGTATAGATTTCAGAGTTGAAAACCAAAAGTACGTTTCGAGAGTGTTTATTTCGATTCTCTAAATAAAGCGTTTTGTATAAAATATTCCAATGTTTCATTACGATATTTTTGGAACTAAAACGAAAAACTCGGATAGATTTCAGCGTTGAAACCAAAAGTTCGACCCGATAGTGTTTATTTCGATTCTGTAGACTAAATCTTTTGACGCAAAATATTCCAATGTTGCATTACGATGTTTTGGCAGCTAAAACGAAAAACTCGTATAGATTTCAGAGTTGAAAACCAAAAGTACGTCTCGAGAGTTTTTATTTCGATTCTCTAAATAAACGTTTTGACGCAAAATATTCTAATGTTTCATTACGATATTTTTGGAGCTAAAACGAAAAACTCGGATAGATTTCAGCGTTGAAACCAAAAGTTCGACCCGATAGTGTTTATTTCGATTCTCTGGAATAAACGTTTTGACGCAAAATATTTCAATGTTGCATTACGATGTTTTGGAAGGTAAAACGAAAAACTCGGATAGATTTCAGCGTCGAAAACGAAAAGTTCATCTCGAGAGTGTTTATTTCGATTCTCTAAACTAAACGTTTTAGCGCAAAATATTCCAATGTTGCATTACGATTTTTCGGGAGCTAAAATGAAAAACTCGGATAGAAATCAGCGTTGAAACCAAAAGTTCGACCTGAGAGTGTTTATTTCGATTCTCTGGAATAAACGTTTTGACGCAAAATATTCCAATCTTGCATTACGATGTTTTGGAAGCTAAAACGAAAAACTCGGATAGAATTCAGCATTTAAACCAAAAGTTCGACCTGAGAGTGTTTATTTCGATTCTCTGGACCAAACCTTTTGACGCAAAATATTCCAATGTTGCATTACGTTGTTTTGGCAGCTAAAACGAAAAACTCGTATAGATTTCTGAGTTGAAAACCAAAAGTACGTTTCGAGAGTGTTTATTTCGATTCTCTAAATAAACGTTTTGACGCAAAATATTCCAAAATCAGAGTTTGATGACTGAGCCCCATGATCACAGCTCTTCCTTCAGCCATCCTGTCTCGCAACTTGGTTACCTGTGGAAAAACCACAATAATAAGGGTGAGTAACGAATTACTCAGTAAGAATCCCCAACCGGGGTACAATACGATATACATGGTCATCTCGATGGATGTATGCAAGCTATGAGTATAAACACAGAATAGAGCACAGAGCTTAGCCCACACTTGGGCCTCGGATGCCAATTTAAGGTCTTAGTCTAGAATAATATCACCACACAGTCCAATACATAAGTCGCCCTATACGAGAAAGGTACACTGGCTCAAGATCCCGAGGAGCTCTCCGATCGGCGTTGTAATGAGCGTAAGCATGCACCGCGTGCTACTGCAGACCATGGGGGGTGCCGGGTCTAGAGGCAAGCTGCCCATGTCTAGTCACCACGCCTAACTAAATCTTTGGATTGGTGTCAGCGACGACATAGGTGTGAGAGACTGGACACGTAAACTATGTCAGCCTGAACCACCGCACCTGAGGCTAAGGAAACGGGTCGTGGTAGGCTTACACCAGGAAGCCGCCCTTACCTTAACAGGTGGCAATCAGGGGTTACGGCCGAACACGCTGAGGACATGCCGACTGCCGGGGACGAGGCAATGCCAAGTAATCTTCCCGACGGTTGGGGCATTTAACAGTCTGCCACCCTCACCCAAGATTGCAGGGCCAGCCGTTAGGGTTAGCTATTCCCTAACGGGATCAGGGCGGAGCTCCATCTCATACGTCCCTGTCGTGGATGCAAGGTACTTTATGCACCCGGCCCAGATGATGCTATCTACCTGCCACTCTAACCTGCCTTAGCAATCAGCAAACAATTCCATAAAATCCAATACGTGCTCAATAAGAATACAACGAGCCTAGCATGATACTACAAAGCAAGGAACAGATACGAGCATGCCAGAAAGGAACAACCTAGCATGGATTAACATGAGAATAAATCAGGAAGATCATGCTAACCGGGAATTCAGAAACGAGCACCTATTACTAAATATGTCAATAAACACAAACAAGCAATCACATATAATATCGCAGGGTCCACACAACTCCGGTAAGAAATCCTTACCTTGGTCGGGGACGATTTGACTCAAAAATCCTAAGTGGCGAACGAACCCGAACTAGCTATCGAGAACCTATCAATCACAACAAAAATCACACAATAGGCCTAAATATAATAAAACAAACAAGGCTCAGCTCGGGAGCAACTCACGAGGAGCGACGAACGCACGAACGAGCCGATTGCACGAACGGGGCAGCAACGGGGCTGGCTGGGAGCGCTTGGGCGCAGGAATGAGCGCTTGGGCGCGCTGGCTGCGCGCGCTAGCGAGTGGACGGGCGCTGGGGCGCGAGCTGCGTGCGGACGAACAGGGCGTTGGCGATGCGGCTCGGCTGGGCGCTGGCGAGGACGGGCGCGCGCGGACGCGAGCGGCACTGGGCGATGCGGCACGACTCGGCTAGCAGGGGCTTGGGCGACGCGATGTGGCTGGGCGGTGAGTCGAGCTTCTACGTGCGTGCGACCGGGCGAACAGGGGCGAACAGAGCACTGGAGAAAATGAGCTCGATTCCGGGCGATTAAAGAGGATTCGACGCGCGATTTGTTGCTGGACCACTTCCCCTTGGCTGGCCGCACGAAACCTACAAGCCACTCGCTTCAATTTGGCCGGCAAGGAAGAAATCGGAAACAGGGGAGAACGGGAAAGAATTGGGGGAGAAGAAGAAGAAGAAGAGAAGAGAACACGTACCTGCTGCTCGGAACAAGCAAAACGACCTTGAAATGGAGGACAAGCTCGGTTGAACTGGGGTCGGCGAGGGAGAATCGCGAGAGGGAGCTCGGGTCGGTCGAGGAAGAAAAGAGAAGGAAGAAGAAGACTCTCGGGCGGGTTGGCCTTTTAAACCAAATCTCGCATCGAATAGGCTTAACATAAAGTTGGCGCATTTAGAATAACAAAGACGCTCAGTGGCTCGATTGGCAGCGCCCCTTGCCTAGCTTGCAGCGCGTCCTTGGCTCGAATCTCACTCAACGCGCTATTTAATTCCCTATTTATTTTTATCTTTTTCCAAGCCCAAATGTCTTCACCAAAATTCCCGATCCCATTCAAATCGACTCATAATTTTTTCGGCAATTAACAATTACATAACCGGCCCTGTCGGCCCGACCAAATTACCAAAATGCCCCTGGGCCTCCCGGGAAGACCGGATGAAAATTTCGGGCCGTTACAATATTCCCCCCCTTATAAGACTTTCGTCCTTGAAAGTCCCTTAAGATTGGAACAGCTCGGGATACTGCAATCTCATCTCATCCTCCCGCTCCCAAGTGGCTTCCTCTGAACTCTGACTCCTCCACTAAACTTTTACCAACCGGATTTCTCGATTACGCAGTGTCTTTGTCTCAAAAGCAAGAATCCCCACTGGCTTCTCCTCGAAGCTCAAATCCTCATTCCGCTGCAAAGGCTCAAAATTAACAATGTGCGACGGGTCCGGCACGTACTGCCTCAACATCGAAACATGGAAAACACTGTGAACCGCTGACAATGACGGAGGCAAGGCTAATCGATAAGCAACCTTGTCGTTCCTCTCCAGAATCACAACGGACCAACAAAACGGGGACTTAGCTTTCCACGCTTGCCAAACCTCAAAACACCTCGCATCGGTGCGACCTTTAGGAATACATGTCGACCAACCTCAAACTCTAAATCCCGACGCCGGACATCGCGTAAACTCTCTCTCGCTCGCTCCGTTTGTCAACATACGAGCTCTAATCTTCTGCACGACACCATTAGTCAACTGTAGCAACTCGGGACCCAAAACCTGCCTATCACCAACCTCTTCCCAGAACACAGGAGATCGGCAACGCTTACCATACAAAGCCTCGAATGGAGCCATCTGAATCGTCGACCGATAACTGTTGTTATT
Organism: Sicyos edulis; assembly: GCA_036507275.1. Lineage (NCBI taxonomy): Eukaryota > Viridiplantae > Streptophyta > Magnoliopsida > Cucurbitales > Cucurbitaceae > Sicyos > Sicyos edulis. Next base: position 11,297,120 of record CM071847.1, read on the forward strand.
TGCAAACTCTATCAGATACAGGTACTGGTCCCAACTGCTCGGGAAATCCAACACACAAGCCCTCTAATCACGGTCAGACACAATCCTCACATGCACACCGTGATAACGAACAATCTGTTCCAAAAACAACTGCGCCCACTGTTCCACGGTATAAGTGTCTCTACCGGGAATGAAGTGTGCGCTCTTAGTCAATCGATCGACTATCACCGAAATCTGAGAGAACTTCCTCGGAGTCCTCGGAAAACCAGAAATAAAGTCCATGGAGATCTCTTCCCATTTCCACTGGGGCACACTCAGCTGTTGCAACAAACTGGCTGGTCTCTGCCTGGGTGCCTTCACTTGCTGACAAGTGAAACACCGACTGACAAACTCTGCGACATCTCTTTTCATACCCATCCACGAGAATGTCTGCTTAAGATCCTGATACATCTTGGCACCCCCGGGGTGCCAAGCAAACGGAGAAACTGTGGGCCTCTGAGAGCAACTCTACTCGCAATCCTGCAACATCCGGAACACACAACCGGCCTCACAGACGTCACCCCATGTCTCGTGAATATCTGAAGTCAAAATCTCCATCGCACTAACTCTGTCACCCAATCTCTTAAGTGCGGGTCACTCACTAACTATCAATAATCCATTTGTCTAATCGATGGTCGGATCATCAATCGAGCCACTCGCAAGAACCTCACCCAACAACATCGCAATCTCTCACCGCTCGAACTCTCTCCGTGTCTGGGTGGGAACTCAACAACGCCGCGAAGTGCGACGTCTTCCTACTCAAAGCATCGGCTACAACATTTGCTTTACCGGATGGTACAAACTCGTAGTCATAATCTTTCACCAACTCTAACCATCTCTCTCGCCTCATATTCACCGCTTCGAGCAAACAGATACTTGAGGCTCTAGTGATCGGTAAACATCTGAATCCGCTCACCATACAGATAATGCCTCCAAATCTTCAGTGCAGACACCACTGCTGCCAACTCCATATCATGAGTCGGATAGTTCTGCTCATATGGCTTCAGCTGACGGGAAACATAAGTAATAACCTTCAAGTGCTGCATCAACACACAACCTAACCCGAATTTGGAAACATCGCTGTAAACCACGAAACCACTTGTCCCTCCGGGACTGCCAACACTGGTGCTGAAGTCAAACTGCGCTTGAGCCTGGCAAAGCTCTCATCACACTTACTGTTCCAAATAAACTCGACACCCTTCCTCGTCAGACGAGTGAGGGGCGAGGCTATGGCGGAAAGATCCTTAACAAACCGACGGTAGTAACCTGCCAAACCATGAAAGAAACAGCTCCTACGAGCAAACCAACGAAGAACAGAGAGCTCCACTTACACTCACTGTCTTGCTCCACTACAGCAACAAGATCAAAATCTCACGGGGTAGCAACAGGGGTCCACCACGAACTGAACCTCCAAATACCAACGGGCAACTCTCAACTCCCTGGAAACAGGAAGACAACCAATAGTGCACGAACCATTCGCCCCACGAGCAAACTGACTTCTAGCAATTTCAATCCACACCTTGGTCAACACCAAGCATCAACTTGTCACCATACCGGAACCAATCCGGACTCTACTCCAAACAAATATTAACTTGCTAGGCTACCAAGACTGCCAACAACTCACCCGAGGCTACAAACTACACGGCTCCAGCTTGCCAACTGAAATTCCCTACTTGGCCTGACTGAGCTCTAGAGAGGCTCTCCACAACCTAGGGTTCTCCGACAACCTTCGACACCCACTGCCAACTAACGGCCTACAGCCAAATGCCTGAACAACAACAACTCTTTTTTCCAGCAACACAACCATGCTCGCCAACTCCAACTCATTGGAAACCAAGAGGACCCGAAACACTACCGAATGCATCATCCTCCTACTCAGACATCAACCACAACATAACTCCTACCCAAGGAAGGATCCGAACAACTTTCTCAGTCATGACGATCAACAAGAAGATTCGCCAACCAAGCTTAGGTCCACTTAACAAATCTTACCTAAGCAACAACCTGATACCACGAGCATGGTATCCTTACCACCTCACTAAGCCTTACAACATCCACCTGGAGTCCAGCTTTTCCAAAAACTGAGCACCAGATCCCCAAAGCAAACCCTACATGGATCTGACTCTCTCGCCACAGAACGAACCACACAAAACACACTTGTGTGCACAACTCCCAACCTTCATTTAGCGATCCAAGACTAACAAATGCTTTTCCCAAAAGACACACTAGCTCCTGGCAGAGATACAACCAATCGATGGAACACCCAAAGTTCCATCTCCACACGATGCTCGAAGCTGTGGCAACCTTGCTCTACCAAAGCATAACCATGCCAACCAAACTTACTTTATACCAAGCCTCTGCCAAGGGTGCTGTAAGGGACCGACCCAAATGGGGCACTAAATGGGCCCTTACCCCAATGCATGCATTCAAAGTAAAGAACATTAAACAGACATGATTTCGGATTCCAATTAAAACAAAAACATTCAAAATAACTCCTTTAAAAACTAGACAATTTCCCTGGAACCTGTCCCTGTTTCCAAGAACCTGTTCCAAGATAAATACATTTCCAAAGTTTACTCTGATCAGAGATTTACTAAAAACCATTCAAAACCTGTTCGGATACAAAATGCTGGAATCCACAAAACATTTACAAAACATCCTAGGGCTCCGTGCCCGGCTACATGCATTCAGGGGAAACAAAACATAAAGAGTCATAACACAAAATCAGAGTTTGATGACTGAGCCCCATGATCATAGCTCCTCCTTCAGCCATCCTGTCTCACAACTTGGTTACCTGTGGAAAAACCACAGTAAGGGTGAGTAACGAATTACTCAGTAAGAATCCCCAACCGAGGTACAATACGATATACATGGTCATCTCGATGAGCGTATGCAAGCTATGAATGTAAACACAGAATAGAGCACAAAGCTTAGCCCACACTTGGGCCTCGGATGCCAGCTTAGGGTCTTAGTCCGGAATAATATCACCACACAGTCCAATATATAAGTCGCCCTATACGAGAAACAAGTCTCATCCTCAGCCTGTCTACTGTCGACGAAAGGTACACTGGCTCACAATCCCGAGGAGCTCTCCAGTCGGCGTTGTAATGAGCTTAAGCATGCACCGCGTGCTACTGCAGACTATGGGGGTGCGGGTCCAGAGGCAAGTCGCCCATATCCAGTCACCACGCCTAACTAAATCTTTGGATCGGTGTCACTGACATAGGGGTGTGAGACCTGGACACGTAAACTATGTCAGCCTGAACCACCGCACCTAGGGCCAAGGAACGGTCGTGGTAGGTTTACACCAGGAAGCCGTCCTTGCCTTAACAGGTGGCAATCAGGGGCTACTGCCAAACATGCTGAGGACATGCCGGCTGCCGGGGACGAGGCAATGCCAAGTCATCATCCCGACCGTTGGGGCATTAACAACTGCCACCCTCACCCAAGATTGCATGGCCTACCGCTTGGGTTAGCTAATCCCTCACGGGGTCCAGGGAAAGAATGACTTGCTCGACGTCCCTGCCATGGATGCAAGGTTCTTTATGCATCAGGCCCGGATGATGCTAACAACCTGCAATTCTAACCTGCCCTAGCAAACAGCAAACAATTCCATAAAATCTAATACGTGCTCAATAAGAATACAACGAGCCTAGCATGATACTACGAAGCAAGGAACAGATACGAGCATGCTAGAGAGGAACAACCTAGCATGGATTAACATGAGAATTAAACCAGGAAAATCATGCTAATCGGGAATTCAGAATAGAATACCTAGCTATACATGTCAATAAACACAAACAAGCAATCAATCAAGCAATCACATATAATATCGCGCAGGTCCACACAACTCTCGGTAAGAAATCCTTACCTTGGTCGGGGACGATTTGACACGAAATCCTAAATTGCGAACGAACCCGAACTAGCTACCGAGAACCTATCAATCACAACAAAAATCACACAATAGGCCTAAATATAATAAAATAAATGAGGCTCAGCTCGGGAGCAACTCACGAGGCACGACGAACGCACGAACGAGCCGATTGCACGAACGGGGCAGCAATAGGGCTGGCTGGGCGCGTGGGCGCGCTGGCTGCGCGCGGATGGGTGCGCGGCGAAACAGGGGCGTGCGGGCGATGCAGGGTCGACACAGAGAGGCTCGGCTGGCCGCTCGCGCTGGCACGACTCGGCGAGCAGGGGCTCGAGCGACGCGTTGCGGAGCTGGGCGAGGCGCGCGCGCGGTGTGCGGCGAGGCTCGGCGGCTGGGCTACTTCTACGCACGCGAGCTCGGCGAACAGGGGCGAATAGGGGCGAACAAAGGATCGGAGAAAACGAGCTCGATTCCGGGCGATTGGGGAAGATTCGACGCGCAATTTGAAGCTGGACCACTTCCCCTACACTAGCTGCACAAAAACCACACGAATCTCCTCACTCCCCGGCGGCAGTGAACGAAATCGGAACCAAGGGGAAAGAAATCGGATTTTTCGAAGGAAAGGAAGAAGAGGAAGAACTTACCAGCTGCTCGGAGGGAGAATGGGCTTCGAATTGGAGAGGAGGAGCTCGGAATTGGCTGGTCGGCGAGGGAGAAAATCGCCAAGGAACGCAGTCGGTCGGAGAAGAAAACCGCGAAGGAAATGGGGAAGAAGAAGGAGAAGCTCGGGCGATTTTTTGCCTTTAAATTAAAACTCACCTCGAACAGGCTTAACATAAAGGTGGCGCGTTTAGAAGCACAAGAGCGCTCAGTGGCTCGATTGGCAGCGCCCCCTGCCTAGCACGCGACACGTCCCTGGTTCGAATCTCACTCGACGCTCTATTTAATTCCCTATTTATTTTAACCTTTCCCCAAGCCCAAATGCCTTCACCAAAATTCCCGATCCCATTCAAATCGACTCATAATTATTCCAGCAATTTTCAATTTCAAAACCGGCCCTGTCGGCCCGACCCAAAATTTCCAAAATGCCCCTGGGCCTCCCGAGAAGACCGGGATGAAATTTCCGGGCCGTTACAATATTCCCCCCTTATAAGACTTTCGTTCTCGAAAGTCACTTAAGATTGGAACAGCGACTGGATATCGCAATCTCATCTCATCCTCCCGCTCCCAAGTGGCTTCCTCTCGGTCGACTCCATCTTTGAATCTTACCAAACGGATCTCACGATCACGCAATGTCTTGGTCTCAAAGGCAAGGATCCCCACTGGTTACTCCTCGAAGCTCAAATGGACCAACAACCCGGGGACTCAGCTTTCCTCGCTTGCCAAACCTCATAACACCTCGCATCGGTGCGACCTTTAGGAATACATGTTGGCCAACCTCAAACTCCAAATCCCGACGCCGAACATCGGCATAACTCTTCTGTCTGCTCTGAGCTGTCAACATACGAGCTCTAATCTTCTACACGGCACCATTGGTCAACTGCAGCAACTCGGGGCCCAAGCCCTGCCTATCACCAACCTCTTCCTAGAACACAGGAGATCGGCAACGCTTACCATACAAAGCCTCGAATGGAGCCATCTGAATCGTCGACTGATAACTGTTGTTATATGCAAACTCCATCCGATACAGGTACTGGTCCCAACTGCTCGAGAAATCCAACACACAAGCCCTCGAATCACGGTCAGGCACAATCCTCACAGGCACACCGTGATAACAAATGACCTGATCCAAAAACAACTGCGCCCACTGTTCCACGGTATAAGTGTCTCTACCGGGAATGAAGTGTGCGTTCTTAGTCAATCGATCGACTATCACCCAAATCTGAGAGAACTTCCTCAGAGTCCTCGGCAAACCAGAAATAAAGTCCATGGAGATATCTTCCCATTTCCACTGAGGTACACACTCGGCCGCAACAAACCTGGCCGGTCTCTGCTCGGGTGCCTTTCACTTGGCGACAAGTGAGACATCGATCGACAAACTTCGCAACATCTCTTTTCATACCCATCCACCGAATGTCCGCTTAAGATCCCGATACATCTTGGTACCTCCGGTGAAAGCAAGCAACAGAGAACTGTGGGCCTCTCGAGAGCAACTCGTTCGCAATCCTCGCAACATCCGGAAACACACAACCGGCCTCAGACGTCGCCCCATCGTCTCGTGAATACACAAAGTCAAAATCTCTATCAAGACTAACTTTGTCAAACAATCTCTTAAGTATGGGTCACTCGGCTAGCTATCAATAATCCATTTGTCTAATCGATGGTCGGATCATCAATCGAGCTACTCGCAGTAACCTCACCCAACAACATCGCAATCTCGGCCCGCTCGAACTCTCTCTGTAATCTGGGCTGGGAACTCAACAACGTCGCGGAGTGCGACGAGCATCAGCTACAACATTTGCTTTACCCGGATGGTACAAACTCTCGCATTCATAATCTTTCACCAACTCTAACCATCTCCTCTGCCTCATATTCAGCTTCTTCTGAGCAAACAGATACTTGAGGCTCTGGTGATCGGTAAACATCTGAATCCGCTCACCATACTGTGTAATGCCTCCAAATCTTCAAAGGCGAACACCGCACGCTTGCCATTTCCATATCATGAGTCGGATAGTTCTGCTCATATGGCTTCAGCTGACGGGAAGCATAAGCAATGACCTTCCCATGCTGCATCAACACACAACCCAACCCGAACTTGGAAGCATCGCCGTAAATCACGAAACCACCTGTCCCCTCCGGATCGCCAATATCAGTCTGCCGAGTCAAATCGCGCTTGAGCCTGGCAAAGCTCTCATCACACCTACCGTCCCAAACAAACTCGACCCCCTTCCCCGTCAGACGAGTGAGGGCGAGGCTATGGCGGAAAGATCCTTAACAAACCAACGGTAGTAACCTGCCAAACCCAGAAAGAAATAGCTCCTACGAGCAAACCACCGAAGGACAGAGAGCTCTACCTACACTCACTGTCTTGCTTTACTAAAGCACAAGATCAAAATCTCACGGGGTAGCAACAGGGGTTCACCACGGACTGAACCTCCAAATACCAACGGGCAACTCTCAACTTCCTAGAAACAGGAAGACAACCAACAGGGCACGAACCATTCGCCCCACGAGCAAAACTGACCTCTAGCAATTCCAATCCACACCTTGGTCAACACCAAGCATCAACTTGTCACCATACCGGAACCAATCCGGACTCTACTCCAAACAAATATTAACTTGCTAGGCTACCAAGACTGCCAGCAATTTCCCCCGAGGCTACAAACTACACGGCTCCAGCTTGCCAACTGAAATTCCCTACTTGGCCTGACCGAGCTCTAGCGAGGCTCTCCACAACCTAGGGTTCTTCGACAACCCTAGACACCCACTGCCAACTAACTGCCTACAGCCAACTACCTGCACAACATCAACTCCTTTTTCCAGCAACACAACCATGCTGGCCAACTCCAACTCCTTGGGAACCAAGAGGACCCGAAACACTACCGAATGCGTCATCCTCCTACTCAGACCTCAACCACCACATAACTCCTACCCAAGGAGGGATCCGAACAACTTTCTCAGTCATGACGATCAGCAAGAAGATCCGCCAACCAAGCTTAGGTCCACTTAACAATCTCACCTAAGCAACAACCTGATACCACGAGCATGGTATCCTTACCACCTCACTAAGCCTTACAACATCCTCCTGGAGTCCAACTTTTCCAAAAACTGAGCACCAGATCCCCAAAGCAAACCCTACATGGATCTGACTCTCTCGCCACAGAACGAACCACACAAAACACACTTGTGTGCACAACTCCCAACCTTCATTTAGCGATCCAAGTCTAACAAATGCTTTTCCCAAAAACCACACTAGCTCCTGGCAGAGATACAACCAATCAACGGAACACCCAAAGTTCCATCTCCACCCGATGCTCGAAGCTGTGGCAACCTTGCTCCACCAAAGCATAACCACGTCAAACCAAACTTACTTTATACCAAGCCTCTACCAAGGGTGCTTACCCATAAGGCATCCAACTCCTCTCACAAGGCATCCTACTCACTTCATAGGCATCCAACTTATGGTCCCTCAACTGGACCCAACTTGCCTATACGATGCTCAACCCTCCTCAGATTTAGGCACTCGTAGGTAGTTGACCGCATTACCAACCACAAGGATCTCTTGGCCTTAACACTAGCGTGAGATGCACGCGCATTAACACTTACCAACCGTCAACCTGCTTGACTTACTCAACCTCCAGTAACACTGGGAAAAGGCTCCTTTCGAACATCCCTTCGCTTGAAATCTTTCGATTACCACTGAACTAGCCCTTTTTGCACGACCTCCACAGGTGCAACTACCATAAACGGATCCAAGGCTAAAGGAGTGCGCTAAACTTCGAACGACATAGAACCATCTGCTATGCCCATGCCAAACTCAGGCCTTAACCAGATTTAGTGCCAAAGCGGCACACCAACCAATGCACCTCAAGTGCCACTACTACCAAATCCACTTCTTACTACCAACGGGGCCAACAAAGTCACAACCTCAAGTGACACGAACTCTGGCTCGGAATACAAGGGCTCAACTCCAAGAACCATGCCTAAGGCATCTCATCAAGCTGAAGGCTCACCGCCTACTCTTGCATCTCCACATGATGCTCAACAAACTCTGGCCGGCTCTCTCATCATGCAGAAGCTAGCCCTACTCGAGGGCTTACCAAAGAAGAGTGTTCACTTCTATCAAACCACTGAGGAAAACACCAACGGATCCAGTCCGTAGAGAACACTGCTTGCTGCACCCTTAACTACTGGGGTTCCGCCATCTGTTTGCAATCAACAACACTTCACAGAAGCACTAAGATGCCTCATCAACCTCCTCGAAGGCTACCAACTTTGCAACCACTCTCTGGGCAACCAAATAATCTATCAAGGCTCAAGATCAACACTTGAGCTACCCAGGCAAGTCCACACGGGGACCTGCTCCACAAACATCCACTTAAGCACAATCACAGCTAATTCCTCTCTTAGAGTGGCATTCCAAGGCAACGCACCTCCACCCTCTCACTAGGGGAAAACCATCACACAGTTGGCCTATGGGAGTCCAATCTCTACCTCCCTCTGGAACGATGTCCCAGGGCATCCGAATCTACCTGGATACCACAACAAGCCACAACATACATCACACACTGCGGGAAGTTGGCATGATGGCGCTCTAAACCCAAACCAATAACGAGTCAGAACCTGCTCGTCTCCGCTCCACAACACTATACAAGGCATACACTCGATGACAGGTATTGTAAATTCTTAACCCTTTTTCTTACAACAAAAAGCAAACTTAGGCGCACTGATGGTAGCCGGAGTGCTAGTGATCATGGGAAAACGACCTACAACAAAAGGTCAAACTACAGAATTTATGACTCTGAGCTCTGATACCAACTGTAAGGGACCGACCCGAATGGGGCACTAAATGGGCCCTTACCCCAATGCATGCATTCAAAGTAAAGAACATTAAACAGACATGATTTCGGATTCCAATTAAAACAAAAACATTCAAAATAACTCCTTTAAAAACTAGACAATTTCCTCGAACTCGCCCCTGTTTCCAAGCACTGTTCCAAGATAAATACATTTCCAAAGTTTACTCGATCGAGATTTACTAAAAATCATTCAAAACCTGTTCGGATACAAAATTTGGAATCCACAAAACATTTACAAAACATCCTAGGGCTCGTGTCTGCTACATGCATTCAGTGGGAAACAAAACATAAAGAGTCATAACACAAAATCAGAGTTTGATGACTGAGCCCCATGATCACAGCTCCTCCTTCAACCATCCTATCTCGCAACTTGGTTACCTGTGGAAAAACCACAGTAAGGGTGAGTAACGAATTACTCAGTAAGAATCCCCAACCGGGGTACAATACGATATACATGGTCATCTCGATGAGCGTATGCAAGCTAAGAATGTAAACACAGAATAGAGCACATAGCTTAGCCCACACTTGGGCCTCGGATGCCAGCTTAGGGTCTTAGTCCGGAATAATATCACCACACAGTCCAATATATAAGTCGCCCTATATGAGAAACAAGTCTCGGCCTCAGCCTGTCTACTGTCGACGAAAGGTACACTGGCTCACAATCCCGAGGAGCTTTCCAGTCGGCGATGTAATGAGCGTAAGCATGCACCGCGTGCTACTGAAGACTATGGAGGGTGCCGGGTCTAGAGGCAAGCTGCCCATATCCAGTCACCACCCCTAACTAAATCTTTGGATCGGTGTCACTGACATATGGGTGTGAGACCTGGACACGTAAACTATGTCAGCCTGAACCACCGCAATCAGGGGCTACTGCCAAACATGCTGAGGACATGCCGACTGCCGTGGACGAGGCAATTCCAAGTCATCATCCCGACCGTTGGGGCATTAACAACTGCCACCCTCACCCAAGATTGCAGGGCCTACCGCTTGGGTTAGCTAATCCCTCACGGGGTCCAGGGACGGAATGACTTGCTCAACGTCCCTGCCATGGATGCAAGGTTCTTTATGCATCAGGCCCGGATGATGCTATCTACCGCAATTCTAACTCGCCTAGCAAGCGACAAACAATTCCATAAAATCTAATACGTGCTCAATAAGAATACAACGAGCCTAGCATGATACTACGAAGCAAGGAACAGATACGAGCATGCTAGAGAGGAACAACCTAGCATGGATTAACATGAGAATTAAACCAGGAAAATCATGCTAATCGGGAATTCAGAATAGAATACCTAGCTATACATGTCAATAAACACAAACAAGCAATCAATCAGCAATCACATATAATATCGCAGGGTCCACACAACTCCGGTAAGAAATCCTTACCTTGGTCGGGGACGATTTGACACGAAATCCTAAATTGCGAACGAACCCGAACTAGCTACCGAGAACCTATCAATCACAACAAAAATCACACAATAGGCCTAAATATAATAAAATAAATGAGGCTCAGCTCGGGAGCAACTCACGAGGCACGACGAACGCACGAACGAGCCGATTGCACGAACGGGGCAGCAATAGGGCTGGCTGGGCGCGCTGGGGCGCAGGAATGGGCGAGTTGGGGCGCGAGGCTGGGCGCGTGAACGCGCTGGCTGCGCGCGGACGGGCGCGCGGCGAAACAGGGGCGTGCGGGCGAAGCAGGGGCGACACGGAGAGGCTCGGCTGGGGCGCTCGCGCTGGCAGGACTCGGCGAGCAGGGGCTCGAGCGACGCGCTATGAGTCGGGCGAGGCGCGCCGCGGTATCTGGCGAGGCTCGGGTGGTGATGCTGCCTGCGCACGCGAGCTCTGCGAACAGGGGCGAACAGGGGCGAACTGAGGATCGAGAAAACGAGCTCGATTCTGGGCGATTGGGGAAGATTCGACGCGCGATTTAAAGCTTGACCACTTCCCCTACACTAGCTGCACAAAAACCACACGAATCTCCTCACTCCCACGGCCGGCAGAACGAAATCGGAACCAAGGGGAAAGAAATCGGATTTTTCGAAGGAAAGGAAGAAGAGGAAGAACTTACCAGCTGCTCGGAGGGAGAATGGGCTTCGAATTGGAGAGGAGGAGCTCGGAATTGGCTGGTCGGCTAGGGAGAAAATCGCCAAGGAACGTAGTCGGTCGGAGAAGAAAATCGCGAAGGAAATGGGGAAGAAGAAGGAGAAGCTCGGGCGATTTTTTGCCTTTAAATTAAAACTCACCTCGAACAGGCTTAACATAAAGGTGGCGCGTTTAAAAGCACAAGAGCGCTCAGTGGCTCGATTGGCAGCGACACGTCCCTGGTTCGAATCTCACTCGATGCGTTATTTAATTCCCTATTTATTTTAACCTTTCCCCAAGCCCAAATGCCTTCACCAAAATTCCCGATCCTATTCAAATCGACTCATAATTATTCCGGCAATTTTCAATTTCAAAACCGGCCCTGTCGTCCCTACCCAAAATTACCAAAATGCCCCTAGGCCTCCCGGGAAGACCGGGATGAAATTTCCGGGCCGTTACAGGTGCTTACCCATAAGGCATCCAACTCCTCTCACATGGCATCCTACTCACCTCATAGGCATCCAACTCATGGTCCCTCAACTGGACCCAACTTGCTTCTACGATGTTCAACTCTCCTGAGATTTAGGCACTCGAAGGTAGTTGACCGTACTACCAACCACAAAGATCTCTTGGCCTTAACACTAGCGTGAGATGCACGCGCTCTAACACTTACCAACCGCCAACCTGCTTGACTTACTCAACCTCTAGTAACACTAGGAAAAGGCTCCGGCTCCTCTCGAACATCCTTTCGCTTGAAATCTTTCGATTTCCACTGAACTAGCCCTTCTTTTCACGACCTGCACAGGTGCAACTACCATAAACGGGTCCAAGGCTAAATGAGTACGCTGAACTCCGAACGGCATAGAACCATCTGCTATGCCCATGCCAAAGTGGCACACCAACCAATGCACCTCAAGTGCCACTACTACCAAATCCACATCTTACTACCAACGGGGCCACAAGGTCACAACCTCAAGTGACACGAACTCTGGCTCGGCATTCAAGGGCTCAACTCCAACAACCATGCCTAAGGCATCTCATCAAGCTGAAGGCTCACAGCCTATTCTTGCATCTCCACATGATGCTCAACAAACTCTGGCCGGCTCTCTCAACATGCAGCAACTAGCCCTACTCTAGGGCTTACCAAAAGAAGAGTGTTCAATTCTATCGAGCAACTGAGGAAACCACCAACGGATCCAGTCCGAAGGGAACACTGCTTGCTGCACCCTTAACTACAGGGTTCCGGCTTACTGGCTGCAAACAACCACACTTCACAGAAGCACAAAGAGGCCTCATCAACCTCCTCGAAGGCTACCAACTTTGCAACCACTCTCTAGGCAACCAAATAATCTATCAAGGCTCAAGATCAACACTTGAGCTACCCAGGCTAGTCCACACGGGGACCTGCTTCACAACATCCACATCAGCACAACCACAGCTAACTCCTATCTTGGAGTGGCATTCCAAGGCAAAGCACCTCCACCCTCTCACTAGGGGAAAACCAACAACTGGGCCACAGCTGGCCTATGGGAGTCCAATCTCTACCTCCCTCTGGAACGATGTCCCAGGGCATCCAAATCTATCTGGATACCACAACAAGCCACAACATACATCACACACTGCAGGAAGTTGGCATGATGGCGCTCTAAACCCAAACCAATAACGAGTCAGAACCTGCTCGTCTCCGCTCCACAACACTACACAAGGCATACACTAGATGACAGGTATTGTAAATTCTTAACCCTTTTTCTACAACAAATAGAAAACTTAGGCGTACCTGATGACTGTCGGAGTGCTGGTGATCATGGGAAAACGACCTACAACAAAAGGTCAATCTACAGAATCTATGACTCTGAACTCTGATACCAACTGTAAGAGACCGACCCGAATGGGGCACTAAATGGGCCCTTACCCCAATGCATGCATTCAAAGTAAAGGACATTTAAACGGACATGATTTCGGATTACAATTAAAACAAAACATTCAAAATAACCCCTTTAAAAACTAGACAATTTCCCTGGAACCTGTCCCTGTTTCCAAGCACCTGTTCCAAGATAAATACATTTCCAAAGTATACTCCGATCAGAGATTTCTTAAAATCATTCAAAACATGTCTAAATACTATAATGCTGGAATCCACAAAATATTCAGAAAACATCCTAGGGCTCCTTGCCCGGCTACATGCATTCAGGGGAAAATAAAACATAAAGAGTCATAACACAAAATCAGAGTTTGATAACTAAGCCCCATGATCACAGCTCCTCCTTCAGCCATCCTGTCTCGCAACTTGGTTACCTGTGGAAAAACCACAATAATAAGGGTGAGTAACGAATTACTCAGTAAGAATCCCCAACCGGGGTACAATACGATATACATGGTCATCTCGATGAATGTATGCAAGCTATGAGTATAAACACAGAATAGAGCACATAGCTTAGCCCACACTTGGGCCTCAGATGGCAATTTAAGGTCTTAGTCCGGAATAATATCACCACGACCCAATACATAAGTCGCCTATACGAGAAACAAGTCCGGCCTCACTGCTCTATCGTCGACGAAAGGTACACTGGCTCAAGATCCCGAGGATCTCTCCGGTCGGCGCTGTAACGAGCGTAAGCATGCACCGCGTGCTACTGCAGACCATGGGGGGTGTCGGGTCTAGAGGCAAGCTGCCCATGTCCAGTCACCACGCCTAACTAAATCTTTGGATCGGTGTCACTGACATAGGGGTGTGAGACATGGACACGTAAACTATGTCAGCCAGAACCACCGCACCTGAGGCTAATAAAACAAACAAGGCTCAGCTCGGGAGCAACTCACGAGGCGCGACGAACGCACGAACGAGCCGATTGCACGAACGGCAAAGAATCTGGTTGGCCGGGCGCGCCGGGCGTAGGAATGGGCGCGCGCGCGGCGCGCGTGGACGGCGCGAGCGCGCGTGCGGCGGACGAACAGGGCGTTGGCGATGTGGCTCGGCTGGGCGCTGGCGAGGACGCGCGCGTGAACGCGAGCGGCATGACTCGGCTAGCAGGGGCTCGGGCGACGCGATGCGGCTGGGCGCTGAGGCGAGCTTCTGCTCGCGTGCGACCAGGCAAACAGGGGCGAACAGAGCACTAGAGAAAATGAGCTCGATTCTGGGCGATTGGAGAGGATTCGATGTAACGGCCCGGAAATTTCATCTCGGTCTTCCCGAGAGGCCTAGGGGCATTTTGGTAATTTTGGGTCGGGCCAACAGGGCCGGTTTTGAAATTGAAAATTTCCAGAATAATTATGAGTCAATTTGAATAAGATCGGGATTTTTGGTGAAGGCATTTGGGCTTGGGAAAGAGTAAAATTAAATGAGGAATTAAATAGCGCGTCGAGTGAGATTCGAACTAGGGACGTGTCGCGTGCTAGGTAGAGGGCGCTGCCAATCGAGCCACTGAGCGCTCTTGTGCTTCTAAACGTGCGATCTTCTATATGAGCCTGTTCGACGCCAGTTTTGGTTTAAAGGCCGAGCTTCTCTTCTTCTTCCCCATTTCTCCTTCGCGATTCTTCCTCCGACCGACAGCGATTTCCCTTGCGATTTCTTCCTTCCCCAGCTCCATTTCGACCGTGCTTCTTCTCCAAATTCGTAGTCGATCTCTTCCCGAGCAGCAGGTAAGCGTTTCCTTCTCCTTCTTCTTCTCCTTCCTGCCCTCCCCTGTTTCCGATTTCGGGTTTTGCTGGCCGAGAGAGTGAGGGAATTGCGTGGTTTTCGTGCAGCCAGTGTAGGGGATTCCAGCCATCAGCGAATTGGAAGTCGAATCCTCACCAATCGCTCGAATTCGAGCTCGTTCTTCTCCAATGCCCTGTTCGCCCCTGTTCGTCGAGCTCGCCAGATCGCCCTCGCCAGATCGCACGCGCGGCCGCGTCGTGCCCATCGCTCGCGTGCGCAGTCGAAGCCCAGCCGCCGAGCCACGCCTCACAGCGACCGGTGCTCGCGCACGCGTCCTCGCCGGCTACTGCGTCGCGATCGCATCGCGCCGCCGCCAGCCAGCCGAAAGCGCGCCGCGCGCCGCGCCGCCCCGCATTCGTTCGCGCCCCAGCGCGCCCACGCGCCCATTTCTGCGCCCAGCTCGCCCAGCCAGCCCCGTTGCTGCCCCGTTCGTGCAATCGGCTCGTTTGTGCGTTAGTCGTGCCTCGTGAGTTGCTCCCGAGCTGAGCCTCATTTATTTTATTATATTTAGGCCTATTGTGTGATTTTTGTTGTGATTGATAGGTTCTCGGTAGCTAGTTCGGGTTCGTTCGCCGCTTAGGATTTCGTGTCAAATTGTCCCCAGCCAAGGTAAGGATTTCTTACCGGAGTTGTGTGGACCCTGCGATATTATATGTGATTGCTGATTGATTGCTTGTTTGTGTTTATTGACATGTATAGCTAGGTACTCAATTCTGAATTCCCGATTAGCATGTTGTTCCTAATTAATTCTCATGTTAATCCATGCTAGGTTGATTCTTTCTAGCATGCTCGTATCTGTTCCTTGCTTCGTAGTATCATGCTAGGCTCGTTGTATTCTTATTGAACACGTATTGGATTTTATGGAATTGCTTGCTGTTTGCTAGGGCAGGTTAGAATTGCAGGTAGATAGCATCATCCGGGCCTGATGCATAAAGTACCTTGCATCCATGGCAGGGCGTCGAGCAAGTCATTCCGTCCCTAGACCCCGTGAGGGATTAGCTAACCCGAGCGGTAGGCCCTGCAATCTTGGGTGAGGGTGGCAGACTGTTAAATGCCCCAACCGTCGGGATGATGACTTGGCATTGCCTCGTCCCCAGCAGTCGGCACGTCCTCAGCGTGTTCGGCCGTAGCCCCTGATTGCCACCTGTTAAGGTAAGGGCGGCTTCCTGGTGTAAGCCTACCACGACCCGTTTCCTTAGCCTCAGGTGCGGTGGTTCAGGCTGACATAGTTTACGTGTTCAGGTCTCACACCCCTATGTCAGTGACACCGATCCAAAGAATTAGTTAGGCGTGGTGACTGGACATGGGCGGCTTGCCTCTAGACCCGGCACCCCATGGAGTGCAGCAGAGCACGCGGTGCATGTTTACGCTCTTTACAGCGCCGACCGGAGAGCTCCTCGGGATCTTGAGCCAGTGTACCTTTCGTCGACAGTAGACAGGCTGAGGCCGGGACTTGTTTCTCTTATAGGGCGACTTATATATTGGACTGTGTGGTGATATTATTCTGGACTAAGACCCTAAGCTGGCATCCGAGGCCCAAGTGTTGGCTAAGCTATGTGCTCTATTCTGTGTTTATATTCATATCTTGCATACGCTCATCTAGATGACCATGTATATCGTATTGTACCCCGGTTGGGGATTCTTACTGAGTAATTCGTTACTCACCCCATCGTGGTTTTTCCACAGTAACCAAGTTATGAGACACATGATGGCTGAAGGAGGAGCTGTGATCATGGGGCTCAATCATCAAACTCTGATTTTGTGTTATGACTCTTATGTTTTATTTTCCCCTGAATGCATGTAGTCGGGCACGGAGCCCTAGGATGTTTTCTGAATATGTTGTGGATTCGAGCATTATTATATTTAGACATGTTTTGAATAATTTTAAGAAATCTCTGATCGGAGTATACTTTGGAAATGTATTTATCTTGGAACAGGTGCTTGGAAACAGGGACAGGTTCTAGGGAAATTGTTTAGTTTTTAAAGGGGTTATTTTGAATGTTTTGTTTTAATTGGAATCCGAAATCATGTCTGTTTAAATGTCCTTTATTTTGATTGCATGCATTGGGGTAAGGGCCCATTTAGTGCCCCATTCGGGTCGGTCCCTTACAGTTTGTATCAGAGCTCAGAGTCATAAATTCTGTAGATTGACATTTTGTTGTAGGTCGTTTTCTCATGATCACTAGCACTCCGACAGTCATCAGGTACGCCTAAGTTTGCTTTTTGTTGTAAGAAAAAGGGTTAAGAATTTACAATACCTGTCATCGAGTGTATGCCTTGTATAGTGTTGTGGAGCGGAGACGAGCAAGTTCTGACTCGTTATTGGTTTGGGTTTAGAGCGCCATCATGCCAATTTCCCGTAGTGTGTGATGTATGTTGTGGCTTGTTATGGTATCCAGGTAGATTCGGATGCCCTGGGACATCGTTCTAGAGGGAGGTAGAGATTGGACTCCCATAGGCCAACTGTGGCCCAGTTGATGGTTTTCCTGTAGTGAGAGGGTGGAGGTGCGTTGCCTTGGAATGCCACTCTAAGAGAGGAATTAGCTGTGATTGTGCTTAAGTGGATGTTTGTGGAGCAGGTCCCCGTGTGGACTAGCCTGGGTAGCTCAAGTGTTGATCTTGAGCCTTGATAGATTATTTGGTTGCCTAGAGAGTGGTTGCAAAGTTGGTAGCATTCGAGGAGGTTGATGAGGCATCTTAGTGCTTCTGTGAAGTGTTGTTGTTTGCAGCCAGTAAGCCGGAACCCTGTAGTTAAGGGTGCAGCAAGTAGTGTTCTCTACGGACTGGATCCGTTGGTGTTTTCCTCAGTGGGTTGATAGAAGTGAACACTCTTCTTTTGGTAAGCCCTCGAGTAGGGCTAGCTGCTGCATGATGAGAGAGCCGGCCAGAGTTTGTTGAGCATCATGTGGAGATGCAAGAGTAGGCGGTGAGCCTTCAGCTTGATGAGATGCCTTAGGCATGGTTCTTGGAGTTGAGCCCTTGTATGCCGGGCCAGAGTTCGTGTCACTTGAGGTTGTGACTTTGTTGGCCCCGTTGGTAGTAAGAAGTGGATTTATTAGTAGTGGCACTTGAGGTGCATTGGTTGGTGTGCCGCTTTGGCACTAAATCTGGTTAAGGCCTGAGTTTGGCATGGGCATAGCAGATGGTTCTATGCCGTTCGGAGTTTAGCGTACTCCTTTAGCCTTGAATCCGTTTATGGTAGTTGCACCTGTGGAGGTCGTGCAAAAAGGGCTAGTTCAGTGGTAATCGAAAGATTTCAAGCGAAGGGATGTTCGAAAAGGAGCCTTTCCCGGTGTTGTTACTGGAGGTTGAGTAAGTCAAGCAGGTTGACGGTTGGTAAGTGTTAATGCGCGTGCATCTCACGCTAGTGTTAAGGCCAAGAGATCCTTGTGGTTGGTAATGCGGTCAACTACCTGCGAGTGCCTAAATCTGAGGAGGGTTGAGCATCGTAGAGGCAAGTTGGGTCCAGTTGAGGGACCATGAGTTGGATGCCTATGAGGTGAGTAGGATGCCTTGTGAGAGGAGTTGGATGCCTTATGGGTAAGCACCCTTGGTAGAGGCATGGCATAAAGTAAGTTTGGTTTGGCCTGGTTATGCTTTGGTAGAGCAAGGTTGCCACGACTTGAGCATCATCGCGGAGATGGAACTTTGGGTGTTCCGTTGATTGGTTGTATCTCTGCCAAGAGCTAGTGTTGCTTTTGGGAGAAAAGCATTTGTTAATCTTGGATCTTTAGAGGAAGGTTGGGAGTTGTGCACACAAGTGTCTTTTGTGTGGTTCGTTCTGTGGCGAGAGTTTCAGATCCATGTAGGGTTTGCTTTGGGGATCTGGTGCTCAGTTCTTGGAAAAGTTGGACTCCAGGTGGAGGTTGTAAGGCTTTAGTGAGGTGGTAAGGATACCATGCTCGTAGTATCAGGTTGTTGCTTAGGTAAGATTTGTTAAGTGGACCTAAGCTTGGTTGGCGGATCTTCTTGTTGATCGTCATGACTAAGAGAGTTGTTCGGATCCTTCCTTGGGTAGGAGTTATGTTGTGGTTGAGGTCTGAGTAGGAGGATGACGCATTCGGTAGCGTTTCGGGTCCTCTTGGTTCCCAAGGAGTTGGAGTTGGCCAGCATGGTTGTGTTGCTGGAAAATGGAGTTGTTGTTTGTTCAGGCAGTTGGCTGTAGGCCGTTAGTTGGCAGTGGATGTCGAAGGTTGCCGGAGAACCCTAGGTTGTGGGGAGCCTCTCTAGAGCTCAATCAGGCCCTGATAGTGAGTTTGGTTGGCAAGTTGAAGCCGTAGTTTGTAGCCTCTGGGAATTCTTTGGCGATCTTGGTAGCCTAGCAAGTTAAATTTGTTTGGAGAAGAGTCCGGATTGGTTCTGGTATGGTGACAAGTTGATACTTGGTGTTGACCAAGGTGTGGATTGAAATTGCTTGAAGTCAGTTTTGCTCGTGGGGCGAATGGTTCGTGCCCTGTTGGTTGTCTTCCTGTTTCCAGGAAAGTTGAGAGTTGCCCCGTTGGTATTTGGAGGTTCAATCTGTGGTAGACCCCTGTTGCTACCCCGTGAGATTTTGATCTTGTCGCTTTAATGGAGCAAGACAGTGAGTGTATGTGGAGCTCTCTATCCTTCGGTTGTCTGCTCGTAGGAGCCGTTTCTTTCTGGGTTTGGCAGTTTGCTCCCGTCTGTTTGTTAAGGACTTTTCCGCCATAGCCTCGCCCCTCACTCGTCTGACGAGGAAGGGTGTCGAGTTTGTTTGGGACGGTAGGTGTGATGAGAGCTTTGCTGTGCTCAAGGGCGCTTTGACTCAAAGACAAGATATTGGCGATCCCGAGGGGACAGTGGTTTCGTGATTTACTGGCCGATGCTTCCAAGTTCGGGTTGGGTTGTGTGTTGATGCAGCACGGGAAGGTCATTGCTTATGCTTCCCGTCAGCTGAAGCCATATGAGCAGAACTATCCAACTCATGATATGGAAATGGCAGCAGTGGTGTTCGCACTGAAGATTTGGAGGCATTACATGTATGGTGAGCGGATTCAGATGTTTACCGATCACCGAGCCTCAAGTATCTGTTTGCTCGTAAGGAGTGAATATGAGGCGAGAGGAGATGGTTAGAGTTGGTGAAAGATTATGATCTGCGAGAGTTTGTACCATCCGGTAAAGCAAATGTTGTAGCCGATGCTTGAGTAGGAAGACGTCGCACTCGCGCGGCGTTGTTGAGTTCCCGGCCAGATTACGGAGAGAGGTCGAGAGCGGCCGAGATTGCGTGTTGTTGGGTGAGGATTCTTGCAGAGTAGCTCGATTGACAACGGATTATTGATAGTCACCGAGTGACCGCGCACTTAAGAGATTGTTTGTGAGTTAGTCTTGATGGAGATTTTGACTTTGTGTATTCACGCAGACGGCAATGACGCGCGTGCAGAGGCGGTTGTGTATTCGGATGTTGCAGGATTGCGAACGAGTTGCTCTCGAGAGGCCCACAGTTCTCTGTTTGCTTGGCACCGGAGGTACCAAGATGTATCGGGATCTTAAGCGCACCTTACGTTGAATGGGTATGAAAAGAGATGTTGCGGAGTTTGTCGATCGATGTCTCACTTGTCGCAAGTGAAGGCACCTGCAGAGACCAACCCGATTTATTTGCGGCCACGAGTGTACCTCGGTGGAAATGGGAAGAGATCCCCATGGACTTTATTTTCGGTTTGCCGAGGACTCCGAGGAAGTTCTCTCAGATTTGGGTGATAGTCGACCGATTGGCTAAGAGCGCACACTTCATTCCCGGTAGAGACACTTATACCGTGGAACAGTGGGCGCAGTTGTTTTTGGAGCAGATTGTTCGTTATCACGGTGTGCCTGTGAGGATTGTGTCTGACCGTGATTCGAGGGCTTGTGTGTTGGATTTCCCGAGCAGTTGGGACCAGTACCTGTATCTGATGGAGTTTGCAAATAACAACAGTTATCGGTCGACGATTCAGATGGCTCCATTCGAGGCTTTGTATGGTAAGCGTTGCCGATCTCCTGTGTTCTGGGAAGAGGTTGGTGATAGACAGGTTGTGGGTCCCGAGTTGCTGCAGTTGACCAATGGTGCCGTGCAGAAGATTAGAGCTCGTATGTTGATAGCTCAGAGCAGACATAAGAGTTACGCCGATGTTCGGCGTCGGGATTTGGAGTTTGAGATTGGTCAGCATGTATTCCTAAAGGTCGCACCGATGCGAGGTGTTTTGAGGTTTGGCAAGCGTGGAAAGTTGAGTCCCCGTTTTGTTGGTCCATTTGAGATTCTGGAGAGGATTGGCAGAGTCGCTTATCGGTTGGCTCTACTCCGTCATTCATTGTCGTGTGCACGCAGTGTTTTCATGTTTCGATGTTGAGGAAGTATGTGCCGGACCCATCGCACCTTGTGGATTTTGAGCCTTTGCAGCTGAATGAGGAGTTGAGCTTCGAGGAAAAACCAGTGGGGATTCTTGCTTTTGAGACAAAGACACTGCGTAATCGTGAAATCCACTGTAAAGGTAAAGGTTGGATGGAGTCGAGTTCAGAGGAAGCCACTTGGGAGCGGGAGGATGAGATGAGATTGCAGTATCCCGAGGTGTTTCAATCTTAAGTGACTTTCGAGGACGAAAGTCTTATAAGGGGGGAGTATTGTAACGACCCAGAAATTTCATCCCGGTCTTCCCGAGAGGCCCAAGGGCATTTTGGTAATTTTGGGTCGGGCCGACAGGGCCGGTTTTGAAATTGAAAATTTCCGGAATAATTATGAGTCAATTTGAATAGGATCGGGATTTTTGGTGAAGGCATTTGGGCTTGGGAAAGAGTAAAATTAAATGAGGAATTAAATAAGCGCGTCGAGTGAGATTCGAACCAGGGACGTGTCGCATGCTAGGCAGAGGGCACTGCCAATCGAGCCACTGAGCGCTCTTGTGCTTCTAAACGCGCGATCTTCTATATGAGCCTGTTCGATGCCAGTTTTGGTTTAAAGGCCGAGCTTCTCTTCTTCTTCCCCATTTCTCCTTCGCGATTCTTCCTCCGACCGACGCGATTTCCTTGCGATTTCTTTCCTTCCCACTCCATTTCGACCGTGCTTCTTCTCCAAATTCGTAGTCGATCTCTTCCCGAGCAGCAGGTAAGCGTTTCCTTCTCCTTCTTCTTCTCCTTCCTGCCCTCCCCTGTTTCCGATTTCGAGTTCTGCTGGCCGAGAGAGTGAGGGAATTGCGTGGTTTTCGTGCAGCCAGTGTAGGGGATTCCAGCCATCAGCGAATCGGCCGTCCAATCCTCACCAATCGCTCGAATTCGAGCTCGTTCTTCTCCAATGCCCTGTTCGCCCCTGTTCGTCGAGCTCGCCAGATCGCCCTCGCCATGATGCACGCGCGCGCGCGTGCTGCATCATCGCCGCGCGCGCAGATCGTAGCTAAGCCGCCGGAGCCACGCCTCACGACCGTGCTGCGCGCGCGCGTCGCCGCCCGCCTCGCGTCGCGTCGCATCGCGATCGCCAGCCAGCCAGCGCGCCGCGCGCGCCGCCGCGCCCGCATTCGTCCGCGTGCCCAGCGCTGCGCACCAGCGCGCCACGCGCCCATTTCTGCGCCCGGCTCGCCAAGCCGGCCAGCTACGCCCGTTCGTGCAATCGGCTCGTTCGTGCGTTCTTCGTGCCTCGTGAGTTGCTCCCGAGCTGAGCCTCATTTATTTTATTATATTTAGGCCTATTGTGTGATTTTTATTGTGATTGATAGGTTCTCGGTAGCTAGTTCGGGTTCGTTTGCCGCTTAGGATTTCGTGTCAAATTGTCCTCACCAAGGTAAGGATTTCTTACCAGGAGTTGTGTGGACCTGCGATATTATATGTGATTCTTGATTGATTGCTTGTTTGTGTTTATTGACATGTATAGCTAGGTACTCAATGCGAATTCCCGATTAGCATGTTGTTCTGATTAATTCTCATGTTAATCCATGCTAGGTTGATCCTTTCTAGCATGCTCGTATCTGTTCCTTGCTTCGTAGTATCATGCTAGGCTCGTTGTATTCTTATTGAGCACGTATTGGATTTTATGGAATTGCTTTGTCGTTTGCTAGGCAAAGTTAGAATTGCGGGTAGATAGCATCATCAGGGCCCGATGCATAAAGTACCTTGCATCCATGGCGGGGACGTCGAGCAAGTCATTCCGTCCTGGACCCCGTGAGGGATTAGCTAACCCAAGCGGTAGGCCCCGCAATCTTGGGTGAGGGTGGCGGATCGTTAAATGCCCCAACCGTCGGGATGATGACTTGGCATTGCCTCGTCCCCGGCAGTCGGCACGTCCTCAGCGTGTTCGGCCGTAGCCCCTGATTGCCACCTGTTAAGGTAAGGGCGGTGTAAAGACCCGACCCAAAAAGGGCTCTAAATAGGCCTTTACCCCAATGCATGCATTCAAAGTAAAGGACAATATGCAAATAAATTTTCGGATTCCCAATTAAAACAAAACAATCAAGGTTCAATCAGAAATCAATATAGTTTGTTGAAACCTGTCCCTGTATCCAAGCACCTGTTTCAAGGAAAATACATTTCCAAAACGTACACTCTGATCAGAGATTTATTAAAACATTTGAAACATCCTCAAATTCAATAAAGCGGGAATCCACAAAAACATTCAGAAAACATCCTAGGGCTCCGTGCCCGACTACATGCATTCAGGGGAAAATAGAAGACAAGAGTCATAGAAATAAAATGTCAGAGATGACAGCAGGTTCCCATGATCACAGCTCCTCCTTCAGCCATCCTGTCTCGCACCTTGGTTACCTGTGGAAAACCACAAAATAAGGGTGAGTAACGAATTACTCAGTAAGAATCCCCAACCGGGGTACAATACGATGCACATGGTCATCTAGATGAGTGTATGCAAGCTATGATCATAAACACAGAATAGAGCACATAGCTGGAGTCCACACTTGGACCTCGGATGCCAACTCAGGGTCTTAGTCCGGAATTAACTACCATAACCACACAAATCGCCCTATACGAGAAACAAGTCCCGGCCTCGGCACATCTCATGGTCGAATGAAAGGTGCACTACCTAAAGATCCCAAGGAGCTCTCGGTCGGCGCTGTAATGAGCGTAAGCATGCACCGTGTGCTTCTACAGACTATGGGGGTGCCGGGTCCAGTGGCAAGTCGCCCATATCCGGATACCACGCCTAACTAAATCTCCGGATCGGTGTCACCGACATAAGGGTGTGAGACACGGACACGTGAACTATGTCGGCTGTACCACCGCACCGAGGCTAAGGCGGGTCGTGGTAGGCTTACACCAGGAAGCCGTCCTTACCTTAACAGGTGGGAATCAAGGGCTACTGCCGAACACGCTGAGGACGTGCCGGCTGCCGGGGACTAGGCATTGCCAAGTCATCATCCCGACCGTTGGGGCATCGCTTAGACTACCACCCTCACCCAAGATTGCAGGGCCTACCGGTTGGGATAGCTAATCCCTCACGGGGTCCAAGGACGGAGAACTGTCTCGGACGTCCTTGCCATGGATGCAATATACTTTATGCATCAGGCCCGGATGATGCTATCTACCTGAACTCTAACCTGCCTTAACAATCAGCAAACAAGCGATATAATCCAACACGTGCTCAAAGAGTACAGCGAACCTAGCATGGTACTACGGAGCAAGAATAAACACGAGCATGCCAGAATGGAACAACCTAGCATGGACTAACATGAAAGAACAATATGCGAAGTCATGCCAGTCAGGAATACATAACAGAGCACCTAAACTATACATGCCGATGATCACAAACAAACATACAACATCAATCACAAAGAACATCGCAGGGTCCACACAACTCCGGTAAGAAATCCTTACCTGGCCGGGAGGCAACTACACACAAAATCCTAAGCTGCGATCGATCCCGAGCTAGCTAACGAGAACCTAACAAACACAATAGAAATCACAATCATAGCCCTAAAAATATAATAAAATAAGCAGGCGCGGCTCGGGGCACTCACACGGCACGACGACACGGGTGAAATCTTCTTTGGCGGTGGTGAGTGGCTGGGCGGCGGCTGGCTGGCGCTGGCGGCGCGCGCTGGCGCGCGCGCTGACGACGGCGATGGGCACGCCACGGGTGAAGGCGCGCGGCGGGCGAAGCGCGAGCACGGCGTCGCGCGGCGTCGCGCGGGGCGAAGCGGTGCGGACACGGCGATCGGCTGCTGCGCGCGAGCTGGGCGTCTGGCTCGGCCGATTCGGTGCGACGACGAGGCTGGGAGTGCGACGAGCGTCTGGCTCGGCCGATCTGGTGCGACGACAACGAGGCTGGCCGGCTGGAGCGCGCGACGGGAACTGCTCGGGCAGCTGGGCGATGGGCGACAGGAGTCAGATCTGGGACGCACGACGGGCGAGCGAGCTGCTCCTCGGCCAGATCTGGTGCGGCTGCTGGTCGGGGGCGTCTGAGCGACAAGGTGGCCGGCTGGTGCGACGATCGGCGGCCGGGCTCGGCGGATTTGGCCGGCTGGTGGCAGATCGGGCCTAGGCTGCTGCAACAAACACAAACACACACACTTCCTTATCTTCGGCCAGCAAAACAACCAATCGAGAAGAGAAAGAGGATGAAGACTTACCCGGAATGCAGATCGAGCAACAGAGCAGCGAAGGGGATGAAGAAATCGGCAAGGAGGCTAGGGAGAACTTGGCTTGGGTGGCTAGGAGATGTGTTGGAGAAGAAGACAACCTAGCCTATCTTTTTTCCATTTGACCAAAAGCACCCAAAAATCCCAAAATCCAAGGTTAACCATAAAATGACCCGGGAAGAGCAACAAGAGCTCTTACTAGCTCATTTGGCACGCATCCCCACAAGCTTTCCTGGAGACCCGGGTTCAAAACCCAGCTGCAACACAAATTCCTTTATTTTTACTTTTGCATCAAACCTTGCTCAACCCTTCCACAAAGCCTCACAAACCTACATAAATTCATCCAATATTTTTAGCAACTAGAAAAGACATAAACGGCCCTGACGACCCGACCAAATTACCAAAATACCCCTTGGGCATACCTGGAAGACCGGGATGAAAACCTGGGCCGTTACAATATTCCCTCCTTTTTATGACTTTCGTCCTCGAAAGTCCTTAAGATCTAAAACAAAGACAGGATCTTTGAAATCTCATCCCGTCTTCCCCCGCTCACGAGCGACCTCCTCTGATCTCTGACTCCTCCACTGAACTTTTTCCAAACGGATCTCACGATTATGCAACGTCTTCGTCTCAAAGACCAGAATACTCACAGGCTTCCCCTCGAAGCTCAAATCCTCGATCAGCTGCAAAGGCCCAAAGTCCACAATGAGCGATGGGTCCGACACATACTGCCTCACACCGATACATGAGAACACTGCACACGGCTGACAATGACAGAAAGAGCTAACCAATATGCAACTCTGCCAATCCTTTCGAGAATCTCAAATGGTCCAACAACAGGACGCTCCACTTCTTCCGCTTACCAAACCTCAACACAACTCACAACAGAACAACTTTAAAACTACGCATTGTCCAACCTCAAACTCTAAAACTCGACGCCGAACATCGGCGTAACTTTTTCACTCTCTCACGCTCCGAGCTAACAACACTAGCTCTAAACTCCCGCACATCACCTGCGGTCGAATCAAAGCAACTCAGACCAAAAAAAAAAAAAATTGATGGCCACCAAACTTTTCCTGAACTTTGGGATCTCTGAAGATTTACCTTGCAATGCCTCAATGGAACCACAAGAATCGATCACGAGGATCGCAACCAAAGGCAACCTCATAAAACCACTCTAGTCTTCCATTTGCCTAATCACGGAAACACCAACTCGCAACAAGCTCCAAAGGTTCTGGATCACTCCTCCCAAAAGACCATCGGTCAGAGGGTGAAAACACTACAGAAACTGCACCCGGCTCATAAGCCTCTTAACAACGCTCTCTGGAACCACGGTTCATCACGCACTACCTAGAAAAATCTTTGTTGCCACACTCTGGAGCCAACAACTCAAGCCTGAAACTGACATGCCTCTACTCCATAGAAATGGCATCTGCACACGAAACGAGGTGCGAGCTCTCACTACTGAAACCAATCCTCCAAGAATCTAATCTCACACAACAACCTCAACTAACTGACAGCTCCCACACGGAAAACTTACAATCCAACAACTTGAGTGCTACGGCCTCGGAAGCTCAAACAACTACAAACTGCATAGCTATGCCAATCCACACAACTCTAGCTTGACTCAAATCCTTTAATTTGGACAAGTCACCGCCAACAACTTAGGGCTCCAGAGGGCTCCCTCCACCAAACTTACCTCCATGCAAGCAACGGAAAGAAGCTTGCCTAAAAAATGAAACACATCTCATAAGTCCAAACGATAACACATACAGGCTTAACCCTCTAGCTTAGGCTTATTGCACCTTCCCACCGAAACTTCATAAACGGAACTCCACTACTCGGTTAACACCAACTACCAAGAACCAGATTACAAAAATGGTGGCAGAGCACAAGCCACACTAAACAAACAAGGATCCCTCAAAAGGTCTAGACCCTAATCCAATCACAATGGTGCAACCTCAACCCACAACTGATACAAATGAGTTCTTCAACTACAAAGGTGCAACAACTTCCATGCCAACACACAAAACCTTAACCAACTAGGCCAAACACTCATAGGAGGCAGAACAACCCTTACCGCAACTTCCAGAACACCACTCAAGAGTCCGCTTAACTTGGACAAACAAGCGCTTCCAAGCGACCAACAAACTTTTCCTCCTACTAGCACCACTACCACTAATTCCAAGACCAAGGAATAACCTGACAACTTCCAAGGAGAAACAGATCCTTACAAGCGAACATCCGTAGGACAGAGAGCTTCACAACCGCTCGCTGTCTTGCTCAGCTAAGCACAACATCCAACTCTCCCAGAGGCAACAACAAGGGGTCCACCACAGACTGGACCGCCAACCATGGGCAAGAGAAGACTCACCCCCAAACACCAAATAAGGGCACTCTCAAACTCTGGGAACAGGAAAGACATCCTACAGGGCAAACCACTTACCCACGAACAAGGCTAACTCCTTGGCAACTCGAAAGCCACACCTTGGCCAACATCAAACACCAACTTGCCACCACACCAGAACCAAATCCGGACTCTACTCCAAACAAACTCTGGCTTGCTAGCCTACCAAAACTACCAGCAACTCACCCGAGGCTACAAACTACTCGACTCTGGCTTGCCAACTAAACTCACTACCTGGGTCTGACTGAGCTCTAGTGAGGCTCTCCACAACTAGGGTTCTTCGACAACCCTCGACACACACTGTCGTCTAACGGTCTAACAACCAACTGCCTGAACAAACAACTCCTTTTCCCAGCATCACAACCACGCTGGCCTGCTCCGAACCTCGAAACCAAAAAGACCATAAACGCTTCAGAATGTGTCATCCTCCTACTCAAAGCATCATCCACAACGTAGCTTCCACCCAGGGTAAGGATTTCGAGCAACACTCTTAGCAACTACGAACAGGAACTACGCGGCTTCACTACAACCACCATTTGTTCAGTACCATCTGAACTCCAACCATGAACAACAAGAGGTTCCACCAACCAAGCTTAGGTTCAACTTAACAAACCTGCCTAAGCAACAACCCCACTACGAGCACGGTATCCTTACAACCTCAACTAAAGCATTACAACATCCACCTGGAGTCCACCTTCTCCAAGAACTGAGCACCAGTTCTCCAATGCAAACCCTACATGGTTCTGGAAGTCTTGCCGCCAGAACAAACTACACGAAACACACTTGTGTGCATAACTCTCAACCTTCCTTCAGAGATCCAAGACTAACAGGTGCTTTCCAAAAGGCAACACTAACTTCTGGCAGAGATACAATCAACCAAAGGAACACCAAAAGTTCCATCTCCACACGATACTCGAAGCTGCGGCAACCTTGCTCTACTAAAGCATAACAATGCCAAACCGAACTTACTTTATACCAAGCCCCTACCAAGTGTTCTTACACATAAGGCGTCCAACTTCTCTCATAAGGCATCCTACTCATCTCATAGGCATCCAACTCGCCTCATAGGCATCCAGCTCATCGCATAGGCATCCAACTCGCCTCATAGGTATCCAGCTCATCTCATAGGCATCCAACTCACCTCATGAACAACCAACTCATCTCATGGGCACCCAACTCATGGTCCATCTGCTGGACCGAACTCGCATCTACAATGCTCACTCAACTCAGGTTTAGGCACTCGAAGGTAGTGGACCGCACTACCAACCACAAAGATATCTTGACCTTAACACTAGCGTGAGACTCACACGCACTAACACTTACCAACCGCCAACCTGCTGACTTACTCAACCCCCAGTAACACTGGGAAGAGGCTCCAGCTCCTCTCGAACATCCTTTCACTTGTAGTCCTCCGACTACCACTGAACTAGCCCTCTTGCACGACCTAAACAAGTGCATTTCCCATAAATGGAATCCAATGGCTAAAGAAGTGTGCTGAACTCCGGACGGTCATAGAACCATCTGCTATACCCATGCCAAACTCAAGCCTGAACCAGACTTAGTGCCAAGGCGGCACACCAACCAATGCACCTCAAGTGCCGCTATTACCAAATCCACAACTTACTACAAATGGGGCCAGCAAGGTCACAACCTCAAGTGACAAAAACTATGGCTAGGCATACAAGGGCTCAAAACTCAAACAACCAGACTATGGCATCTCATCAAACTGGGGGCTCACAGCCTATTCTTGCATCTCCACATGATGCTCAACAAACTCTGGCCGGCTCTCTCAACATGCAGCAGCTAGCCCTACTCTAGGGCTCACCAAAAGAAGAGTGCTCAACTCTACAAAACAAGCGAGAAACCGCCAACGGATCAAGTCCAATGGGAACCTTGCTCATTGCACCCTTAACTACTGTGGTTCCGCCATCGGGGTTGCAACAACAACACTTATAAGAGAACAAAGATGTCTCAGCAACCTCCTCGAAGGCTACCAACTCTGCAGCTACTCAATGGGCAAACAGACAATCTGCTAAGGTTCAAGATCCACACCTGAACTACCCAGGCTAGCCAACTTGGGACCTGCTCCACAAGCATCAACATGAGCAAAAGCCAAAGCTAACTCCTCTCCTGGAGTGGTACTCCAGGGCAAAACACCTCCACCCTCTCACTAGGGAATGCGGTGGGCCACACGTGGCCTACGGAGTCTAACCTCTCGCCTTCATGCGGAACGATGTCCCAGCGGTATCCAAATCTATCTGGATATCTCAACAAACCACAACATACAGCTCACACTGCGGGAAGTTGGCATGATGGCGCTCTAAACCCAAACCAACGACGAGTCAGAACCTGCTCGTCTCTGCTCCACAACACAAAACAAGGCATACACTAGATGAAAGGTATTGTAAATTCTTAACCCTTTTCTAAAAACAGAAAACTTAGGCGTGATGATCACCAGAGTGTCGATGATCATGGGAAAGACGACCTACAACAAAAGGTCAGTCTACAGAATCTATGACTCTGAGCTCTGATACCAACTGTAAAGACCCGACCCAAAAAGGGCTCTAAATAGGCCTTTACCCCAATGCATGCATTCAAAGTAAAGGACAATATGCAAATAAATTTTCGGATTCCCAATTAAAACAAAACAATCAAGGTTCAATCAGAAATCAATATAGTTTGTTGAAACCTGTCCCTGTATCCAAGCACCTGTTTCAAGGCAAATACATTTCCAAAACGTACACTCTGATCAGAGATTTATTAAAACATTTGAAACATCCTCAAATTCAATAAAGCGGGAATCCACAAAAACATTCAGAAAACATCCTAGGGCTCCGTGCCCGACTACATGCATTCAGGGGAAAATAGAAGACAAGAGTCATAGAAATAAAAAGTCAGAGATGACAGCAGGTTCCCATGATCACAGCTCCTCCTTCAGCCATCCTGTCTCGCACCTTGGTTACCTGTGGAAAACCACAAAATAAGGGTGAGTAACGAATTACTCAGTAAGAATCCCCAACCGGGGTACAATACGATGCACATGGTCATCTAGATGAGTGTATGCAAGCTATGATCATAAACACAGAATAGAGCACATAGCTGGAGTCCACACTTGGACCTCGGATGCCAACTCAGGGTCTTAGTCCGGAATTAACTACCATAACCACACAAATCGCCCTATATACGAAACAAGTCCCGGCCTCACTGTCTCATTGTCGAATGAAAGGTGCACTAGCTCAAGATCCCGAGGAGCTCTCCGGTCGGCGTTGTAATGAGCGTAAGCATGCACCGCGTGCTTCTACAGACTATGGGGGGTGTCGGGTCTAGTGGCAAGCTGCCCATATCCAGATACCACGCCTAACTAAATCTCTGGATCGGTGTCACTGACATAGGGGTGTGAGACACGGACACGTGAACTATGTCGGCTGTACCACCGCACCTGAGGCTAAGGAACGGGTCGTGGTAAGCTTACACCAGGAAGCCGTCCTTACCTTAACAGGTGGCAATCAAGGGCTACTGCCGAACACGCTGAGGACGTGCCGACTGCCGGGGACTAGGCATTGCCAAGTCATCATCCCGACCGTTGGGGCATCGCTTAGACTACCACCCTCACCCATGATTGCAGGGCCTACCGGTTGGGATAGCTAATCCTTCACGGGGTCCAAGGACGGAGAACTGTCTCGGACGTCCTTGCCATGGATGCAAGATACTTTATGCATCAGGCCCGGATGATGCTATCTACCTGAACTCTAACCTGCCTTAACAATCAGTAAACAAGCGATATAATCCAACACGTGCTCAAAGAGTACAGCGAACCTAGCATGGTACTACGGAGCAAGAATAAACACGAGCATGCCAGAACGGAACAACCTAACATGGACTAACATGAAAGAACAATATGCGAAGTCATGCCAGTCAGGAATACATAACAGGAATACATGACACGGCGATGGGCACGTCACGGGCGAAGGCGTGCGGGCGAGAGGCTGGGCACGGGCGAGCGTGCGGCATGCGGGTGAGCGGTGCGGACACGGCGATCGGCTGCTGCGCGCGAGCTGGGCGTCTGGCTCGGCCGATCCTGTGCGACGACGAGGCTGGGAGTGCGACGAGCGTCTGGCTCGGCCGATCTGGTGCGACGACGACGAGGCTGGCCGGCTGGAGCGCGCGACGGGGACTACTCGGGCAGCTGGACGACGGGCGACAGGCGTCAGATCTGGGACGCGCGACGGGCGAGCGAGCTGCTCCTCGGCCGAATCTGGTGCGGCTGCTGGTCGGGGGCGTCTGAGCGACAAGGTGGCTGGCTGGTGCGACGGTCGGCGGCCGGGCTAGACGGATCTGGCCGGCTGGTGGCAGATCTGGCCTAGGCTGCTGCAACAAACACAAACACACACACTTCCTTACCTTCGGCCACCAAAACAACCAATCGAGAAGAGAAAGAGGATGAAGACTTACCCGGAATGAAGATCGAGCAACGGAGCAGCGAAGGGGATGAAGAAATCGGCAAGGAGGCTAGGGATAACTTGGCTTGGGTGGCTAGGAGATGTGTTGGAGAAGAAGACAACCTAGCCTATCTTTTTTCCATTTGACCAAAAGCACGCAAAAACCCCAAAATCCAAGGTTAACCATAAAATGACCCGGGAAGAGCAACAAGAGCTCTTACTAGCTCATCTGGCACGCATCCCCACAAGCTTTCCTGGAGACCCGAGTTCAAAACCCAGCTGCAACACAAATTCCTTTATTTTTACTTTTGCATCAAACCTTGCTCAACCCTTCCACTAAGCCTCACAAACCTACATAAATTCATCCAATATTTTTAGCAACTAGAAAAGACATAAACGGCCCTGACGGCCCGACCAAATTACCAAAATACCCCTTGGGCATACCTGGAAGACCGGGATGAAAACCTGGGCCGTTACAGGCGGCTTCCTAGTGTAAGCCTACCACGACCCGTTTCCTTAGCCTCAGGTGCGGTGGTTCAGGCTGACATAGTTTACGTGTCCAGGTCTCACACCCCTATGTCAGTGACACCGATCCAAAGAATTAGTTAGGCGTGGTGACTGGACATGGGCAGCTTGCCTCTAGACCCGGCACCCCCCATGGTCTGCAGTAGCACGCGGTGCATGTATACGCTCATTACAGCGCCGACCGGAGAACTCCTCGGGATCTTGAGCCAGTGTACCTTTCGTCGACAGGAGACAGGCTGAGGCCGGGACTTGTTTCTCGTATAGGGCGACTTATATATTGGACTGTGTGGTGATATTATTCCGGACTAAGACCCTAAGCTATCATCCGAGGCCCAAGTGTGGGCTAAGCTATGTGCTCTATTCTGTGTTTATATTCATAGCTTGCATACGCTCATCGAGATGACCATGTATATCGTATTGTACCCCGGTTGGGGATTCTTACTGAGTAATTCGTTACTCACCCTTACTGTGGTTTTTCCATAGGTAACCAAGTTGCGAGACAGGATGGTGAAGGAAAATATTCCAATGTTGCATTATTACGATGTTTTGGAAGCTAAAACGAAAAAACTCTCTGATAGATTTTGAAGTTGAAAACCAAAAGTTCGCTCGAGAGTGTTTATTCGATTCGATTCTAAACGGAAAAAACGCTTTGAAAAAAATATTCCAATGTTGCATTACATTACATTTTTTTTGGAGCTAAAACGAAAAACTCTGATAGATTTCATGTTGAAACCAAAAAACCAAAAGTTCGATTCGACGACGCAAAGAGTGTTTATTTCGATCTCTGTTGATAGAGACTAAACGCTCTTTGACGCGAAAAATATTCCAATGTTGCATTACGATGTTTTGGAAGCTAAAACGAAAACTCTGATAGATTTCAAAGATTGAAACCAAAAGTTCGACTCGAGAGTGTTTATTTCGATTATCCGACTAAAACCTTTGACGCAAAAATATTCCAATGTTGCATTACGATTTTTTGGAAGCTAAAACGAAAAACTCTGATAGATTTCAAATGTTGAAAACCAAAAAAGTTCATACTCGAGAGTGTTTATTTCGATTCTTTGGACTAAACTTTTACCCGCAAAATATTCCAATGTTGCATTACGATTTTTCGAGCTAAAAACGAAAAACTCTGATAGATTTCAAATGTTGAAACCAAAAGTTCGACCGAGAGTGTTTATTTCGATTCTCCGACTAAATCTTTGACGCAAAAATATTCCAATGTTGCATTACGATGTTTTGGAAGCTAAAACGAAAAACTCTGATAGATTTCAAAGAGTTGAAAACCAAAAGTTCGCCTCGAGAGTGTTTATTTCGATTCTCTGGACTAAACGCTTTGACGCAAAAATATTCCAATGTTGCATTACGATTTTTTGGAGCTAAAACGAAAAACTCTGATAGATTTCAAATGTTGAAAACCAAAAGTTCGACCCGAGAGTGTTTATTTTTCGATTTTGACGACTAAACGCTTTGACTTAAAAAAAAATATTCCAATGTTGCATTAGTGATTTTTGGAAGCTAAAACGAAAAACAATGTTGATAGATTTCAAAGCTGAAAACCAAAAGTTGAAACCAAAAGTTCGACTCGAGAGTGTTTATTTCGATTCTCCGACTAAACCTTTGACAAAAATATTCCAATGTTGCATTACGATTTTTGAAGCTAAAACGAAAAACTCTGATAGATTTCAAATGTTGAAAAACCAAAAGTTCGACTCGAGAGTGTTTATTTCGATTCTCTGACTAAACTCTTTGACGCAAAATATTCCAATGTTGCATTATTACGATGTTTTGGAGCTAAAACGAAAAAAATGAAAAACTCTGATAGATTTCAAAGTTGTTGAAACCAAAAGTTCGACTCGAGAGTGTTTATTTCGATTCTCTCGACTAAATCTTTTGACGCAAAATATTCCAATGTTGCATTACGATTTTGGAAGCTAAAACGAAAAACTCTGATAGATTTCAGAGTTGAAAAAAAAAAGTTCGCCTCGAGAGTGTTTATTTCGATTCTCTAACTAAACGCTTTGACGCAAAATATTCCAATGTTGCATTACGATATTTTTGGAGCTAAAATGAAAAACTCTGATAGATTTCAAATTTGTTGAAACCAAAAGTTCGACTCGAGAGTGTGTTTATTTCGATTCTCCGACTAAACCTTTGACGCAAAATATATTCCAATGTTGCATTACGATGTTTTGGAAGCTAAAAAAAAAAACTCCTGATAGATTTCAGCATTGCAAAAACCAAAAGTTCGACTCGAGAGTGTTTATTTCGATTCTCTCCGACTAAAACCTTTGACGCAAAAATATTCCAATGTTGCATTATGAATTTTTTGAAGCTAAAACGAAAAACTCTGATAGATTTCAATGTTGAAAACAAAAAAGTCGACTCGAGAGTGTTTATTTCGATTCTTTGGACTAAACGCTTTGACGCAAAATATTCCAATGTTGCATTACGATTTTTTGGAGCTAAAATGAAAAACTCCTGATAGATTTTCAGTGTGAAAACCAAAAGTTCGACTCGAGAGTGTTTATTTCGATTCTCCGACTAAATCTTTGACGCAAAATATTCCAATGTTGCATTACGATGTTTTGGAAGCTAAAACGAAAAACTCTGATAGATTTCAAAGTGAAAAAACAAAAAAGTTTATTTCTCGAGAGTGTTTATTCCAATTTGATTCTCTGGACTAAAACTCTTTGACGCAAAAATATTCCAATGTTGCATTACGATATTTTGGAGAGCTAAAATGAAAAAACTCTGATAGATTTCAAATGTTTTTGAAACAAAAAAAGTTCGACTCGAGAGAGTGTTTATTTCGATTCTTCGACTAAACTTTTGAATAAAACGACAAAAATATTCCAATGTTGCATTACGATTTTTTTGAAGCTAAAACGAAAAACTCTGATAGATTTCAGCATTGAAAACCAAAAGTTCGACTCGAGAGTGTTTATTTCGATTCTCCGACTAAAACCTTTGACGCAAAAATATTCCAATGTTGCATTACGATGTTTTTTGAAGCTAAAACGAAAAACTCTGATAGATTTCAAAAAATGTTGAAAACCAAAAGTTCGACTCGAGAGTGTTTATTTCGATTCTCTTGGACTAAACGCTTTGACGCAAAAATATTCCAATGTTGCATTACGATTTTTGAGAGCTAAAATGAAAAACTCTGATAGATTTCAGTGTTGAAACCAAAAGTTCGACTTGAGAGTGTTTATTTCGATTCTCTGGACTAAATCTTTTGACGCAAAATATTCCAATGTTGCATTACGATGTTTTGGAAGCTAAAACGAAAAACTCGTGATAGATTTCAAAGAGTTGAAAACAAAAAAAAAGTTCGTCTCGAGAGTGTTTATTTCGATTCTCTAAACTAAACGCTTTGACGCAAAAAAAATATTCCAATGTTGCATTACGATTTTTGGGAGCTAAAATGAAAAACTCTGGATAGATTTCAAATGTTGAAACCAAAAGTTCGACTCGAGAGAGTGTTTATTTCGATTCTCCGACTAAATCTTTTTGACGCAAAAATATTCCAATGTTGCATTACGATGTTTTGGAAGCTAAAACGAAAAACTCTCGAGATAGATTTCTAAACGATTGAAACCAAAAGTTAGATTTCAAAATTGTTGAAACCAAAAGTTCGACTCGAGAGTGTTTATTTCGATTCTCTGAACTAAAACCTTTGACGCAAAAATATTCCAATGTTGCATTACGATGTTTTTGAAGCTAAAACGAAAAACTCTGATAGATTTCAAAGCGTTGAAAACAAAAAAAAGTTCGACTCGAGAGTGTTTATTTCGATTCTTTGACTAAAACGCTTGACGCAAAATATTCCAATGTTGCATTACGATTTTTTTGGAGCTAAAATGAAAAACTCTGATAGATTTCAAGTGTTGAAACCAAAAGTTCGACTCGAGAGTGTTTATTTCGATTCTCGACTAAATCTTTGACGCAAAAATATTCCAATGTTGCATTACGATGTTTTTGAAGCTAAAAGCTAAAACGAAAAAAAAACTGATAGATTTCAAAACGCTTGAGTTAAAAAACAAAAAAGTTCGCCTCGAGAGTGTTTATTTCGATTCTCTAAACCAAAAAACGAGAGTTTTGACGCAAAAAATATTCTAATGCAAAAATGTTGCATTGTTGCATTATTTTTGAGAGCTAAAATGAAAAAACTCTGATAGATTTCAGTGTTGCCAAAAAACCAAAAGTTCGACTCGAGAGTGTTTATTTCGATTCTCCGACTAAAACCTTTTGACGCAAAAATATTCCAATGTTGCATTACGATTTTTGGAAGCTAAAACGAAAAAACTCTGATAGATTTCAAAACATTGAAAACCAAAAGTTCGACTCGAGAGTGTTTATTTCGATTCTCCGACTAAAACCTTTGACGCAAAAATATTCCAATGTTGCATTACGATGTTTTGGAAGCTAAAACGAAAAACTCTGATAGATAGATTGAAAACCAAAAGATTGAAAAACCAAAAGTTCGACCTCGAGAGTGTTTATTTTCGATTCTCTGGACTAAAACCTTTTGACGCAAAAATATTCCAATGTTGCATTACGATTTTTGGAAGCTAAAACGAAAAACTCTGATAGATTTCAAATGTTGAAACCAAAAGTTCGACTCGAGAGTGTTTATTTCGATTCTCTGGACTAAAACGCTTTGACGCAAAATATTCCAATGTTGCATTACGATTTTTTGAGAGCTAAAACTCTGATAAAAAACTCTGATAGATTTCATTTCTCCGACTGGTTGACGCAAAAACCAAAAAGTTCGACTCGAGAGTGTTTATTTCGATTCTCTCGACTAAATCTTTGACGCAAAAATATTCCAATGTTGCATTACGATGTTTTGGAAGCTAAAACGAAAAACTCGTGATAGATTTCAAAGCGTTGAAAACCAAAAGTTCGCTCCTCGAGAGTGTTTATTTCGATTCTCTGACTAAACGCTTTTGACGCAAAATATTCCAATGTTGCATTACGATTTTTGGAGCTAAAATGAAAAAACTCTGATAGATTTCAAATGTTGAAACCAAAAGTTCGACTCGAGAGTGTTTATTTCGATTCTCTCGACTAAATCTTTTGACGCAAAAATATTCCAATGTTGCATTACGATTTTTTGGAAGCTAAAACGAAAAAACTCTGATAGATTTCAAACATTGAAAACCAAAAGTTCGACTCGAGAGTGTTTATTTTCGATTCTCCGACTAAACCTTTGACGCAAAAATATTCCAATGTTGCATTACGATGTTTTGGAAGCTAAAACGAAAAACTCTCTGATAGATTTCAAAAATGAAACCAAAACCAAAAGTTCGACTCGAGAGTGTTTATTTCGATTCTCTTGACTAAACTTTTTGACGAAAAAAAATATTCCAATGTTGCATTACGATTTTTTGAAGCTAAAACGAAAAACTCTGATAGATTTCAAATGTTGAAAATGAAAAAAAAAAGTTCGACTCTCGAGAGTGTTTATTTCGATTCGATTTCTGACTAAACCTTTGACGCAAAATATTCCAATGTTGCATTACGATTTTTTGGGAGCTAAAATGAAAAACTCTGATAGATTTCAAATGTTGAAACCAAAAGTTCGACTCGAGAGTGTTTATTTCGATTCTCCGACTAAATCTTTGACGCAAAAATATTCCAATGTTGCATTACGATGTTTTGGAAGCTAAAACGAAAAACTCTGATAGATTTTTTCAGAGTGAAAAAAACCAAAAGTTCGCCTCGAGAGTGTTTATTTCGATTCTCTAAACTAAACTTTGACGCAAAAATATTCCAATGTTGCATTACGATTTTTTTGGAGCTAAAATGAAAAACTCTGATATTTTTGTTGTTGAAACCAAAAGTTCGACTCGAGAGTGTTTATTTTTCGACTAAAATCTTTCAAAAATATTCCAATGTTGACTAAATGTTTTTTGACGAAAAAAAATATTCCAATGTTGCATTACGATTTTTTTGGAAGCTAAAACGAAAAACTCTTGATAGATTTCAAAATTAAAAAACCAAAAAAGTTCAAAAGTTCGAGAGTGTTTATTTCGATTCTCTGGACTAAACCTTTGACGCAAAAATATTCCAATGTTGCATTACGATGTTTTTGAAGCTAAAACGAAAAACTCTGATAGATTTCAAAGCCGTTGAAACCAAAAAGTTCGACTCGAGAGTGTTTATTTCGATTCTCTGGACTAAAACGCTTTGACGCAAAAAATTCCAATGTTGCATTACGACGATTTTCGAGAGCTAAAATGAAAAAAACTCTGATAGATTTCAAGTTGTTGAAACCAAAAGTTCGACTCGAGAGTGTTTATTTCGATTCTCGACTAAACTCTTTGACGCAAAAATATTCCAATGTTGCATTACGATGTTTTGGAAGCTAAAACGAAAAACTCGTGATAGATTTCAGTTGTTGAAAACCAAAAGTTCGCTCTCGAGAGTGTTTATTTCGATTCTCTGGACTAAACGCTTTGACGCAAAAATATTCCAATGTTGCATTACGAATTTTTGGAGCTAAAATGAAAAACTCTGATAGATTTCAGTTGTTGAAACCAAAAGTTCGACTCGAGAGAGTTTATTTATTTCGATTCTTTGACCTGACAATGTTGCATTAAATCTTTGACGCGAAAAAAATATTCCAATGTTGCATTACGATGTTTTGGAAGCTAAAACGAAAAACTCTGATAGATTTCAAAAAATGAAAACTCTGAAAATTTTTTGTTGAAACCAAAAGTTCGACTCGAGAGTGTTTATTTCGATTCTCTGACTAAACCTTTTGACGCAAAATATTCCAATGTTGCATTACGATTTTTTGGAAGCTAAAATGAAAAAACTCTGAGAGATAGATTTCGACTAAAATGTTGAAAACCAAAAGTTCGACTCGAGAGTGTTTATTTCGATTCTTCTCGACTAAACCTTTGACGCAAAAATATTCCAATGTTGCATTACGATGTTTTGGAAGCTAAAACGAAAAACTCTGATAGATTTCAGCCGTTGAAAACCAAAAGTTCGCTCTCGAGAGTGTTTATTTCGATTCTCTGACTAAACGCTTTGACGCAAAATATTCCAATGTTGCATTACGATTTTTTGGGAGCTAAAATGAAAAACTCTGATAGATTTCAAGTGTTGAAACCAAAAGTTCGACTCGAGAGTGTTTATTTCGATTCTCCGACTAAAAATCTTTGACGCAAAAATATTCCAATGTTGCATTACGATGTTTTGGAAGCTAAAACGAAAAAAACTCGTGATAGATTTCAAGAGTTGAAAACCAAAAGTTCGATCCCTCGAGAGTGTTTATTTCGATTCTCTTGGACTAAACGCTTTGACGCAAAAATATTCCAATGTTGCATTACAATTTTTGAGAGCTAAAATGAAAAACTCTTGATAGATTTCAGTTTGAAAACCAAAAGTTCGACTCTCGAGAGTGTTTATTTCGATTCTTTGGACTAAACTCTTTGACGCAAAAATATTCCAATGTTGCATTACGATTTTTGGAGCTAAAATGAAAAACTCTGATAGATTTCAAATGTGAAAACCAAAAGTTCGACTCGAGAGTGTTTATTTCGATTCTCTGACTAAACGCTTTGACGCAAAAATATTCCAATGTTGCATTACGATGTTTTGGAAGCTAAAACGAAAAACTCTGATAGATTTCGCAAAAAAGATTTGAAACCAAAAGTTCGACTCTCGAGAGTGTTTATTTCGATTCTCTCGACTAAACCTTTGACGCAAAAATATTCCAATGTTGCATTACGATTTTTTGAAGCTAAAACGAAAAACTCTGATAGATTTCAAATGTTGAAAACCAAAAGTTCGACTCTCTCGAGAGTGTTTATTTCGATTCTCTGACTAAACTCTTTGACGCAAAATATTCCAATGTTGCATTACGATTTTTGGAGAGCTAAAATGAAAAACTCTGATAGATTTCAAGTGTTGAAACCAAAAGTTCGACTCGAGAGTGTTTATTTCGATTCTCTCGACTAAATCTTTGACGCAAAAAAAATATTCCAATGTTGCATTACGATGTTTTGGAAGCTAAAACGAAAAACTCGTGATAGATTTCAAAGTTGAAAACAAAAAAAAAGTTCGCTCCTCGAGAGTGTTTATTTCGATTCTGGACTAAACGCTTTGACGCAAAAATATTCCAATGTTGCATTACGATTTTTTGGGAGCTAAAATGAAAAACTCTGATAGATTTCAAAGTGTTGAAACCAAAAGTTCGACTCGAGAGTGTTTATTTCGATTTCTGACTAAATCTTTGACGCAAAAATATTCCAATGTTGCATTACGATTTTTGGAAGCTAAAACGAAAAACTCTGATAGATTTCAAAGATTGAAACCAAAAAAAGTTCGACTCGAGAGTGTTTATTTCGATTCTTTGGACTAAACCTTTGACGCAAAAATATTCCAATGTTGCATTACGATTTTTGGAAGCTAAAATTTTTGAGAGCTAAACGAAAAAAACTCTCTGATAGATTTCAATTGTTGAAAACCAAAAAAAAGTTCTCGTTTCGAGAGTGTTTATTTCGATTCTTTGGACTAAAACTTTGACGCAAAATATTCCAATGTTGCATTACGATTTTTCGAGAGCTAAAATGAAAAAACTCTGATAGATTTCAAATGTTGAAACCAAAAGTTCGACTCGAGAGTGTTTATTTCGATTCTCCGACTAAATCTTTGACGCAAAAATATTCCAATGTTGCATTACGATGTTTTGGAAGCTAAAACGAAAAACTCTGATAGATTTCAAAGTTGAAAACCAAAAGTTCGCCTCGAGAGTGTTTATTTCGATTCTTCTAAACTAAACGCTAAACTAAACGCTATGACGCAAAATATTCCAATGTTGCATTACAATTTTTCGAGAGCTAAAATGAAAAACTCTGATAGATTTCAATTGTTGAAACCAAAAGTTCGACTCGAGAGTGTTTATTTCGATTCTCTGACTAAACTCTTTGACGCAAAAATATTCCAATGTTGCATTACGATGTTTTGGAAGCTAAAACGAAAAACTCTGATAGATTTCAAATGAAAATTGAAACCAAAAAGTTCGTTCTCTCGAGAGTGTTTATTTCGATTCTCCGACTAAACCTTTGACGCAAAAATATTCCAATGTTGCATTACGATGTTTTGGAAGCTAAAACGAAAAACTCTGATAGATTTCAAATGTTGAAAACCAAAAGTTCGACTCGAGAGTGTTTATTTCGATTCTGGACTAAACGCTTTGACGCAAAAATATTCCAATGTTGCATTACGATTTTTTGAGAGCTAAACGAAAGCTGATAGAAACTCGAGAGTTTATTTCGATTCTCTAAACTAAAACTTTTGACGCAAAAAACAATGTTCTGAAACTCTGAGCAGATTTCAATAAAAGTGTTGAAACCAAAAGTTCGACTCGAGAGTGTTTATTTCGATTCTCCGACTAAATCTTTTGACGCAAAAATATTCCAATGTTGCATTACGATGTTTTGGAAGCTAAAACGAAAAACTCTGATAGATTTCAGAGTTGAAAACCAAAAGTTCGCTCTCGAGAGTGTTTATTTCGATTCTCTAAACTAAACGCTTTGACGCAAAAATATTCCAATGTTGCATTATTACGATTTTCGAGAGCTAAAATGAAAAACTCTGATAGAAAACTCTGATAGATTTCTGACTAAAACGCTTTGACGCAAAAAAATTCCAAAAGTTCGACTCGAGAGTGTTTATAGATTTTTATTGAAAACCAAAAAAAGTTAAAGTGTTTATTTGACGACTAAACTTTGACGCAAAATATTCCAATGTTGCATTACGATTTTTGGAAGCTAAAACGAAAAACTCTGATAGATTTCAAATGTTGAAACCAAAAGTTCGACTCTCGAGAGTGTTTATTTCGATTCTCCGACTAAACCTTTGACGCAAAAATATTCCAATGTTGCATTACGATGTTTTGGAAGCTAAAACGAAAAACTCTGATAGATTTCAAAGCATTGAAAACTGAAAAAAAGTTCGACTCGAGAGTGTTTATTTCGATTCTCTGGACTAAACGCTTTGACGCAAAAATATTCCAATGTTGCATTACGATTTTTTGAGAGCTAAAATGAAAAACTCTGATAGATTTCAAAATTGTTGAAACCAAAAGTTCGACTCGAGAGTGTTTATTTCGATTTCTCTGACTAAATCTCCAATTTTGACGCAAAAATATTCCAATGTTGCATTACGATGTTTTATTTTTTTTGGAAGCTAAAACGAAAAACTCTGATAGATTTCAA
Organism: Sicyos edulis; assembly: GCA_036507275.1. NCBI lineage: Eukaryota > Viridiplantae > Streptophyta > Magnoliopsida > Cucurbitales > Cucurbitaceae > Sicyos > Sicyos edulis. Next base: position 11,340,490 of record CM071847.1, read on the forward strand.
AGCAGTTGAAAACCAAAAGTTCGACTCGAGAGTGTTTATTTCGATTCTCTTGGACTAAACGCTTTGACGCAAAATATTCCAATGTTGCATTACGATTTTTTGGAGCTAAAATGAAAAACTCTGATAGATTTCAACAATGTTGAAACCAAAAGTTCGACTCGAGAGTGTTTATTTCGATTCTCTGACTAAAACCTTTGACGCAAAAATATTCCAATGTTGCATTACGATGTTTTGGAAGCTAAAACGAAAAACTGATGATAGATTTCAAATATTGAAAACCAAAAGTTCGCTCTCGAGAGTGTTTATTTCGATTCTCTGACTAAATCTTTGACGCAAAAATATTCCAATGTTGCATTACGAATTTTTTGGAGCTAAAAAAAAAAACTCTGATAGATTTCAAATGTTGAAAACCAAAAGTTCGACTCGAGAGTGTTTATTTCGATTCTCTGACTAAACGCTTTGACGCAAAAATATTCCAATGTTGCATTACGATTTTTTGAAGCTAAAATGAAAAAACTGATAGATTTCAAAATGTTGAAAACCAAAAGTTCGACTCGAGAGTGTTTATTTCGATTCTCCGACTAAACTCTTTGACGCAAAAATATTCCAATGTTGCATTACGATTTTTGGAAGCTAAAACGAAAAACTCTCTGATAGATTTCAAATAGACGTTGAAACCAAAAGTTCGACTCGAGAGTGTTTATTTCGATTCTCTGGACTAAACGCTTTTGACGCAAAATATTCCAATGTTGCATTACGATTTTTTTGGAGCTAAAATGAAAAACTCTGATAGATTTCAAATGTTGAAACCAAAAGTTCGACTCGAGAGTGTTTATTTCGATTCTTCGACTAAAATCTTTGACGCAAAAATATTCCAATGTTGCATTACGATGTTTTGGAAGCTAAAACGAAAAACTCTGATAGATTTCAAAGAAAAGTTGAAAAAAAAAAGTTCGCTCTCGAGAGTGTTTATTTCGATTCTCTGACTAAACGCTTTGACGCAAAAATATTCCAATGTTGCATTACGACAATTTTTGGAGAGCTAAAATGAAAAACTCTGATAGATTTCAGTTGTTGAAACCAAAAGTTCGACTCGAGAGTGTTTATTTCGATTCTCCGACTAAATCTTTGACGCAAAAATATTCCAATGTTGCATTACGATGTTTTTGAAGCTAAAACGAAAAAACTCTGATAGATTTCAAATATTGAAACCAAAAGTTCGACTCGAGAGTGTTTATTTCGATTCTCTGGACTAAACCTTTGACGCAAAAATATTCCAATGTTGCATTACGATGTTTTGGAAGCTAAACGAAAAAAACTCTGATAGATTTCAAAGATTGAAACCAAAAGTTCGACTCGAGAGTGTTTATTTCGATTCCGACTAAATCTTTGACGCAAAATATTCCAATGTTGCATTACGATTTTTTGGAAGCTAAAACGAAAAACTCTGATAGATATTGAAAATGTTGTTCGAGAGAGTGTTTTTTTCGATTCTGAAAAACTTTTGACGCAAAAAATATTCCAATGTTGCATTACGATGTTTTGGAAGCTAAATGAAAACTCTGATAGATTTTCAAGTTGAAAACCAAAAAGTTCGACTCGAGAGTGTTTATTTCGATTCTCTTGACTAAACGCTTTGACGCAAAAATATTCCAATGTTGCATTACGATTTTTGAGAGCTAAAATGAAAAAACTCTGATAGATTTTCAAATGTTGAAAACCAAAAGTTCGACTCGAGAGTGTTTATTTCGATTCTCCTGACTAAATCTTTGACAAAAAAAAATATTCCAATGTTGCATTACGATGTTTTGGAAGCTAAAACGAAAAACTCGATGATAGATTTCAAAGTTGAAAACCAAAAGTTCGTCTCGAGAGTGTTTATTTCGATTCTCTGGACTAAACGCTTTGACGCAAAAATATTCCAATGTTGCATTACGATTTTTGAGAGCTAAAATGAAAAAACTCTGATAGATTTTTGTTGAAACCAAAAGTTCGACTCGAGAGTGTTTATTTCGATTTCGACTAAATCTTTCAAAAATATTCCAAATTACGATGTTTTTGACGCTAAAACGAAAAATATTCCAATGTTGCATTACGATGTTTTTTGGAAGCTAAAACGAAAAAATTCCAATGTTGATAGATTTTTGGAGCTAAAATGAAAACTCTGATAGATTTCAAAGTGAAAAACCAAAAGTTCGACTCGAGAGTGTTTATTTCGATTCTCCGACTAAAACCTTTGACGCAAAAATATTCCAATGTTGCATTACGATGTTTTTGAAGCTAAAACGAAAAACTCTGATAGATTTCAGCGTCGAAAACCAAAAAAAAAGTTCGACTCGAGAGTGTTTATTTCGATTCTCTGGACTAAAGCCTTTGACGCAAAATATTCCAATGTTGCATTACGATTTTTCGAGAGCTAAAATGAAAAACTCGGATAGATTTCAGTGTTGAAACCAAAAGTTCGACCTGAGAGTGTTTATTTCGATTCTCTCGACTAAATCTTTTGACGCAAAAATATTCCAATGTTGTTGCATTACGATGTTTTGGAAGCTAAAACGAAAAACTCTGATAGATTTCAAAGTTGAAAACCAAAAGTTCGCCTCGAGAGTGTTTATTTTCGATTCTCTAAACTAAACGCTTTTGACGCAAAAATATTCCAATGTTGCATTACGATTTTTTGGGAGCTAAAATGAAAAACTCTTGATAGATTTCAAGATAGTTGAAAACCAAAAGTTCGACTCGAGAGTGTTTATTTCGATTCTCCGACTAAAACCTTTGACGCAAAAATATTCCAATGTTGCATTACGATGTTTTGGAAGCTAAAACGAAAAACTCTGATAGATTTCAAATGTTGAAAACCAAAAAAGTTCGACTCGAGAGTGTTTATTTCGATTCTCTGACTAAACGCTTTGACGCAAAAATATTCCAATGTTGCATTACGATTTTTGGAAGCTAAAATGAAAAACTCTGATAGATTTTTCAAATATTGAAACCAAAAGTTCGACTCGAGAGTGTTTATTTCGATTCTCTCGACTAAACCTTTGACGCAAAAATATTCCAATGTTGCATTACGATGTTTTGGAAGCTAAAACGAAAAAACTCTGATAGATTTCAAGCTGAAAAAAACCAAAAGTTCGACTCGAGAGTGTTTATTTCGATTCTCTGGACTAAACGCTTTGACGCAAAATATTCCAATGTTGCATTACGATTTTTTTGGAGCTAAAATGAAAAACTCGATAGAAAAAACTCTGATAGATTTCAAATGTTGAAAAACCAAAAGTTCGACTCGAGAGTGTTTATTTCGATTCTCCGACTAAATCTTTGACGCAAAAATATTCCAATGTTGTTGCATTACGATGTTTTGGAAGCTAAAACGAAAAAAACTCTGATAGATTTCAAAGTTGAAAACCAAAAAAGTTCGCCTCGAGAGTGTTTATTTCGATTCTCTAAACTAAACGCTTTGACGCAAAAATATTCCAATGTTGCATTACGATTTTTTGGGAGCTAAAATGAAAAACTCTGATAGATTTCAGTTGTTGAAACCAAAAAAGTTCGATTCTCTCGACGAGAGTGTTTATTTCGATTCTCTCGACTAAACGCTTTGACTAAAAAAATATTCCAATGTTGCATTACGATGTTTTGGAAGCTAAAACGAAAAACTCTGATAGATTTCAAATGATTGAAAACCAAAAGTTCGACTCGAGAGTGTTTATTTCGATTCTGTGGACTAAAACCTTTGACGCAAAAATATTCCAATGTTGCATTACGATTTTTTTGAAGCTAAAATGAAAAACTGATAGATAGATTTGTTGATGTTGGAAAAAAAAAAAAAGTGTTTATTTCGATCTTTCGACTAAACCTTTGACGCAAAAACTCGAGAGTGTTTATTTCGATTCTTTGACGTTCGACTGAGAGTGTTTATTTCGATTCTGACTAAACGCAAAAATATTCCAATGTTGCATTATTACGATTTTTGGAGCTAAAATGAAAAACTCTGATAGATTTCAGCATGTTGAAACCAAAAGTTCGACTCGAGAGTGTTTATTTCGATTCTCTCCGACTAAAATCTTTGACGCAAAAATATTCCAATGTTGCATTACGATGTTTTGGAAGCTAAAACGAAAAACTCCTGATAGATTTCAAAAAGTTGAAAACCAAAAGTTCGCCTCGAGAGTGTTTATTTCGATTCTCTAAACTAAACGCTTTGACGCAAAAATATTCCAATGTTGCATTACATTATATTTTTGAGAGCTAAAATGAAAAACTCTGATAGATTTCAAATGTTGAAACCAAAAAAGTTCGACTCGAGAGTGTTTATTTCGATTCTCCGACTAAAATCTTTGACGCAAAAATATTCCAATGTTGCATTACGATGTTTTGGAAGCTAAAACGAAAAACTCCTGATAGATTTCAAAGATTGAAAACCAAAAGTTCGACTCGAGAGTGTTTATTTCGATTCTGGACTAAAACCTTTTGACGCAAAAATATTCCAATGTTGCATTACGATTTTTTGAGAGCTAAAAATGAAAAAACTCTGATAGATTTCAAAGCGTTGAAACCAAAAGTTCGACTCGAGAGTGTTTATTTCGATTTCTGACTAAAATCTTTGACGCAAAATATTCCAATGTTGCATTACGATGTTTTTGAAGCTAAAACGAAAAACTCTGATAGATTTCAAAAGTTGAAAACCAAAAGTTCACTCTCGAGAGTGTTTATTTCGATTCTCTGGACTAAACTCTTTTGACGCAAAAATATTCCAATGTTGCATTACGATTTTCGAGAGCTAAAATGAAAAACTCTGATAGATTTTTCATGTTGAAACCAAAAGTTCGACTCGAGAGTGTTTATTTCGATTCTCTCGACTAAATCTTTGACGCAAAATATTCCAATGTTGCATTACGATGTTTTGGAAGCTAAAACGAAAAACTCTGATAGATTTCAAGTGTTGAAAACAAAAAAGTTCGCCTCGAGAGTGTTTATTTCGATTCTCTAAACTAAACGCTTTAAAGCAAAAATATTCCAATGTTGCATTACGATTTTTTGAGAGCTAAAATGAAAAACTCTGATAGATTTCAAATGTTGAAACCAAAAGTTCGACTCGAGAGTGTTTATTTCGATTCTCTCTGACTAAATCTTTGACGCAAAAATATTCCAATGTTGCATTACGATGTTTTGGAAGCTAAAACGAAAAACTCTGATAGATTTTCAAAATGTTGAAAACCAAAAAAGTTCGCTCTCGAGAGTGTTTATTTCGATTCTCTGGACTAAAACCTTTGACGCAAAAATATTCCAATGTTGCATTACGATTTTTGGAGCTAAAATGAAAAACTCTGATAGATTTCAAATGTTGAAAAAACCAAAAGTTCGACTCGAGAGTGTTTATTTCGATTCTCTGGACTAAATCTTTGACGCAAAAATATTCCAATGTTGCATTACGATTTTTGAAGCTAAAAACGAAAAAGATAGAAACGTTGAAAAAAAACTCTGATAGATTTCAAAATATTCCAATGTTGCATTACGATTTTTTTGAAAACCAAAAAAGATTTCAATTGTTGAAAACCTTCGAGAGTGTTTATTTCGATTCTCTAAACTAAACTTTTGACGCAAAAATATTCCAATGTTGCATTACGATTTTTGGGAGCTAAAATGAAAAACTCTGATAGATTTTTTGTTGAAACCAAAAGTTCGACTCGAGAGTGTTTATTTCGATTCTCCGACTAAACTCTTTGACGCAAAAATATTCCAATGTTGCATTACGATGTTTTGGAAGCTAAAACGAAAAACTCGTGATAGATTTCAAAGGCGTTGAAAACCAAAAAGTTTCGCCTCGAGAGTGTTTATTTCGATTCTCTAAACTAAACGCTTTGACGCAAAAATATTCCAATGTTGCATTACGATTTTTTGGAGCTAAAATGAAAAACTCTGATAGATTTCAGTGTGTTGAAACCAAAAGTTCGACTCGAGAGTGTTTATGACGCAAAAATATTCGAATAAATTACTCTTTGACGCAAAAATATTCCAATGTTGCATTACGATGTTTTGGAAGCTAAAACTCTAAAAAAACCTTGATAGATTTCAATGTTGCATTAAAACCAAAAAGCTAAAATGAAAAACTCTGATAGATTTCAGCTTGTTGAAACCAAAAGTTCTCGAGAGTGTTTATTTCGATTCTCTGACTAAACCTTTGACGCAAAAATATTCCAATGTTGCATTACGATTTTTCGAAGCTAAAATGAAAAAACTCTGATAGATTTCAAGTTGAAAACCAAAAGTTCGACTCTCGAGAGTGTTTATTTCGATTCTCTGGACTAAAACCTTTGACGCAAAATATTCCAATGTTGCATTACGATTTTGGAAGCTAAAATGAAAAACTCTGATAGATTTCAAATGTTGAAACCAAAAGTTCGACTCTCGAGAGTGTTTATTTCGATTCTCTGACTAAATCTTTGACGCAAAAATATTCCAATGTTGCATTACGATTTTTGGAAGCTAAAACGAAAAACTCTGATAGATTTCAAATGTTGAAAACCAAAAGTTCGACTCTCGAGAGTGTTTATTTCGATTCTCCGACTAAACGCTTTGACGCAAAATATTCCAATGTTGCATTACGATTTTTTGGAAGCTAAAATGAAAAACTCTGATAGATTTTTCAAAGTTGTTGAAACCAAAAGTTCGACCTCGAGAGTGTTTATTTCGATTCTCCGACTAAATCTTTGACGCAAAAATATTCCAATGTTGCATTACGATGTTTTGGAAGCTGAAAAAAAAATGAAAAAAACTCTGATAGATTTCAAATGACTAAAACAAAAAAAAGTTCGACTCGAGAGTGTTTATTTCGATTCTTCGACTAAAATCTTTGACGCAAAAATATTCCAATGTTGCATTACGATTTTTGAGAGCTAAAACTGAAAAAAAAAACTCGATAGATTTCAGATTTTTGTTTTGACGCTAAAAAAACCAAAAAGAAAACTAAAACTCTTGAGTGTTTATTTTTGAAAAAGATTCTCGAGAGTGTTTATTTCGATTCTCGCTTGACGCAAAAATATTCCAATGTTGCATTACGATTTTTGGAGAGCTAAAATGAAAAACTCTGATAGATTTCAAAGTGTTGAAACCAAAAGTTCGACTCGAGAGTGTTTATTTCGATTTCTCGACTAAACCTTTTGACGCAAAAATATTCCAATGTTGCATTACGATGTTTTGGAAGCTAAAACGAAAAACTCTGATAGAGATTTCGTTTGAAAAAAAAAAGTTCGCTCTCGAGAGTGTTTATTTCGATTCTCTAAACTAAACGCTTTGACGCAAAATATTCCAATGTTGCATTACGATTTTTCGAGAGCTAAAATGAAAAAACTCTGATAGATTTCATTTGTTGAAAACCAAAAGTTCGACTCGAGAGTGTTTATTTCGATTCTCCGACTAAATCTTTGACGCAAAAATATTCCAATGTTGCATTACGATGTTTTGGAAGCTAAAACGAAAAACTCTGATAGATTTCAAATATTGAAAACTAAAAAAAAGTTCGCCTCGAGAGTGTTTATTTCGATTCTCGACTAAACCTTTGACGCAAAAATATTCCAATGTTGCATTACGATTTTCGAGAGCTAAAATGAAAAACTCTGATAGATTTCAAACGTTGAAAACCAAAAGTTCGACTCGAGAGTGTTTATTTCGATTTCGACTAAATTCTTTCAAAAAATATTAAATGTTGCTTAAAACGCAAAATATTCCAATGTTGCATTACGATTTTTGGAGCTAAAATGAAAAACTCTGATAGATTTTGTTGAAAAACCAAAAGTCGACTCGAGAGTGTTTATTTCGATTCTCTCGACTAAATCTTTTGACGCAAAAATATTCCAATGTTGCATTACGATGTTTTGGAAGCTAAAACGAAAAACTCGTGATAGATTTCAAAAGTTGAAAACCAAAAAAAGTTCGCTCTCGAGAGTGTTTATTTCGATTCTCTAAACTAAACGCTTTGACGCAAAAATATTCCAATGTTGCATTACGATTTTTTGGAGCTAAAATGAAAAACTCGATGATAGATTTCAAATGTTGAAACCAAAAGTTCGACTCGAGAGTGTTTATTTCGATTCTCTCCGACTAAATCTTTGACGCAAAAATATTCCAATGTTGCATTACGATGTTTTGGAAGCTAAAACGAAAAAACTGATAGATTTCAAGCATTGAAAACCAAAAGTTCGACTCGAGAGTGTTTATTTCGATTCTCTGGACTAAAACCTTTGACGCAAAATATTCCAATGTTGCATTACATTATGTTTTGATTTTTGAAGCTAAAATGAAAAACTCGAGAGTGATAGATTTCGAAATGTTGAAAAAAAAGTTCGATAGATTTTTCGAGAGTGTTTATTTCGATTTTTTATTTCGATTCTAAACTAACTCTTTTGACGCAAAAATATTCCAATGTTGCATTACGATTTTTGGGAGTAAAAAAAAAAAACTCTGATAGATTTCAAATGTTGAAACCAAAAGTTCGACTCGAGAGTGTTTATTTCGATTCTCCGACTAAATCTTTGACGCAAAAATATTCCAATGTTGCATTACGATGTTTTGGAAGCTAAAACGAAAAACTCTGATAGATTTCAAGTTGTTGAAAACAAAAAAAAAAGTTCGACTCGAGAGTGTTTTTATTTCGATTCTCTGACTAAATCTTTGACGCAAAAATATTCCAATGTTGCATTACGATTTTTTGGAGCTAAAATGAAAAACTCTCTGATAGATTTCAAATGTTGAAAACCAAAAGTTCGACTCTCGAGAGTGTTTATTTCGATTCTCTGACTAAAACCTCTTTGACGCAAAAATATTCCAATGTTGCATTACAATTTTTTGGAAGCTAAAACGAAAAAAATAGATTTCTGATAGATTTCGAGAAAAAAGTTGAAAAAAAAACCAAAAGTTCGAGAGTGTTTATTTCGATTCTCGAGAGTGTTTATTTCGATTCTCGGATAAACCTTTTGACGCAAAAATATTCCAATGTTGCATTACGATGTTTTGGAAGCTAAAACGAAAAACTCTGATAGATTTCAGCGTCGAAAACCAAAAGTTCGTCTCGAGAGTGTTTATTTCGATTCTGTGGACCAAACCTCTTGACGCAAAATATTCCAATGTTGCATTACAATTTTTCGAGAGCTAAAATGAAAAACTCGGATAGATTTCAACTTTGAAACCAAAAGTTCGACTCGATAGTGTTTATTTCGATTCTCTGGACTAAATCTTTTGACGCAAAAATATTCCAATGTTGCATTACGATGTTTTGGAAGCTAAAACGAAAAAAACTCTGATAGATTTCAAACGTTGAAAACCAAAAGTTCGTCTCGAGAGTGTTTATTTCGATTTCGGACTAAACTCTTTGACGCAAAAATTCCAATGTTTTGACGAAGCTAAAACGAAAAAAATATTCCAATGTTGCATTACGATTTTTCGAGCTAAAATGCAAAAAAAACTTGATAGATTTTTCAAAAATAAAAAAACTCTGATAGATTTCAAGTGTTGAAACCAAAAGTTCGACTCGAGAGTGTTTATTTCGATTTCTGACCGACTAAATCTTTGACGCAAAAATATTCCAATGTTGCATTACGATGTTTTGGAAGCTAAAACGAAAAACTCTGATAGATTTAAAAAGCGTTGAAAAAAAAAAGTTCGTCTCTCGAGAGTGTTTATTTCGATTCTCTAAACTAAACGCTTTGACGCAAAATATTCCAATGTTGCATTACGATTTTTTGGAGCTAAAATGAAAAACTCCTGATATATTTTTCAAAGTGTTGAAACCAAAAGTTCGACCGAGAGTGTTTATTTCGATTTCTCCGACTAAATCTTTGACGCAAAAATATTCCAATGTTGCATTACGATGTTTTGGAAGCTAAAACGAAAAAACTCTGATAGATTTCAAATGTTGAAAACCAAAAAAAAGTTCGCTCTCGAGAGTGTTTATTTCGATTCTCTGGACTAAACCTTTTGACGCAAAATATTCCAATGTTGCATTACGATTTTTTGAGAGCTAAAATGAAAAAAACTGAAAACCAAAAGTTCGACTGATAGATTTCGATTTTTGACTAAACGCTTTGACGAAAAAAACCAAAAGTTCGACTCCTGATAGAGAGTGTTGAAACCAAAAGTTTTCGAGAGTGTTTATTTCGATTCTTTGACTAAACCTTTGACGCAAAAATATTCCAATGTTGCATTACGATGTTTTGGAAGCTAAAACGAAAAACTCTGATAGATTTCAAATGTTGAAAACCAAAAAAGTTCGCCTCGAGAGTGTTTATTTCGATTCTCTCTGGACTAAACGCTTTGACGCAAAAATATTCCAATGTTGCATTACGATTTTTTGAGAGCTAAAATGAAAAACTCTGATAGATTTCAAATGTTGAAACCAAAAGTTCGACTCGAGAGTGTTTATTTCGATTCTCGACTAAACCTTTGACGCAAAAAAATATTCCAATGTTGCATTACGATGTTTTGGAAGCTAAAACGAAAAAACTCTGATAGATTTTCAAATATGTTTGAAAACAAAAAAGTTCGACTCGAGAGTGTTTATTTCGATTCTCTGGACTAAAACCTTTGACGCAAAAATATTCCAATGTTGCATTACGATGTTTTGGAAGCTAAAATGAAAAACTCTGATAGATTTTCAGTTGAAACCAAAAGTTCGACTCGAGAGTGTTTATTTCGATTCTCTGGACTAAACCTTTGACGCAAAAATATTCCAATGTTGCATTACGATGTTTTGAGCTAAAATGAAAAAACTGATAGATTTCAGTTGCTGAAAACCAAAAAGTTCGACTCGAGAGTGTTTATTTCGAGTGTTTATATTCCAATGTTTTGGACTAAATTTTTAAAGCAAAATATTCCAATGTTGCAAAATTAGTGTTTTTTGAAGCTAAAACGAAAAACTACTGATTTTTGAATAAAACGAAAAACTTGATAGATTTCAATGTTGAAAAAACCAAAAAAGTTCGCCTCGAGAGTGTTTATTTCGATTCTCTTGACTAAACGCTTTTGACGCAAAAATATTCCAATGTTGCATTACGATTTTTTGGAGCTAAAATGAAAAACTCTGATAGATTTCAATTGTTGAAAACCAAAAAGTTCGACTCGAGAGTGTTTATTTCGATTTCTCCGACTAAATCTTTGACGCAAAAATATTCCAATGTTGCATTACGATGTTTTGGAAGCTAAAACGAAAAAACTCTGATAGATTTCAAATGTTGAAAACCAAAAGTTCGCCTCGAGAGTGTTTATTTCGATTCTCTGGACTAAACGCTTTGACGCAAAAAAATATTCCAATGTTGCATTACGATTTTTGAGAGCTAAAATGAAAAACTCTGATAGATTTCAAGTGTTGAAACCAAAAAAGTTCGACTCGAGAGTGTTTATTTCGATTCTCCGACTAAATCTTTTGACGCAAAAAAAATATTCCAATGTTGCATTACGATGTTTTGGAAGCTAAAATGAAAAAAACTCTGATAGATTTCAAACGTTGAAAACCAAAAGTTCGACTCGAGAGTGTTTATTTCGATTTGGACTAAATCAAAAACGCTTTGACGCAAAAATATTCCAATGTTGCATTACGATTTTTGGAGCTAAAATGAAAAACTCTGATAGATTTCAAATGTTGAAAAAAAAAAAGTTCGACTCGAGAGTGTTTATTTCGATTCTCTGGACTAAAACTCTTTGACGCAAAATATTCCAATGTTGCATTACGATTTTTGGAAGCTAAAATGAAAAACTCTGATAGATTTTCAGTTGAAAAACCAAAAGTTCGACTCGAGAGTGTTTATTTCGATTCTTCTGACTAAACGCTTTGACGCAAAATATTCCAATGTTGCATTTACGATTTTTGGAGCTAAAACGTTGAAAAAAAACTCTGATAGATTTCAAAAGTTGTTGAAAACCAAAAGTTCGACTCGAGAGTGTTTATTTCGATTCTCCGACTAAAACCTTTGACGCAAAAATATTCCAATGTTGCATTACGATGTTTTGGAAGCTAAAACGAAAAACTCTCTGATAGATTTCAAATGTTGAAAACCAAAAAAGTTCGACCTCGAGAGTGTTTATTTCGATTCTCTGGACTAAAACTCTTTGACGCAAAAATATTCCAATGTTGCATTACGATTTTTCTAAAGCTAAAATGATAAAAACTCTGATAGATTTCAAATGTTGAAACCAAAAGTTCGACTCGAGAGTGTTTATTTCGATTCTCTGGACGAAAAAAATCTTTTGACGCAAAATATTCCAATGTTGCATTACGATGTTTTGGAAGCTAAAACGAAAAACTCAATGTTGATAGATTTCAGCGTTGAAAACCTGATAAAAAAAAAGTTCTCCTCGAGAGTGTTTATTTCGATTCTCTGGACTAAACCTTTGACGCAAAAAAATATTCCAATGTTGCATTACGATTTTTGAAGCTAAAACGAAAAACTGATAGATTTTTGTTGAAAACCAAAAGTTCGACTCCTCGAGAGTGTTTATTTCGATTCTCTGGACTAAACTCTTTGACGCAAAAATATTCCAATGTTGCATTACGATTTTTTGAGAGCTAAAACGAAAAACTCTGATAGATTTCAAATGTTGAAAACCAAAAGTTCGACTCGAGAGTGTTTATTTCGATTCTCTGACTAAACCGCTTTTGACGACAAAAATATTCCAATGTTGCATTACGATTTTTGGAGCTAAAATGAAAAACTCTGATAGATTTCAAATATTGAAAACCAAAAGTTCGACTCGAGAGTGTTTATTTCGACTAAATCCTTTCCGACTAAATCTTTGACGCAAAAATATTCCAATGTTGCATTACGATGTTTTGAAGCTAAAACGAAAAACTCTGATAGATTTGAGAGCTAAAATGAAAACTTGATAAAAACCAAAAGTTCTCGAGAGTGTTTATTTCGATTCTCTGGACTAAACGCTTTGACGCAAAAATATTCCAATGTTGCATTACGATTTTTTGGAAGCTAAAATGAAAAAAACTCTGATAGATTTCAAATGTTGAAACCAAAAGTTCGACCGAGAGTGTTTATTTCGATTCTCTGGACTAAAAATCTTTGACGCAAAAATATTCCATGTTGCATTACGATGTTTTGGAAGCTAAAACGAAAAACTCTGATAGATTTCAAATGTTGAAACCAAAAGTTCGACTCGAGAGTGTTTATTTCGATTCTCTCTGGACTAAACCTTTGACGCAAAAATATTCCAATGTTGCATTACGATTTTTTTGAAGCTAAAACGAAAAAATAGATTGATAGATTTTCAAATGTTGAAAAAAAAAAAGTTCAATTTTCTCGAGAGTGTTTATTTCGATTTCTTAAACTAAACGACTCGAGAGTGTTTAACTAAACGCTTTTGACGCAAAATATTCCAATGTTGCATTATTACGATTTTTGGGAGCTAAAATGAAAAACTCTGATAGATTTCAAATGTTGAAACCAAAAGTTCGACTCGAGAGTGTTTATTTCGATTCTCGACTAAATCTTTGACGCAAAAATATTCCAATGTTGCATTACGATGTTTTGGAAGCTAAAACGAAAAACTCTGATAGATTTCAATGTTGAAAACCAAAAGTTCGCCTCTCGAGAGTGTTTATTTCGATTCTCTGACTAAACGCTTTGACGCAAAAATATTCCAATGTTGCATTACGATTTTTTGGGAGCTAAAATGAAAAACTCTGATAGATTTCAAATGTGAAAACAAAAAAGTTCGACTCGAGAGTGTTTATTTCGATTTCGATTCTCTTTGACTAAATGTTGCATTACGATGTTTTGAGCTAAAACGAAAAAAATATTCCAATGTTGCATTACGAGAGTTTTTATTTCGATTCTCTGGACTAAACGCTTTGACGCAAAAATATTCCAATGTTGCATTAATTTTTAAAATGAAAAACTCTGATAGATTTTCAGCTGTTGAAACAAAAGTTCGACTCGAGAGTGTTTATTTCGATTCTTTGACTAAACCTTTTGACGCAAAAATATTCCAATGTTGCATTACGATTTTTGGAGAGCTAAAATGAAAAACTCTGATAGATTTCAAATGTTGAAAACCAAAAGTTCGACTCGAGAGTGTTTATTTCGATTCTGGACTAAAATCTTTGACGCAAAAATATTCCAATGTTGCATTACATTACGATTTTTTGAGAGCTAAAATGAAAAAACTCTGATAGATTTCAAAAGTTGTTGAAACCAAAAGTTCGACTCTCGAGAGAGGTGTTTATTTCGATTCTCTGACTAAATCTTTGACGCAAAAAAATATTCCAATGTTGCATTACGATGTTTTGGAAGCTAAAACGAAAAACTCTTGATAGATTTCAAATGTTGAAAACCAAAAGTTCGCCTCGAGAGTGTTTATTTCGATTCTCTAAACTAAACGCTTTGACGCAAAAATATTCCAATGTTGCATTACAATTTTTGGAGAGCTAAAATGAAAAACTCTGATAGATTTCAAAGTTGTTGAAACCAAAAGTTCGACTCGAGAGTGTTTATTTCGATTCTTCGACTAAATCTTTGACGCAAAAATATTCCAATGTTGCATTACGATGTTTTGGAAGCTAAAACGAAAAACTCTGATAGATTTCAAATCATTGAAAACCAAAAGTTCGCCGAGAGTGTCCAATATTTCGATTGTCTAAACGAAAAAACGCTTTTGACGCAAAAATATTCCAATGTTGCATTACGATTTTTCGAGAGCTAAAACAAAAAAACTCTGATAGATTTTTTTGTTAAAAACAAAAAAGTTCGACTCGAGAGTGATTCTCTGGACTAAAACTTTGACGCAAAAATATTCCAATGTTGCATGCATTACGATTTTTTTTGAAGCTAAAACTAAAAAAACTCTGATAGATTTCAGCTGTTGAAAACAAAAAAAGTTCGACTCGAGAGTGTTTATTTCGATTTGATTCTGGACTAAACGCTTTGACGCAAAATATTCCAATGTTGCATTACGATTTTTTGAGCTAAAATGAAAAACTCTGATAGATTTCAAATGTTGAAAACCAAAAGTTCGACTCGAGAGTGTTTATTTCGATTCTCCGACTAAACTTTGACGCAAAAATATTCCAATGTTGCATTACGATGTTTTGGAAGCTAAACGAAAAAACTCTGATAGATTTCAATGTTGAAAACCAAAAGTTCGCCTCGAGAGTGTTTATTTCGATTCTCTAAACTAAACGCTTTGACGCAAAATATTCCAATGTTGCATTACGATTTTTTCGAGCTAAAAGCTAAAAACTGATAAAAACTTGATAGATTTCAATTGATTTGAAACCAAAATATTGTGTATTTCGATTCTTAAAACGACTGCTGATTTAATAAAAAGTTCATTACGAGAGTGTTTATTTAGATTTCAAAAGATGAAAAACCAAAAAAACTCGAGAGTGTTTATTTCGATTCTCTAGACTAAATCTTTTGACGCAAAAATATTCCAATGTTGCATTACGATGTTTTGGAAACTAAAACGAAAAACTCGGATAGATTTCAGCGTCGAAAACCAAAAGTTCGACCTGAGAGTGTTTATTTCGATTCTCTGGACTAAATCTTTTGACGCAAAATATTCCAATGTTGCATTACGATGTTTTGGAAGCTAAAACGAAAAACTCGGATAGATTTCAGCGTCGAAAACCAAAAGTTCGTCTCGAGAGTGTTTATTTCGATTCTGTGGACCAATCCTCTTAACGCAAAATATTCCAATGTTGCATTACAATTTTTCGAGAGCTAAAATGAAAAACTCGGATAGATTTCAACGTTGAAACCAAAAGTTCGACTCGATAGTGTTTATTTCGATTCTTTGGACCAAACCTCTAGACGCAAAATATTCCAATGTTGCATTACGATGTTTTGGAAGCTAAAACGAAAAACTCTGATAGATAGATTTCAAAGAGTTGAAAACCAAAAAGATCGCTCTCGAGAGTGTTTATTTCGATTCTCTAAACTAAACGCTTTGACGCAAAAATATTCCAATGTTGCATTACGATTTTTTGGAGCTAAAATGAAAAACTCTGATAGATTTCAAATGTTGAAACCAAAAGTTCGACTCGAGAGTGTTTATTTCGATTCTCGACTAAATCTTTGACGCAAAAATATTCCAATGTTGCATTACGATGTTTTGGAAGCTAAAACGAAAAACTCTGATAGATTTTTCAGCGTTGAAACCAAAAAAAAGTTCGCTCTCGAGAGTGTTTATTTATTTCGATTCTCTAAACTATTCCAATGTTGCTTTGACGCAAAAATATTCCAATGTTGCATTAAATTTTTGAGAGCTAAAATGAAAAAACTCTGATAGATTTCAATGTTGAAACCAAAAGTTCGACTCGAGAGTGTTTATTTCGATTATTTCGACTAAAACTTTTGACGCAAAAATATTCCAATGTTGCATTACGATGTTTTGGAAGCTAAAACGAAAAACTCTGATAGATTTCAAAATTTGAAAACCAAAAGTTCGACTCTCGAGAGTGTTTATTTCGATTCTCTGGACTAAACTTTTGACGCAAAATATTCCAATGTTGCATTACGATTTTTTGGAGCTAAAATGAAAACTCTGATAGATTTCAAATGTTGAAACAAAAAAAGTTCGACTCGAGAGTGTTTATTTCGATTCTCCGACTAAACCTTTGACGCAAAAATATTCCAATGTTGCATTACGATGTTTTTGAAGCTAAAATAAAAACTCGATAAAACTCTGATAGATTTCAATTTTTGAAAACAAAAAAAAAGTTCGACTCGAGAGTGTTTATTTCGATTCTTAAACTAAACGCTTTGACGCAAAATATTCCAATGTTGCATTACGCAAAAATATTTTTGCATTACAATTTTTCGAGAGCTAAAATGAAAAACTCTGATAGATTTCAAATGTTGAAACCAAAAGTTCGACTCGAGAGTGTTTATTTCGATTCTCCGACTAAAACCTTTGACGCAAAATATTCCAATGTTGCATTACGATGTTTTGGAAGCTAAAACGAAAAAACTCTGATAGATTTCAAACGTTGACCAAAAAAAGTTCTCTCTCGAGAGTGTTTATTTCGATTCTCTAAACTAAACGCTTTGACGCAAAATATTCCAATGTTGCATTACGAATTTTTTGGAGCTAAAATGAAAAAACTGATAGATTTCAGTTGTTGAAAACCAAAAGTTCGACTCGAGAGTGTTTATTTCGATTCTTCCGACTAAAACCTTTGACGCAAAAATATTCCAATGTTGCATTACGATTTTTTGGAAGCTAAAACGAAAAACTCTGATAGATTTCAAACGTTTGAAAACCAAAAGTTCGCCCTCTCGAGAGTGTTTATTTCGATTCTCTGGACTAAACGCTTTGACGCAAAATATTCCAATGTTGCATTACGATGTTTTGGAGCTAAAATGAAAAACTCGACTCGAGAGTGATTTAGATTTTGACTAAAGCTTTTTTGAAACCAAAAGTTCGATTACTCGAGAGTGTTTATTTCGATTCTCTCCGACTAAACCTTTGACGCAAAATATTCCAATGTTGCATTACGATGTTTTGGAAGCTAAAACGAAAAACTCTGATAGATTTCAAATGTTGAAAACAAAAAAGTTCGACTCGAGAGTGTTTATTTCGATTTCTGGACTAAACGCTTTGACGCAAAAATATTCCAATGTTGCATTACGATATTTTGGAGAGCTAAAATGAAAAACTCTGATAGATTTCAAAGTTGTTGAAACCAAAAGTTTCGACTCGAGAGTGTTTATTTCGATTCTCGACTAAATCTTTTGACGCAAAAATATTCCAATGTTGCATTACGATTTTTTGGAAGCTAAAACGAAAAAACTCTGATAGATTTCAAATGTTGAAAACAAAAAAAAGTTCGCCTCGAGAGTGTTTATATTTTCGATTCTGGACTAAACGCTTTGACGCAAAAATATTCCAATGTTGCATTACGATTTTTCGAGCTAAGCTGAAAAACTCTGATAGAAAACTCTGATAGATTTCAATTCTTTTGAAAACCAAAAGTTCGACTCGAGAGTGTTTATTTCGATTCTTCTGACTAAAACTCTTTGACGCAAAAATATTCCAATGTTGCATTACGATGTTTTGGAAGCTAAAACGAAAAACTCTGATAGATTTCAAAAGAGCTTGAAAACCTGAAAAAAGTTCGAGTTCTCGAGAGTGTTTATTTCGATTCTCTGGACTAAACGCTTTGACGCAAAATATTCCAATGTTGCATTACGATTTTTGAGAGCTAAAATGAAAAAACTCTGATAGATTTCAAATGTTGAAACCAAAAGTTCGACTCGAGAGTGTTTATTTCGATTCTCTGGACTAAAATCTTTGACGCAAAAATATTCCAATGTTGCATTACGATGTTTTGGAAGCTAAAACGAAAAACTCTGATAGATTTCAAATGTTGAAAACCAAAAAAAGTTCGACTCGAGAGTGTTTATTTCGATTCTCTGACTAAACGCTTTGACGCAAAAATATTCCAATGTTGCATTACGATTTTTTGGAGAGCTAAAATGAAAAACTCTGATAGATTTCAAAGTGTTGAAACCAAAAGTTCGACTCGAGAGTGTTTATTTCGATTCTCCGACTAAACCTTTGACGCAAAAATATTCCAATGTTGCATTACGATGTTTTTGAAGCTAAAACGAAAAACTCTGATAGATTTCAAAGCGTTGAAAACCAAAAAAGTTCGCTCCTCGAGAGTGTTTATTTCGATTCTGGACTAAACGCTTTGACGCAAAATATTCCAATGTTGCATTACGATTTTTTGAGAGCTAAAATGAAAAAAAAAAAGTGTTTATTTGATAGATTTTATTCCAATGTTGAAACCAAAAGTTCGACTCGAGAGTGTTTATTTCGATTCTCTCGACTAAATCTTTGACGCAAAAATATTCCAATGTTGCATTACGATGTTTTGGAAGCTAAAACGAAAAACTCTGATAGATTTCAAGTTGAAAAAACCAAAAGTTCGTCCTCGAGAGTGTTTATTTCGATTCTCTGGACTAAACGCTTTGACGCAAAAATATTCCAATGTTGCATTACGATTTTTTTGAGCTAAAATGAAAAACTCTGATAGATTTCTAAAATTGTTGAAACCAAAAGTTCGACTCGAGAGTGTTTATTTCGATTCTCCGACTAAATCTTTGACGCAAAAATATTCCAATGTTGCATTACGATGTTTTGGAAGCTAAAACGAAAACTCTGATAGATTTCAAATGTTGAAAAACCAAAAGTTCGACTCGAGAGTGTTTATTTCGATTCTGAACTAAAACGCTTTGACGCAAAATATTCCAATGTTGCATTACGATTTTTCGAGAGCTAAAATGAAAAACCTGATAGATTTCAAATGTTGAAACCAAAAGTTCGACTCGAGAGTGTTTATTTCGATTCTCGACTAAAACTCTTTGACGCAAAAATATTCCAATGTTGCATTACGATGTTTTGGAAGCTAAAACGAAAAAACTCTGATAGATTTCAAGCGTTGAAAACCAAAAGTTCGCCTCGAGAGTGTTTATTTCGATTCTCTAAACTAAACGCTTTGACGCAAAATATTCCAATGTTGCATTACGATTTTTTGGAGAGCTAAAATGAAAAACTCTGATAGATTTCAAATTGTTGAAACCAAAAGTTCGACTCGAGAGTGTTTATTTCGATTCTCTGACTAAACTCTTTGACGCAAAAATATTCCAATGTTGCATTACGATGTTTTGGAAGCTAAAACGAAAAACTCTGATAGATTTCAAATATTGAAAACCAAAAGTTCGACTCGAGAGTGTTTATTTCGATTTGATTCTCCGAAACGCTTTTGACGCAAAAATATTCCAATGTTGCATTACGATTTTTTGAGAGCTAAAATGAAAAACTCTGATAGATTTCAAATGTTGAA
The DNA here is from genome assembly GCA_036507275.1 of Sicyos edulis. Taxonomy (NCBI): domain Eukaryota; kingdom Viridiplantae; phylum Streptophyta; class Magnoliopsida; order Cucurbitales; family Cucurbitaceae; genus Sicyos; species Sicyos edulis. The sequence goes on from CM071847.1 coordinate 11,360,342, forward strand.
ACCAAAAGTTCGACTCGAGAGAGTGTTTATTTCGATTCTCTCTGACTAAATCTTGACGCAAAAATATTCCAATGTTGCATTACGATGTTTTGAAGCTAAAATGAAAAAAACTCTGATAGATTTCAAAGTTGAAAACCAAAAGTTCGACTCTCGAGAGTGTTTATTTCGATTCTCTAAACTAAACGCTTTGACGCAAAATATTCCAATGTTGCATTACGATTTTTCGAGCTAAAATGAAAAACTCTGATAGATTTCAATTTGTTGAAACCAAAAGTTCGACTCGAGAGTGTTTATTTCGATGTTTATTTGACTAAATCTTTTGACGCAAAAATATTCCAATGTTGCATTACGATGTTTTGGAAGCTAAAACGAAAAACTCTGATAGATTTCAAATGTTGAAAACAAAAAGTTCGACTCGAGAGTGTTTATTTCGATTCTCGACTAAAACTTTGACGCAAAATATTCCAATGTTGCATTACGATGTTTTGGAAGCTAAAACGAAAAACTCTGATAGATTTCAAAATGTTGAAAACCAAAAAAAGTTCGCCTCGAGAGTGTTTATTTCGATTCTCTAAACTAAACGCTTTGACGCAAAAATATTCCAATGTTGCATTACGATTTTTGGGAGCTAAAATGAAAAACTCTGATAGATTTCAAAGTTGTTGAAACCAAAAGTTCGACTCGAGAGTGTTTATTTCGATTCTCTCGACTAAATCTTTGACGCAAAAATATTCCAATGTTGCACTCCATGGTAGGTTGTTCCTTTCGGCATGCTCGTATCTGTCCTTGCTTCGTAGAATCATGCTAGGTTCGTTGTATTCTTATTGAGCACGTATTGGATGATATTGCTTGTTTCTTTGATTGCTAAGGCGGGTTAGAGTTGCAGGTAGATAACATCATCCGGGCCGGGTGCATAACGTACCTTGCACCCCGACAGGGACGTATGAGATGGAGCTCCGCCCTGATCTCGTTAGGGAATAGCTAACCCTAATGGCTGGCCCTGCAATCTTGGGTGAGGGTGGCGGATCGTTAAATGCCCCAACGGTCGGGATGATGACTTGGCATTGCCTCGTCCCGGCGATCGGCACGTCCTCGGCGTGTTCGGCCGTAGCCCTTGATTGCCACTGTTAAGGTAAGGGCGGCTTCACGGTGTAAGCCTACCACGACCGTTCCTTAGCCCGGTGCGGTGGTTGGTGACATAGTTTACGTGTCCAGTCTCACACCCCTATGTCAGTGACACCGATCCAAAGAATTAGTTAGGCGTGGTGACTGGACATGGGCAGCTTGCCTCTAGACTCGGCACCCCCCATAGTCTGCAGTAGCACGCGGTGCATGTTTACGCTCATTACAGCGCCGACCGGAGAGCTCCTCGGGATCTTGAGCTAGTGTACCTTTCGTCGACAGTAGACAGGCTGAGGTCGGGACTTATTTCTCGTATAGGGCGACTTGTGTATTGTGTGGATGTGGTGATTGATTTCCGGACTAAGACCCTGAGTTGGCATCCGAGGCCCAAGTGTGGGCTAAGCTATGTGCTCTATTCTGTGTTTATATTCATAGCTTGCATACGCTCATCGAGATGACCATGTATATCGTATTGTACCCCGGTTGGGGATTCTTACTGAGTAATTCGTTACTCACCCTTATTATGTGGTTTTCCATTGGTAACCATGGTGCGAGACAGGATGGCTGGAGGAGGAGCTGTGATCATGGAAACCCGTTGTTCAACTCTGAGTCTTATGTCTATGTTTATGATTTAAATGTCCTCTGAATGCATGTAGTTGGGCACGGAGCCCTAGGGTGTTTTCTGAATGAATTTCCGGATTCTAGCATTGTTGTAACTATTGCAAAGCTTGTATGTTTTAAATAAATCTCTGATCAGAGTATGTTTTGGAAATGTATATGTCTTGGAACAGGTGCTTGCAAACAGGGACAGGTTTCAGGAATTTATGTTGATTTTTAAATGGATGTTTTCATGTTTTAGTTTTTACTTAGAATCCAAACACTATCTTGCAAATTTTCTGTAGATTTGTATGCATGCATTGAGGTAATGGCCTATTTAGAACCCCATTCGGGTCGGGTCGTTCTGATTGGTATCGAGCTCGAGTCATAGATTACGTAGATCGACCTTTTGTTGTAGGTCGTTTTTCACGATCATCGGACCTCTGATACAGTCATCAGGTACGCCTAAGTTTACTTATTTGTTGTGGAAAAAGGGTTAAGAATTTACAATACTGTCATCTAGTGTATGCCTTGTGTAGTGTTGTGGAGCGGAGGCGAGCAGGTTCTGACTCGTTGTTGGTTTGGGTTTAGAGCGCCATCATGCCAACTTCCCGCAGTGTGTGATGTATTGTAAAGACCCGACCCAAAAAGGGCTCTAAATAGGCCTTTACCCCAATGCATGCATTCAAAGTAAAGGACAATATGCAAATAATTTTCGGATTCCCAATTAAAACAATACAATCAAGGTTCAATCGAGAAATAAAGATAGTTTCTTTGAAACATCGTCCCTGTCTCCAAGCACACTGTTTCAAGGCAAATACATTTCCAAAACGTACACTCTGATCAGAGATTTCTTAAAACATTTGAAACATCCTCAAATTCAATAAAGCAGGAATCCACGAAAACATTTAGAAAACATCCTAGGGCTCCGTGCCCGACTACATGCATTCAGGGGAAAATAAAAAGACAAGAGTCATAGAAATAAAAAGTCAGAGACGACAGCAGGTTCCCATGATCACAGCTCCTCTCTTCACCATCTGTCTCTCGCACCTTGGTTACCCGTGGAAAACCACAAAATAAGGGTGAGTAACGAATTACTCAAGAAGAATCCCCAACCGGTACAATACGATGCACATGGTCATCTAGATGAGTGTATGCAAGCTATGATCATAAACACAGAATAGAGCACATAGCTGGAGTCCACACTTGGACCTCGGATGCCAACTCAGGGTCTTAGTCCGGAATTAACTACCATAACCACACAAATCGCCCTATACGAGAAACAAGTCCCGGCCACGGCTGTCTCTCGTCGATCACGAAAGGTGCACTAGCTCAAGATCCCGAGGAGCTCTCCGGCCGGCGTATTTGCTGTAATGAGCGTAAGCATGCACCGCGTGCTTCTACTGGACTATGGGGTGCCGGGTCTAGTGGCAAGCTGCCCATATCCGGATATCACGCCTAACTAAATCTCTGGATCGGTGTCACTGACATAGGGGTGTGAGACCTGGACACGTGAACTATGTCAGCCTGAACCACCGCACCTGAGGCTAAGGAATCGGTCGTGGTAGGCTTACACCAAGAAGCCGTCCTTACCTTAACAGGTGGCAATCAAGGGCTACTGCCGAACACGCTGAGGACGTGCCGGCTGCCGGGGACTAGGCATTGCCAAGTCATCATCCCGACCGTTGGGGCATCGCTTAGACTACCACCCTCACCCAAGATTGCAGGGCCTACCGGTTGGGATAGCTAATCCCTCACGGGGTCCAAGGACGGAGAACTGTCTCGAACGTCCTTGCCATGGATGCAAGATACTTTATGCATCAGGCCCGGATGATGCTATCTACCTGAATTCTAACCTGCCTTAACAATCAGCAACAATCCAATACGTGCTCAAAAGAATACAGCAGACCTAGCATGGTACTACGGAACAAGAATGAATATGAGCATGCATGCGAGCGGAACAACCTAGCATGAACTAACATGAAAGAACAACATACGAAGTGATGCGGTCAGAAATCGTAACGAGAGCACCTAAACTATACATGTTGATAATCACAAACAAACATACAACATCAATCACATAGAACATCGCAGGGTCCACACAACTCCGGTAAGAAATCCTTACCTGGCTGGGAGGCAACTACACACAAAATCCTAAGCTGCGATCGAACCCGAGCTAGCTATCGAGAACCTAACAAAAACAATGATAATCACACTCTAAAGGCTTAAATATAATAAAATAAATAGGACTCGGCTGGGAGCAACTCACGCGATGCGCGCTGACACGCGACGGCGGCGGCGACGGCGGGCTGCTCATCGGGCGCGGATGGGCGGATGGGCGCGATGGCGGCAAATGGGCGACATCGGGCATTGGCTGCAGCGCGCAGACGACAGCGGGGGCGCGGATAAGCGCGCTAAGCGCGAGCGGAGGCAGGGCGCACGGGCGCAGACGCGAGGGGGCGCGAAGCGGCGCGAGCGACGACGGCGCGCTTCGCTGACGCGACGCGGCTTCGGCTGGCGATGGCGAGGCGCTGGCGCTCGCGGCGGCGAGCGCGCGGCGGCGGCGGCGCGCGACGCGCGCGGGCTGAGTCGCTGCCGCGACGCTCTCATTGGCGGCTGCGACGGCTGGCTGGCGCTGAGGCTGCGTCGTCTTCTTTGGCGCGCTGGCGTCTGGCGGCGCTTCTGCTTTGGCGCCGCTACTCTTGGTGCGATCGGCTGGCCGCTCGATCGGGTTGCTCGCTCGCTGGATCGCTTGGCTGGCGGAGCAGCGCTCGGGGTGCAAGGGAAGAAAATCACGGCAAGGGGCTTGGGAGAGAAGAGGGTTGGGCGGCCATGGAGTTTTGGGGAAGAAAACACAAAACCTAATTTCTTTTCATTTAACCAAATGCACAAAACTCCAAAGATCCAAGGGTAACTAAGATATGACGCGGAAAGAGTAACAAGAGCTCTCCATAGCTCAACTGGCACGCATCCTCACAGGCTTTCCCGGAGAACCGGGTTCGAATCCCAGCTGCAACATAATTTCCTTTATTTTTACTTTTGCATCTATCCATGCTCAAACCCATCCACAAAGCCTCAAAACTTACATAAATCCATCCAATAATTTTATGGCTGGAAAAGACATAAACGGCCCTGACGGCCCGACCAAATTACCAAAATACCCCCAGGGCATACCTCGAAGACCGAGATGAAAACCTGGGCCGTTACATGTATGTTGTGGCTTGTTGAGGTATCCAGATAGTTTCGGATGCCCTGGGACATCGTCCCCGTGGGAGGTAGAGCTTGGACTCCCGTTGGCCATTTGTGGCCCGATTGTCGCTTTTCCCTAGTGAGAGGGTGGAGGTGCTTCGTGCGGATCGCCGATATGTTGATCGCACCTGAGGAGGAGAGGGCGCTTGGCATGTCCGACCGAGGAGTTGGACCGATCGTGTTGATGTTGAGGCCGCGTCCGGGGTTGTTAGGCCCGCATGCGATTTTGGCCCCGGCGATTGAGTTGCCTAGAGGAGGGGGTAGAGGCTAGCGGCGCCTCGAGTGAGACTCCTTGAGCGAGTGTGCTCCGGCCATGAGAGATTTGATGGCGTGTCTTTAGCTATCGAGAGCGGAGACCCAGCGCGATTTGTAGCGCGTAGTGAGGAGTCCTAGGCATAGATAGCCCGGTGATGAGTTTTTTCAACATTTTTTCCCCCAGTAGCTCTTGTAGCCCCGGAGGTTCCCGGGAGGGCATGATCAGCAGGTTTATTCAGATGAGTTTGTTGGCGTTGATGGAGCCGCCCAGTTTGGCAAATGGATGCCTGTAGAGCTCGATGTTTTAGTAAGTCCTACTGCTAGTAGTAAAGTAGTTGGCCAGGTTTGAGTTTAGCATCCGTGTGTGGGATGCCTTGCTCTTCAGAGGCCGAGGTGTGCCGTTCCTGTGCTGTTTGGTTCATCAGATGGTGGTGGAAGTCCCTTGTGAGAGGTGGACTAGCAGAGTCTCCACCAGTCGCCCGATTGATTGGCAAGTTGCCGTGTTAGTGGCTTGAGGAAGATGAAGGGACATCTTTGCCCCCTTGCGAGCCTGCTGTTGTTTAACAGCCCAGCTTCCTCAGATGTGGATTTGGTAGTAGTAGCACTTGAGGTGCATTGGTTGGTGTGCCACTTTGGCACTAAGTCAGTTCGAGCTTGAGTTTGGCTTGGGTATAGCAGATGGTTCTATGCCGTTCGGAGTTCAGCGCACTCCTTTAGCCTTGGATCTGTTTATGGCAGTTGCACCCGTTTAGGTCGTGCCAGAGGGCTAGTTCAGTGGTAGTCGATGGACTACAAGCGAAAGGATGCTCGAGAGGAGCCGGAGCCGGAGCCTTTTCCCAGTGTTACTGGAGGTTGAGTAAGTCAGCAGGTTGGCGGTTGGTAATTGTTTGTGGGCGTGATTCTCGCGCTAGTGTTAAGGCCAAGAGATTTTCTTTGTGGTTGGTAGTGCGGTCAACTACCTTCGAGTGCCTAAATCTGAGGAGAGTTGTGCGTTGTAGATGCGAGTTTGGTCCAGCTGAGGGACCATGAGTTGGATGCTTTTCAGGTGAGATGAGCTGATGCCTTGCGAGAGGTTTTTGATGCCTTAAGGGTAAGCACCCTTGGTAGAGGCTTGGTATAAAGTAAGTTCGGTTTGGCATTGTTATGCTTCGGTAGAGCAAGGTTGCCTCAGCTTCGTGTATCGTGTGGAGATGAAACTTTTGGTGTTCCTTGGATTGTTTGTATCGCTGCCAGGAGTTAGCGTTGCTTTTTGGAATAGCGCTTGTTAGTCTTGGATCTCTAAAGGAAGGTTGAGAGTTGTGCACACAAGTGTGTTTTGTGTGGTTCGTTCCGTGGCGAGAGTTTCAGATCCATGTAGGGTTTGCTTTGGAGATCTATTGCTCAGTTTCTGGAGAAGTTGGACTCCAGGTGGATGTTGTAAGGCGTCAGCGAGGTGGTAAGGATATCGTGCTCGTGATATCAGGTTGTTGCTTAGGCAAGATTTGTTAAGTTGGACCTAAGCTTGGTTGGCGGATCTTCTTGTTGATCGTTGGTTGGAGTTCAGTTGGAAACTGAACAAGAGCGGTGGTAGCTAAGCCGCGTGGTTTCTGATCGTCATGGCTAAGAGAGTTGTTTGGATCTTTCCTTGGGTAGAAGTTATGTTGTGGCTGATGCTTTGAGTAGGAGGATGACGATTCTCAGCGTGCCGGGTCCTCTAGGTTCCCAAGGAGTTGGAGTTGGCCAGCATGGTTGGGATGCTGGAAATTGGAGTTGTTCGTTCAGGCAGTTGTCTGTTAGATCGATTGCTGGTAGTGTGTGTGTCGAGGGTTGTCGGAGAACCCTAGGTTGTGGAGAGCCTCTCCAGAGCTCAGTCAGGCCCAGGTAGTGAGTTTAGTTGGCCAGCTGGAGGCGTGTAGTTTGTAGCCTTGGTGGAGTTGCTAGCAGTCTTGGTAGACTAGCAGGCTAGTGTTAGTTTGGAGTAAAGTCCGGATTGGTTCCGGTGTGGTGGCAAGTTGATGCTTGGTGTCGACCAAGGTGTGGATTGGAGTTGCTTGAGATTAGTTTTGCTCGTGGGGCGAGTGGTTTGTGCCCTGTTGGTTGTGTTCCTATTTTCAAGATGTTGAGTTGCCCCGTTTGGCATTTGGAGGTTAGTCCGTGGTGGACCCTTGTTGTTGCCCCGCGAGATTTGATGTTGTTGCTCTAGTGGGGCAAGACAGTGAGCGTATGTGGAGTTCTCTGTCCCTTGGTTGTCTGCTAGTAAGAGCCGTTCCCTTCGGGGAGTTGTCAGGTTCTTCCTTGGTCTTGGAATTGATGGTAGTGGTGCTAGCAAGAGGGAATAGTTTGTTGGCTGCTTGGAAGCAGTCGTTTGTCCAGTTAAGCGGATTCTTGGATGGTGTTCTAGAGGCTGCAGTAAAGGTTGTTCTGCCTCTTGTGAGTGTTTGGCCAAGATTTGGTTCGTTTGTTGTTTCGAGAGCTAGTTCGGTTCTAGCTGGAGGGCGTTGCCCTGAGGTCTTGTTCTTGATCAGAAAGTTTTGGGAGTTGACCCCTCCCTCGGCAGTTGAGCAAGTGCTGTTTGTTTCGGATTGGAGATCCGATTGGTTGAGATATCCCTTGGGTGTTGCTTCCAAGAGAGTTGGTTGCTGTTGCCTTGGGTTTGAGCAAGTCAGCGAGCGTGTGTGAAGTTCGCTGCCCTTCTGAGTTTGCTTGCTGGGAAGTCGTTTCCCGTTTGGTAGGAGTCAGCTTAGCTCCTGAGTTGTGTAGTTGATCAGAGGAGCGCAGCGGTCAGCCCAGCGAGAGGGTCCCTGCTTTGTGTTGTTAGCAAGCAAGAGTTGTTTGTTCCCACAAGAGCGGAGGCCAGCCAGTAAGAGTTGAGTTGTTCTAGCAAGTGTTGGTTCTTTGGGGATTGAAGATTTCCTTTCCCCCTAGCCTCTGTGGTGGTTGAGTTGCTCCTTGGATGCGGCCTCGAGTGTTAGCTCTCGAGGTAGTCTTGCGGATTCGTGTGGCTCAGGATCCGTAAGCTTGAGGTTGTCGATATCCGTTTTCCTGGTGAGGTTTCGGGAGTGGAGCTTCTGGTTGGAAGTTGAGTTAGGTCTAGGCTAAAAGGAGAAGTCTTTTGAGTAGCCAGTTGGATTTTTAGAGTTGAGTGGTAGCTTGGAGGCGAGCGTTGCTCGTTATAAGTTTGGGTTGAGTTCTGCTGAGCAAGCCCTTATCGGGCTTTGTTCCTAGTTGTTGTGCGTTCGCGATTGGCGTTAAGCGAGCAGCGTTTGAGTGAGTTGGCACAGAGGTGCCGTGGCTTGGTTGGTAAAGCTGTTGAAATTTGTTTTCCTCGGGGTGTTGTGCGCGGTTAGGCTGCGTGATGGTTTAGTCCTTGCAGCCCGAGATTTTCCTTGAGGGGAGTGTTGGTTGTCCCTTGCCTTGCAGTGTTTTCTTTGGCCAATTGCTGGTAGTTTTGCTCCGTAAGGTTTGCGTTCGGCCGGTGAGGAGTTCGAGTTTGTTGGTTTGGCCAAGTGGAGTCTGTGCTTGGCCCTTGTCTTTTAGATTTGGCCGTGAGTGAAGTTGAAGTTTGGTGGTGTGAGTGTTATAAGTGATTTGGTTTCGGAACACGGGAGGTTGATTGTTTGCTTGACTTGTTGTCGGGTTGAGGTCGCTTGTTAGCATGGTGTGAGTTTCCAGAGGAGTTTTGCCAGTGCGTGGTGTAGAGTTTCAGAGCTTGTGGCCAGTCCTCGAGTTTGCTGAGAGTAGCACCGTTTGAGAGTTGGTGCGAGTTGAGGATGTGGTTTGCCGTCTGTTCCCTTGGAGTTCAGTGTATGCCCAGTCATGATTGAGTTTGTTTGTGGTAGCCTGGATGGCATAGTGCCTTTGAGTCTCTAAGAACCCAAGAAGGTTTGGTTTTCGAAGAAGGTTGGTGTGGTTTTAGCCGAGAAGTTCGGTTGGTTCGGATTCAGTGCAGTTTTCTTGGAGCTGTTTCGTCTTAGGACTTTCGAGGACGAAAGTCTTAAAAGGAGGGAGTATTGTAACGGCCCAGTTTTGTATTCCGGTTCTCGAGGTGCTTCCGGTTCAGTTTCAGTGGTTCGGTTGGGCCGTTAGAGCTGTTTTATCCCTTAACGGCATTTTGGTCTTTTTGCTCCCCGGGCAGGATTTGTGGATTTTTAGGGCTTCGAGGCAGCTCTGCGCTTTGTCGAGGCTTGTTTGTTGGTGGTCATGAGTCTCGAGATGTTTGGGCTAGTCGTTTGGAAGTTCGGTTGTGATTTTGGGTTTTGGCAAAGTGATGGTTGGTTGTGTGCTTCCTTTGGGATTCGAGCCCAGGCCCTTGGTGTTGATTTTGGGAGTTGGATTTAGTGAGTTTTATTTATTGGGAGTGGTTGCTTCGGTCGGGTCTCGAAGGAGGAAGCCGGGAAATGGGATTTTAAGGTTTTGATTTGGATAAGGATGGAAATTAGGATTAAAATGCCTATTTTTCCTTTTATTTTTCCCATTTTTCCCTTTTCTTTTCAAAATCACTTTCACTTTCTCTCTCTCTCTCTCTCTCTCTCTCTCTCTCTCTCTCTCCCCCGACCTAGCCTCACTCCCAGCCGAGCAGCCGGCCAGATCCGCCCGAGCCCGCCACCACCGCCGTCGCACCACCGCCGAGGCAAGACGCCCAGCCGCCGGATCCGCTGTCGCCGCAGCGCAGCCTGCCGCGCAAACTCGTCGCGCGCCTGATCGAAGTAGCCCTCGCTCGCCCGTCGCGCGTCCCAGACCTGTCGCACGCCCAGATCTGACGCTCGTCGCACGCCCAGTCTCGTCGCGCACCAGATCGGCCGAGCGACCAGCCTCGTCGTCGCACCGGAACGGCCGAGTCAGACGCCCAGCTCGCGCGCAGCAGCCGATCGCCGTGTCCGCGCCGCTCGCCCAGCGCCGCGCATCTTCGCTCTGAGCAGCTCCAGCCCGCGCACGCTTCGCCGCCCGTCGTCGCCTGGGTACAGTGTCGCACTAGCATGCATGCAGCCGCGCCCCTGCGCACCGCCCGCCGCCCGTGTCACCATCGCATCACCACAAAGAAGTGCTCCCGACCTCATGTCGTCGTCGTGCTTGTGTGAGTGCTCCCGAGCTGAGCCTGCTATTTTATTATATTTTTAGGGTTATGGTTGTGATTGTTCTATGTTTGTAGGTTCTCGATAGCTAGCTCGGGAGTGTTCGCAGCTTAGGAGATTGTGTGTTGTTGCCTTCCGCCCATGTAAGGATTTCTTACCAGAGTTGTGTGGACCCTGCGATATATTATGTGATTGTTGATTGTATGCTTGTTTGTGTTTATTGACATGTTTGGTGATAAGTGCTCTATTCTGAATTCCCGACTGGCATGATTTCCTGTGTTGTTTCTCATGTTAGTCCATGCTAGGTTGTTCCTTTCTTGCATGCTCGTATCTGTCCTTGCTTCGTAGAATCATGCTAGGTTCGTTGTATTCTTATTGAGCACGTATTGGATGATATTGCTTGTTTACTGATTGCTAAGGCAGGTTAGAGTTGCAGGTAGATAGCATCATCCGGGCCGGGTGCATAACGTACCTTGCACCCCGACAGGGACGTATGAGATGGAGCTCCGCCCTGATCCCGTTAGGGAATAGCTAACCTTAACGGCTGGCCCTGCAATCTTGGGTGAGGGTGGCAGACTGTTAAATGCCCCAACGGTCGGGATGATGACTTGGCATTGCCTCGTCCCGGCGATCGGCACGTCCTCGCGCGTGTTCGCCGTAGCCCTTGATTGCCACTGTTAAGGTAAGGACGGCTTCCTGGTGTAAGCCTACCACGACCCGTTCCTTAGCCCCAGGTGCGGTGGTTCAGGCTGACATAGTTTACGTGTCCAGGTCTCACACCCCTATGTTAGTGACACCGATCCAAAGAATTAGTTAGGCGTGGTGGATTTGGACATGGGCAGCTTGCCTCTAGACCCGGCACCCCCATAGTCTGCGAGAGCACGCGGTGCATGTTTACGCTCATTCTGGCGCCGATCGGAGAGCTCCTCGGGATCTTGAGCTAGTGTACCTTTTTCGTCGGCGATGAGACAGTGAGGTCGGGACTTGTTTCTCGTATAGGCGACTTGTGTATTGTGTGGATGTGGTGATTGATTTCCGGACTAAGACCCTGAGTTGGCATCCGAGGCCCAAGTGTGGGCTAAGCTATGTGCTCTATTCTGTGTTTATATTCATAGCTTGCATACGCTCATCGAGATGACCATGTATATCGTATTGTACCCCGGTTGGGGATTCTTACTGAGTAATTTGTTACTCACCCTTATTATGTGGTTTTCCACAGGTAACCATGGTGCGAGACAGGATGGCTGGAGGAGGAGTTGTGATCATGGAAACCCGTTGTTCAACTCTGAGTCTTATGTCTATGTTTATGATTTAAATGTCCTCTGAATGCATGTAGCTGGGCACGGAGCCCTAGGGTGTTTTATGAATGAATTTCCGGATTCTAGCATTGTTGTAACTATTGCAAAGCTTGTATGTTTTAAATAAATCTCTGATCAGAGTATGTTTTGGAAATGTATTTGTCTTGGAACAGGTGCTTGGAAACAGGGACAGGTTTCAGGAATTTATGTTGATTTTTAAATGGATGTTTTCATGTTTTAGTTTTTACTTAGAATCCAAACACTATCTTGCAAATTTTCTGTAGATTTGTATGCATGCATTGAGGTAATGGCCTATTTAGAACCCCATTCGGGTCGGGTCGTTACAGATGTTTTGGAAGTTAAAACGAAAAACTCGGATAGATTTCAGCATTGAAACCAAAAGTTCGACCTGAGAGTGTTTATTTCGATTCTCTGGACCAAACCATTTGACTCAAAATATTCCAATGTTGCATTACGATGGTTTGGCAGCTAAAATGAAAAACTCGTATAGATTTCAGAGTTGAAAACCAAAGGTACGTTTCGAGAGTGTTTATTTCGATTCTCTAAATAAACGTTTTGACGCAAAATATTCCAATGTTTCATTACGATATTTTTGGAACTAAAACGAAAAACTCGGATAGATTTCAGCGTTGAAACCAAAAGTTCGACCAGATAGTGTTTATTTCGATTCTGTAGACTAAATCTTTTGACGCAAAATATTCTAATATTGCATTACGATGTTTTGGCAGCTAAAACGAAAAACTCGTATAGATTTAAGAGTTGAAAACCAAAAGTACGTCTCGAGAGTTTTTATTTCGATTCTCTAAATAAACGTTTTGACGCAAAATATTTTAATGTTTCATTACGATATTTTTGGAGCTAAAACGAAAAACTCGGATAGATTTCAGCGTTGAAACCAAAACTTCGACCCGGGAGTGTTTATTTAGATTCTCTAAAATAAACGTTTTGACGCAAAATATTCCAATCTTACATTACGATGTTTTGGAAGCTAAAACGAAAAACTCGGATAGATTTCAGCATTGAAACCAAAAGTTCGACCTGATAGTGTTTATTTCGATTATCTGGACTAAACCTTTTGACGTAAAATATTTAAATGTTGCATTATGATGTTTTTGAAGCTAAAACGAAAAACTCGGATAGATTTCAGCGTTGAAAATCTAATGTTCATACCGAGAGTGTTTGCTTCGATTCTTTGGCGCAAACGTTTGTCCCAAAATATTCTAATGTTGTATTACGATTTTTCGGGAGCTAAGACGTAATACTTGAATAGATTTCAGCGTTGAAACCAAAAGTTCGACCCGATAGTTTTTATTTCGATTCTCTGGACCAAACCTTTTGACGCAAAATATTCAAATGTTGCATTAAGATGTTTTGGCAGCTAAAACGAAAAACTCGTATAGATTTCAGAGTTGAAAACCAAAAGTACGTTTCGAGAGTGTTTATTTCGATGCTATAAATAAACATTTTGACGCAAAATATTCTATAGTTTCATTACGATATTTTTGGAGCTAAAACGAAAAACTCGAATAGATTTCAGCGTTGAAACCAAAAGTTCGACCCGATAGTGTTTATTTCGATTCTTTGGACTAAATCTTTTGACGCAAAACATTACAATGTTGCATTACGATGTTTTGGAAGCTAAAACGAAAAACTCGGATAGATTTCATCGTCTAAAACCAAAAGTTCGTCTCGAGAGTGTTTATTTCGATTCTCTAAACTAAACGTTTTAGCGAAAAATATTCCAATGTTGCATTACGATTTTTCGGGAGCTAAATTGAAAAACTTTGATAGATTTCAGCGTTCAAACCAAAAGTTCGACCTGAGAGTGTTTATTTCGATTCTCTGGAATAAACCTTTTGACGCAAAATATTTCAATGTTGCATTATGATGTTTTTGAAGCTAAAACGAAAAACTCGGATAGATTTCAGCGTTGAAAATCTAAAGTTCATACCGAGAGTGTTTGCTTCGATTCTTTGGCGCAAACGTTTGACGCAAAATATTCCAATGTTTCATTACGATATTTTTGGAACTAAAACGAAAATCTCGGATAGATTTCAGTGTTGAAACCAAAAGTTCGACCCGATAGTGTTTATTTCGATTCTGTAGACTAAATCTTTTGACGCAAAATATTCCAATGTTGCATAAGATGTTTTGGCAGCTAAAACGAAAAACTCGTATAGATTTCAGAGTTGAAAACCAAAAGTACGTCTCGAGAGTTTTTATTTCGATTCTCTAAATAAACGTTTTGACGCAAAATATTCTAATGTTTCATTACGATATTTTTGGAGCTAAAACGAAAAACTCGGATAGATTTCAGCGTTGAAACCAAAAGTTCGACCCGATAGTGTTTATTTCGATTCTCTGGAATAAACGTTTTGACGCAAAATATTTCAATGTTGCATTACGATGTTTTGGAAGTTAAAACGAAAAACTCGGATAGATTTCAGCATTGAAACCAAAAGTTCGACGAGAGTGTTTATTTCGATTCTCGGAATAAACGTTTTGTATAAAATATTCCAATCTTGCATTACGATGTTTTGGAAGCTAAAATGAAAAAATCGGATAGATTTCAGCATTGAAACCAAAAGTTCGACCTGAGAGTGTTTATTTCGATTATCTGGAGTAAACCTTTTGATGCAAAATATTTCAATGTTGCATTATGATGTTTTTGAAGCTAAAACGAAAAACTCGGATAGATTTCAGCGTTGAAAATCTAAAGTTCATACCGAGAGTGTTTGCTTCGATTCTTTGGCGCAAACGTTTGACGCAAAATATTCCAATGTTTCGTTACGATATTTTTGGAACTAAAACGAAAAACTCGGATAGATTTCAGCATTGAAACCAAAAGTTCGACCTGAGAGTGTTTATTTTGATCATCTGGACTAAACCTTTTGCCGCAAAATATTCCAATGTTGCATTATGATGTTTTTGTTGGCTTTTTGGCCCTATCTCAAATTAATTAATTAATATTTTGATGATAACAAACTTGATATTATTTACTAATAATTTTGATGTTTTAAGATGTCAACAGTGTAGTGCTCGAAACAAGGATTCCAACGCAATTTGAATTACTCAAATCGGAGTTGAAACGAAGAAGTTATTGACAAAACAAGTTTGAACGAGAAAATCCCGAGACGGTGACGTGGCAGCTGAGTGTACATCGTGGGCTATTTAGAAGTTGACATGTGGAGTTTTGGATGAGTGAAAAATGACAAATGGTGGCTTTTGGTAGTTTTGGAAATAAAAGAAAAAGAAAAAGAAAAGGAAAAGAAATTTAAAAAAAAAAAAAAAAAAAAAATTATATATATTTATATATATTCCAACGGTAAAAAAAAAAAAAAAAAAAAAAAAAAATCAGAAGTGGTGGTGACTGTTCTGATTGTTTTTTATATATATATATATATATATATATATATATATATATATATATATATATATATATATATATATAATAATAATAATATTTTATATATATTATTTATTATTTTAACTTTTTACTTTTTTACTTTTAACCTTTTAACTTTTTACTTCTTTTAACTTTTAATCTCCACCATTCATTTTATATTTTATATATCCAATGGCTCAAATTAAATGTTGTCTTTTACCCCATTTTCCTCTCTTTTTTAAACTCAATCTTCTTCTCCAAAATTACAACACAACTTTTATTATTCAATCCTCCAAAAATCAAAAGCTCCATTGTTGCTCTCTCCAAACTCTCAACCTTTTCTTTTAGATTTTATTCTTGAGAGACATTGTATTGTGAGGATTTGGTTGTGTGAGATAAAATTTGTATATCCACTCTTTTGAGAGAGTTGTAAAGTGTGTTTCAAAAAAAAAATTCTATACTTTGTAACGGTTTGATCTTGATCCGTGGAAAAGATCGAGTTTGCTCTTGAACTCGTAAAAGGAGCGGTTTACGGTTGGACTCTAATCTGTGGAAAGAGTTAAGCAAAAAGGTTTTTCAAAATCCCAAGAGGCGCTTGGGTAGTGGAGTAGGCTTGCCGAACCACTATAAATCACGGTGTCATATTCTCTAACTCTTTCCTATTTACTAATTTTTAGTATTGTCTTTCATGCTTTAATTTGAATTGCTTTAAATCAAATTGGTTTACATAATCTTTATCAATCTTGTGTGGTGCATTATTGTTTCTTTTTAATCTCTTGTAAAAAGTTTGATATTTAGAATATCTTAAAGCTTATTTAGAAAAATTTGTGTAAAACCCTATTCACCCCCCCTCTAGGGTTGTCATACCGATCCAACAATTGGTATCAGAGCCAAGTTGCTCTTCTAGATTTTTAATATAAACTTTATTGTTTGAGCTTTATGGCAAACCTTGTAGGAAGTGGTATTAATGAAGGACAATCATCCTCTAGGCCTCCTTACTTTGATGGGTCAAATTATGGTTATTGGAAAATTAGAATGATGATATATTTGAAATCCATTGACTATAAGTTGTGGTTTAATGTTATTAAAGGTCCCAATATTCTCACGAAAAAGGTTAATGATAAAGATGTGCCTAAATTAGAAGATGAATGTGATGAAGATGAATTGAAAAAGCTTGCTTTTAATGCTAGAACTATGAACTATTTATATTGTGCCTTAAGTTGTGATGAGTTCAATAGAGTATCTATGTGTTCTTGGCTAAAGAAATTTGGGATATTCTTGAAGTGACATATGAAGGAACAAGTCAAGTTAAAGAAACAAAAATTAGCATGCTTGTTCATAATTATGAATTGTTCAAGATGAATGAAAATGAATCTATTACCGAAATGTTTACTAGATTTACTAACATCACAAATTCTTTGAAGGGCCTTGGAAAAGAATATAGTACATCCGAAAATGTTAGGAAAATTCTTAGGTGTCTACCAAAGAATTGGGAAGCAAAGGTGACGGCAATACAAGAAGCAAAGGATCTCACCAAACTCTCTTTGGAGGAACTTATTGGTTCTCTCATGACACATGAGATTACCATAAAAGAGAATGTGGAAGATGAGTCCAAAAAGAAGAAGAGTATTGCTTTAAAGTCTATCACCTTAGAAGTTGACTCCGAAGATGAAGATGTTATTGATGAAGATGATATTGCATATTTTTCACGTAAGTATAAAAACTTCATCAAGAGGAAGAAACAATTCAAAAAGAACTTTTCCAACCAAAGAGAATCAAAAGGAGAAAAGAACAAGAAGGATGAGGTAATATGTTATGAATGCGAGAAACCGGGTCATATAAGAACGGATTGTCCACTCCTCAAATCATCCAAGAAATTCAAGAAGAAAGCAATGAAGGCTACTTGGGATGATAGTGATGAAAGTGAAAGTGGAAGTGATGAAGAAGTAGCAAATTTTTGCTTCATGGCTCATAGTGACAAAGGTGATGAACAAGATGATGAGGTAACTCTAGAATCCCCTTCTTATGATGAATTATTTGAAACTTTTGAAAACATGCAAAATGACTTAGAAAAGCTTGGTTCAAAATATAATGTGCTTAGAAAGAAATATAATACTCTTACTAGTGAAAATAAGACTTTACTTGATGAAATTACTTGCTTAAAATTGCATGAGCATGATATTGTGAAAATTGATAAAATAGATGTCTCTTGTGATGAACATGCTATAGATTGTGATGAGAAAAATATCTTACTTGATAAAGTTAAATTTCTTGAGCAAGATTGTTGTGAAAAAGATAATTTGATTAAGTTGCTCAAAGAAAAGGAATTAAATGTTTTGCATGAACTTGATAGGGCTAATGAGTCTATTAAAAAGTTAACTATAGGTGCCCAAAGATTGGATAAAATAATTGAAGTAGGAAAGTCTTATGGTGATAAAAGAGGTGTAGGTTACATTGATGAAGTTTCTACTCCTTCAACTTCTAAAACTATTTTTGTTAAAGCATCTCCTCTTGTATCTGAACTTAATATTCCTAAAATTGTGTCCAAACATGATAAATCTAGCTTTGTGCCTATATGTCATTATTGTGGTGTTAAAGGTCATATAAGACCTAAGTGTTTTAAATTAAAATATGCTCATACTACTACAAGAAGAAAATTTTCTCCAAAAGCAAAGTTTCATAGAAATAATTTCTCAAAGAAAAGTAGAGTACATAATTTTATTATAAGAGATAAATCATTGTATAATGTTGTTTGTTTTTCATGTGGCAAGTATGGACATAAATCTTATTCTTGTTACTTGTCTAAATCAAATGTGGTAAATGTGGATGCAAAAGTAAAATGGATTCCAAAGTTTAAAAATGCTAACCTTTTAGGACCCAAACAAATATGGGTACCAAAGGATCAAACTTGAATATTTGTGTTTGTAGGTTTGTTTGAAAGCCTCCAAGAAAAATAAATGGTATTTGGATAGTGGTTGCTCAAGGCACATGACGGAGACCAATCCAAGTTTGTCAATCTTTTAAGAAAGGATGGAGGCTTAGTAACTTTTGGTGACAACAAGAAAGGTAAAATAATCGGTAAGGGTAGTATTGGTAATGCTTCTTCTACTTTGATTGAAAATGTACTTTTAGTTGATGGTTTGAAGCATGATTTACTTAGTATTAGTCAATTATGTGATAAAGGATTTAGAGTTATGTTTGATAAAAAGAATTGCATAATTGAAAATGCTAGTGATGGAAAAGTTTTATTTGTTGGAAATAGAGATGAAAATGTGTACACTATTGATTTGAATGATTGTCCTATTAGTGATAAATGTCTTTCGGCTTTACAAAGTGATTCATGGTTATGGCATAGAAGATTAGGACATGCTAGCATGCACTTAATTTCAAATATTTCTAAAAGTTCCTTAGTTAGAGATCTTCCCAATATTAAATTTGAAAAAGATAGAGTTTGTGATGCTTGTCAAATGGGTAAGCAAACTAAGTCATCTTTCAAATCTAAAAATATGATCTCTACATCTAGACCTCTTCAACTATTACACATGGATTTATTTGGCCCTTCTAGAATTGCTAGTTTTGGAGGGAATTATTATGCTTTTGTGATAGTTGATGATTTTTCAAGATATACTTGGGTTTTAATGCTAAAACATAAAGATAATGCTTTGAAAAGTTTTGCTAGTTTTGCAAAAAGAGTTCAAAATGAAAAGGGGTTTCTCATTTCTAAAATTAGGAGTGATCATGGAGGAGAATTTGATAGCATTGCTTTTGAAAACTTTTGTGAAGAAAATGGTTTCTCTCATAACTTCTCCGCTCCAAGAACTCCTCAACAAAATGGTGTAGTTGA
Source organism: Sicyos edulis (assembly GCA_036507275.1). NCBI lineage: Eukaryota > Viridiplantae > Streptophyta > Magnoliopsida > Cucurbitales > Cucurbitaceae > Sicyos > Sicyos edulis. Next base: position 11,379,164 of record CM071847.1, read on the forward strand.
AAGGAAAAATCGTACTTTGCAAGAATATGCTAGATCTATGTTGCATGAGTATAATTTGCCTAAGTATTTTTGGGTGGGAAGCCGTTAATACCGCTTGTTATGTTTTAAATAGAGTTTTAATTAGACCTTCTTTAGATAAAACTCCTTACGAGCTTTGGCATGAAAATGTCCCAAATATTGGGTATTTCAAAGTTTTTGGATGCAAATGTTTTATTTTGAACAACAAATAAAAACTTGGAAAATTTGATTCTAAAACGGATGTTGGTATTTTTCTTGGTTATTCTTCTTCTAGTAAAGCTTATAGAGTTTTCAATAAGAGAACATTAGTTATTGAGGAATCTATGCATGTTGTGTTTGATGAATCTTGTAAAAATATTTCTAATGAGTCTATATGTGGTGATGCCTTAGAAGAAAATTTTGGAGATTTAATTGTTAGTGATAAAGGTAAAGAAATTGCTCCATGTAAAGAAGAAATGAACTTCAACGATAAGAATGAAGAATGTTCTTCATCTATGCCTAAAGAATGGAGGTATGTTTCATCTCATCCCAAAGACTTGATTCTTGGTGATCCCGAACAAGGTGTGAAAACTCGTTCCTCTCTTAATTTATTTAATCATCTTTCTTTTGTTTCTCAAATTGAACCAAAAAGTTTTAAAGATTCCGAAAATGATGAATTTTGGATTTTAGCTATGCAAGAAGAGTTAAATCAATTTGAAAGAAACAAAGTTTGGGAATTAGTTCCTAGGCCTTCTAACATTTCTATTATTGGGACTAAATGGGTTTTTAGAAATAAAATGGATGAAAATGGAAATATAATTAGAAATAAAGCCAGACTTGTAGCTCAAGGTTATTGTCAAGAGGAAGGTATAGATTATGAAGAAACTTTTGCACCCGTTGCTAGATTAGAAGCTATTAGAATGTTACTTGCTTTTGCTTCTTATAAGAATTTTATCTTGTATCAAATGGATGTAAAAGTGCATTTTTAAATGGTTATATTATGGAGGAAGTTTATGTAGAACAACCTCCTGGGTTTGAAAGTTTTGATTTGCCTAATCATGTTTATAAGTTGAAAAAGGCTCTTTATGGTTTAAAACAAGCTCCAATAGCTTGGTATGATAGACTTAGCAACTTTCTTCTTAAAAATGATTTTAAAATGGGTAAACTTGATACTACTCTCTTCATCAAGACTAAGGAAAATGATATGCTTTTAGTGCAAATTTATGTAGATGATATTATTTTTGGTTCTACTAATCCTTCTTTGTGTGAAGAATTTTCTAAGTGTATGCATAGTGAGTTTGAAATGAGTATGATGGGAGAACTTAGCTTCTTTCTTGGACTTCAAATCAAACAACTCAAGAATGGTATTTTCATAAGTCAAGAGAAATACACAAAGGATTTGCTCAAAAGATTCAAACTCAATGAAGGTAAAATTGCAAAAACTCCAATGAGCACATCTACCAAACTTGACAAGGATGAAAAAGGTAAATGTGTGGACTTAAAAGCTTATCGAGGTATAGATTGGATCTCTTCTTTATTTAACCGCAAGTAGACCCGATATCATGTTTAGTGTATGTCTTTGTGCTAGATTTCAATCTTGTCCTAAGGAATCTCATTTGCATGCCGTGAAAAGAATATTTAAATATTTACTTGGTACTATTGATTTAGGCTTGTGGTATCCTAGAGATGTTGAATTTAATTTAGTAGGATATTCCGATGCGGATTTTTTGGGAAGTTTACTTGATCGTAAAAGTACTAGTGGAACTTGCCAATTTCTTGGAAGTTCCTTAGTATCTTGGTTTAGCAAAAAGCAAAATTCGGTTGCCTTATCTACTACCGAGGCGGAATATATTGCGGTGGCTAGTTGTTGTGCTCAAATTCTTTGGATGAAACAAACATTATGTGATTTTGGTTTAAAATTTGATAATGTGCCAATATTTTGTGATAATACTAGTGCTATAAATTTGACCAAAAATCCTATACATCATTCAAGAACTAAGCATATTGATATTAGACATCACTTTATTAGAGAGCATGTGCAAAATGGTCATATTATACTTGATTTTGTGAGCTCTAATAATCAATTAGCGGATATCTTTACCAAGCCTTTGAATGAAGAGAATTTTTGCAAAAATAGGCTCGAGCTTGGTATTATTCGTTGTGATACCTCTTAAATTTATATTTTGCTTTAAGGCATATTGTTAGGGGGAGCTATTTTGAAAAGTATGTAATCATGTTTGTAGAGGAAATATTCTTATATTTAGGAGAGCTTTTATATCTTATTTCTTTTTATGATTACAAAGGGGAGAAGTTCTTTGAAAAAATTTATTTGAAATGTTTGTAACATATCTTATTATTATTGATTATTGATGCATTAATTTAGGGGAGAATTAATGTGAACTTTATGATGATACTATTGGACACATGTACTCAATTGATTCTTATGGTTTTTCAAGTGATTGTTTTTAGTTGTTTGTCATCATCAAAAGGGGGAGATTGTTGGATTTTTGGCCCTATCTCAAATTAATTAATTAATATTTTGATGATAACAAACTTGATATTATTTACTAATAATTTTGATGTTTTAAGATGTCAACAGTGTAGTGCTCGAAACAAGGATTCCAACGCAATTTGAATTACTCAAATCGGAGTTGAAACGAAGAAGTTATTGACAAAACAAGTTTGAACGAGAAAATCCGAGACGGTGACGTGGCGGTGAGTGTACATCGTGGGCTATTTAGAAGTTGACATGTGGAGTTTTGGATGAGTGAAAAATGACAAATGGTGGCTTTTGGTAGTTTTGAAAATAAAAGAAAAAGAAAAGAAAAGGAAAAGAAATTTAAAAAAAAAAAAAAAAAAAAATTATATATATTTATATATATTCCAACCAAAAAAAAAAAAAAAAAAAAAAAAAAAAAAAAAAAAAAAAAAATCAGAACTGGTCAGTGACCGTTCTGATTGTTTTGAAAAAAAAAATATATATATATAATAATAATAATAATAATAATAATAATATTTTATATATATTATTTATTATTTTAACTTTTTACTTTTTTACTTTTAACCTTTTAACTTTTTACTTCTTTTAACTTTTAATCTCCACCATTCATTTTATATTTTATATATCCAATGGCTCAAATTAAATGTTGTCTTTTACCCCATTTCCCTCTCTTTTTTAAACTCAATCTTCTCCAAAATTACAACACAACTTTTATTATTCAATCCTCCAAAAATCAAAAGCTCCATTGTTGCTCTCTCCAAGCTCTCAACCTTTTCTTTTAGATTTTATTCTTGAGAGACATTGTATTGTGAGGATTTGGTTGTGTGAGATAAAATTTGTATATCCACTCTTTTGAGAGAGTTGTAAAGTGTGTTTCAAAAAAAAATTCTATACTTTGTAACGGTTTGATCTTGATCCGTGGAAAAGATCGAGTTTGCTCTTGAACTCGTAAAAGGAGCGGTTTACGGTTGGACTCTAATCCGTGGAAAGAGTTAAGCAAAAAGGTTTTTCAAAATCCCAAGAGGCGCTTGGGTAGTGGAGTAGGCTTGCCGAACCACTATAAATCACGGTGTCATATTCTCTAACTCTTTCCTATTTTCTAATTTTTAGTATTGTCTTTCATGCTTTAATTTGAATTGCTTTAAATCAAATTGGTTTACATAATCTTTATCAATCTTGTGTGGTGCATTATTGTTTCTTTTTAATCTCTTGTAAAAAGTTTGATATTTAGAATATCTTAAAGCTTATTTAGAAAAATTTGTGTAAAACCCTATTCACCCCCCCTCTAGGGTTGTCATACCGATCCAACAGTTTTTGAAGCTAAAACGAAAAACTCGGATAGATTTCAGCGTTGAAAATCTAAAGTTCATACCGAGAGTGTTTGCTTCGATTCTTTCGCGCAAACGTTTGACGCAAAATATTCCAATGTTTCATTACGATATTTTTGGAACTAAAACGAAAAACTCGGATAAATTTCAGCATTGAAAACAAAAGTTCGACCTGAGAGTGTTTATTTCGATTATCTGGACTAAACCTTTTGCCGCAAAATATTCCAATGTTGCATTATAATGTTTTTTAAGCTAAAACGAAAAACTCGGATAGATTTCAGCATTTAAACCAAAAGTTAAACCTGAGAGTGTTTATTTCGATTCTCTGGACCAAACCTTTTGACGCAAAATATTCCAATGTTGCATTACGATGTTTTGGAAGCTAAAACGAAAAACTCGGATAGATTTCAGCGTTGAAAATCTAACGTTCATACCGAGAGTGTTTGCTTCAATTCTTTGGCGAAAACGTTTGAAGCAAAATATTCCAATGTTTCATTACGATATTTTTGGAACTAAAACGAAAATCTCGGATAGATTTCAGCGTTGAAACCAAAAGTTCGACCCGAGAGTGTTTATTTCGATTCTCTGGAATAAACGTTTTGACGCAAAATATTCCAATCTTGCATTACGATGTTTTGGAAGCTAAAACGAAAAACTCGGATAGATTTCAGCGTTGAAAATCTAAAGTTCATACCTGAGAGTGTTTATTTCGATTATGTAGACTAAATCTTTTGACGCAAAATATTCCAATGTTGCATTACGATGTTTTGGCAGCTAAAACGAAAAACTCGTATAGATTTCAGAGTTGAAAACCAAAAGTACGTTTAGAGAGTGTTTATTTCGATTCTCTAAATAAACGTTTTGACGCAAAACATTCCAATGTTGCATTACGATGTTTTGGAAGCTAAAACGAAAAACTCGGATAGATTTCAGCGTTGAAAACCAAAAGTTCGTCTCGAGAGTGTTTATTTCGATTCTCTAAACTAAACGTTTTAGCGAAAAATATTCCAATGTTGCATTACGATTTTTCGGGAGCTAAAATGAAAAACTTTGATAGATTTCAGCGTTGAAACCAAAAGTTCGACCTGAGAGTGTTTATTTCGATTCTCTGGAATAAACCTTTTGACGCAAAATATTCCAATGTTGCATTACGATGTTTTGGAAGCTAAAACGAAAAACTAGGATAGATTTCAGCGTTGAAACCAAAAGTTCGACCCGATAGTGTTTATTTCGATTCTCTAGAATAAACGTTTTGACGCAAAATATTTCAATGTTGCATTACGATGTTTTACAAGTTAAAACGAAAAACTCGGATATATTTCAGCGTTGAAAACCAAAAGTTCATCTCGAGAGTGTTTATTTCGATTCTCTAAACTAAACGTTTTAGCGCAAAATATTCCAATGTTGCATTACGATTTTTCGGGAGCTAAAATGAAAAACTCGGATAGAAATCAGCGTTGAAACCAAAAGTTCGACCTGAGAGTGTTTATTTCGATTCTCTGGAATAAACCTTTTGACGCAAAATATTCCAATGTTGCATTACGATGTTTTGGAAGTTAAAACGAAAAACTCGGATAGATTTCAGCATTGAAACCAAAAGTTCGACTTGAGAGTGTTTATTTCGATTCTCTGGACCAAACCTTTTGACTCAAAATATTCCAATGTTGCATTACGATGGTTTGGCAGCTAAAACGAAAAACTCGTATAGATTTCAGAGTTGAAAACCAAAGGTACGTTTCGAGAGTGTTTATTTCGATTCTCTAAATAAACGTTTTTACGCAAAATATTCCAATGTTTCATTACGATATTTTTGGAACTAAAACGAAAAACTCGGATAGATTTCAGCGTTGAAACCAAAAGTTCGACCCGATAGTGTTTATTTCGATTCTGTAGACTAAATCTTTTGACGCAAAATATTCCAATATTGCATTACGATGTTTTGGCAGCTAAAACGAAAAACTCGTATAGATTTAAGAGTTGAAAACCAAAAGTACGTCTCAAGAGTTTTTATTTCGATTCTCTAAATAAATGTTTTGACGCAAAATATTCTAATGTTTCATTACGATATTTTTGGAGCTAAAACGAAAAACTCGGATAGATTTCAGCGTTGAAACCAAAAGTTAAACTTGAGAGTGTTTATTTCGATTCTCTTGACCAAACCTTTTGACGCAAAATATTCCAATGTTGCATTACGATGTTTTGGAAGCTAAAACGGAAAACTCGGATAGATTTCAGCATTGAAACCAAAAGTTCGACCTGATAGTGTTTATTTCGATTATCTAGACTAAACCTTTTGACGTAAAATATTTCAATGTTGCATTATGATGTTTTTGAAGCTAAAACGAAAAACTCGGATAGATTTCAGCGTTGAAAATCTAATGTTCATACCGAGAGTGTTTGCTTCGATTCTTTGGCGCAAACGTTTGTCCCAAAATATTCTAATGTTGTATTACGATTTTTCGGGAGCTAAGACGAAAGACTTGAATAGATTTCAGCGTTGAAACAAAAAGTTCGACCCGATAGTTTTTATTTCGATTCTCTGGACCAAACCTTTTGACGCAAAATATTCCAATGTTGCATTAAGATGTTTTGGCAGCTAAAACGAAAAACTCGTATAGATTTCAGAGTTGAAAACCAAAAGTACGTTTCGAGAGTGTTTATTTCGATTCTATAAATAAACGTTTTGACGCAAAATATTCTAATGTTTCATTACGATATTTTTGGAGCTAAAACGAAAAACTCGAATAGATTTCAGCGTTGAAACCAAAAGTTCGACCCGATAGTGTTTATTTCGATTCTTTGGACTAAATCTTTTGAAGCAAAACATTACAATGTTGCATTACGATGTTTTGGAAGCTAAAACGAAAAACTCGGATAGATTTCATCGTCTAAAACCAAAAGTTCGTCTCGAGAGTGTTTATTTCGATTCTCTAAACTAAACGTTTTAGCGAAAAATATTCCAATGTTGCATTACGATTTTTCGGGAGCTAAAATGAAAAACTTTGATAGATTTCAGCGTTGAAACCAAAAGTTCGACCTGAGAGTGTTTATTTCGATTCTCTGGAATAAACCTTTTGACGCAAAATATTCCAATGTTGCATTACGATGTTTTGGAAGCTAAAACGAAAAACTCGGATAGATTTCAGCATTGAAACCAAAAGTTCGACCTGAGAGTGTTTATTTCGATTATCTGGACTAAACCTTTTGACGCAAAATATTCCAATGTTGCATTATGATGTTTTTTAAGCTAAAACGAAAAACTCTGATAGATTTAAGCATTGAAACCAAAAATTCGACCTGAGAGTGTTTATTTCGATTATCTGGACTAAACCTTTTGCCACAAAATATTCCAATGTTGCATTATGATGTTTTTGAAGCTAAAACGAAAAACTCGGATAGATGTCAGCGTTGAAAATCTAAAGTTCAAAGTAAAGGACATTTAAACAGACATGATTTCGGATTCCAATTAAAACAAAACATTCAAAATAACCCCTTTAAAAACTAGACAATTTCCCTGGAACCTGTCCCTGTTTCCAAACACTTGTTCCAAGATAAATACATTTCCAAAGTTTACTCTGATAAGAGATTTACTAAAAACCATTCAAAACCTATTCAGATACAAAATGCTGGAATCCACAAAGCATTTACAAAACATCCTAGGGCTCTGTGCCCGACTACATGCATTCAGGGGAAGCAAAACATAAAGAGTCATCATACAAAAATCAGGGTTGGAAGACTGGGCCCCATGATCACAGCTCCTCCTTCAGCCATCCTGTCTCGCAACTTGGTTACCTGTTAAAAAACCACAGTAAGGGTGAGTAACGAATTACTCAGTAAGAATCCCCAACCGGGGTACAATACGATATACATGGTCATCTCGATGGGCGTATGCAAGCTATGAATATAAACATAGAATAGAACACATAGCTTAGCCCACACTTGGGCCTCGGATGCCAATTTAAGGTCTTAGTCCGGAATAATATCACCACACAGTCCAATACACAAGTCACCCTATACGAGAAACAAGTCCCGGCCACGGCTGTCATCGTCGACGAAAGATACACTGGCTCAAGATCCCGATGAGCTCTCCGGTCGGCGCTGTAATGAGCGTAAGCATGTACCGCGTGCTACTGCAGACTATGGGGGGTGCCGGGTCTAGAGGCAAGCTGCCCATGTCCAGTCACCATGCCTAACTAAATCTTTGGATCGGTGTCACTGACATAGGGGTGTGAGACCTGGACACGTAAACTATGTCGGCTGAACCACGCGCACTGGGGCCAAGGCGGTCGTGGTAGGCTTACACCAGAAGCCGTCCTTGCCTTAACAGTGGCAATCGGGGCTCCGCCAAACATGCCGAGGACATGCGGCTGCGGGGGACGAGGCAATGCCAAGTCATCATCCCGACCGTTGGGGCATTTAACAGTCTGCCACCCTCACCCAAGATTGCAGGGCCTACCGGTAGGGTTAGCTAATCCCTCACGGGGTCCAGGGACGGAGCACTGTCTCGACGTCCCTGCCATGGATGCAAGGTACTTTATGCATCAGGCCCGGATGATGCTATCTACCTGCAACTCTAACCTGCCCTAGCAAACAACAAACAATTCCATAAAATCCAATACGTGCTCAATAAGAATACAACGAGCCTAGCATGATACTACGAAGCAAGGAACAGATACGAGCATGCTAGAAAGGAACAACCTAGCATGGATTAACATGAGAATTAATCAGGAACAACATGCTAATTGGGAATTCAGAATTGAGTACCTAGCTATACATGTCAATAAACACAAACAAGCAATCAATCAGCAATCACATATAATATCGCAGGGTCCACACAACTCCGGTAAGAAATCCTTACCTTGGTCGGGGACGATTTGACACTAAAACCTAGGTGGCAAACGAACCCGAACTAGCTATCGAGAACCTATCAATCACAACAAAAATCACACAATAGGCCTTAATATAATAAAACAAACAAGGCTCAGCTCGGGAGCAACTCACGAGGCGCGACGAAACCACGAACGAGCCGATTGCACGAACGGCAAAGAACGCGAGCTGGCTGGCGCGCTGGGCGCGAGGCTAGGCGTGGCTGGCTAGCGCTGTGCGGATGGCGCGCGCGGTACTGAGGTGAGCGGGCGAGCGGTGCGAGGCTCGGCTGGGCGCTGGCAAGCGAGCGCCTTGACATGAGCAGAGGAGCTGGAGACACAGGCGCGGCGCGCGCGTGACGTGCGGCTGGGCGCGCGGAAATGGCAGCAGGACGAAAAACGAGGCGGACAGGGGCAATGAAGAGGAAACGAATTCGAGCGATCCGAGAGGATTCGACGAGCGATTCTTTGATGGCGAACTCCCCTACACTAGCTGCACAAAACCCATACCTCAAATCACCTCGACTCGGCTGGAAAACGAAGCCCAGAAGCAGGGGAGCGACGATCTCGGCGAGATGGCGCGATTCCGGCGACGAACTGGGGGAGAAAAAGAAGAAGAAGAAGAAGATGAAAAGGAAAGCTTACCGGAGGAACGAACGGCGAGAGAGCTCTGGCGAATTTGGAGTCGGCGAGTGAGCAAAACGCGAAGACGCCCTGGTCGGTCGAAGGGAATGATCGCGAAGACGAAGGAGGAGAGAAGAAATGAAGAAGGAAGCTCGGGCGGAATTTTTCCTTTTAAACCAAAACTCAGCCGAACAAGCTTATATAGATGCTGGCCCGTTTAGAAGCACAAGAGCGCTCAGTGGCTCGATTGGCAGCAACGCTTGCCTAGCTTCCTACGCGGCCCTGGCTCGAATCTCACATTGTGCACTGCTGACAATGACGGAGGCAGGGCTAATCTATAAGCAACCCTGCCGATCCTCTCCAGAATCACAACGGACCAACAAAACGGGGACTCAGCTTTCCACGCTTGCCAAACCTCAAACTCCAAATCACGACGCCGAACATCGGCGTAACTCTTCTGTCTGCTCTGAGCTGTCAACATACGAGCTCTAATCTTCTGCACGGCACCATTGGCCAACTGCAGCAACTCGGGACCCAAAAACCGCTCGACCCCAACCTCTTGAGAACACGGGAGATCGGCAGCGCTTACCATACAAAGCTTCGAATGGAGCCATCTCGAGATCGATCGATAATAAGCTGTTGTTATATGCAAACTCCATCGATCTGATATGGTCCCAATTGCCCGGGGAATCCAACACACAAGCCCTCGAATCACGGTCAGACACAATCCTCACAGGCACACCGTGATAGCGAACAATTTGTTCCAAAAACAACTGCGCCCACTGTTCCACGGTATAAGTGTCTCTACCGGGAATGAAGTGTGCGCTCTTAGCTAATCGGTCGACTATCACCCAAATCTGAGAGAACTTCCTCGGAGTCCTCGGCAAACCAGAAATAAAGTCCATGGAGATCTCTTCCCATTTCCACCGAGGTATACTCGTAATGGCCGCAATAAACCGGCTGGTCTCGCTGGGTGCCTTCACTTGGCGACAAGTGAGACATCGATCGACAAATTTCGCAATATCTCTTTTCATACCCATCCACCGAATGTCGCTTAAGATCTCGATACATCTTGGTACCCCGGGGGTGCCAAGCAAACGGAGAACTGTGGGCCTCTCGAGAGCAACTCGTTCGCAATCTGCGACATCCGAGAAACACACCGCCCGGCCTCAGACGTCATTCCACCTGTCTCGTGAATACACAAAGTCAAAATCTCCATCAGCACTAACTCTGTCAAATAATCTCTTAAGTGCGGGGTCACTCGGTGACTATCAATAATCCATTTGTCTAATCGATGGTGGGATCACAATCGAGCTACTCGCGATAACCTCACCCAACAACATCGCAATCTCGCCCGCTCGAACTCTCTCTCTGTAATCTGGTGGGAACTCAACAACACCGCGGAGTGCGACGTCTTCCTACTTAGAGCATCGGCTACAACATTGGCTTTACCGGATGGTACAGAATCTCGCAGTCATAATCTTTCACTAACTCTAACCATCTCCTCTGTCTCATATTCGGCTCCTTCCGAGTAAGCAGATACTTGAGGCTCACGGTGATCGGTAAACACATCTGGATCCGCTCACCATACTGTGTAATGCCTCCAAATCTTGATTGCAAACACCACTCACGCCAACTCCATATCATGAGTCGGATAGTTTCGCTCATATGGCTTGGTGACGGAAGCATAAGCAATGACCTTCCCGTCTTTGCATCAACACACAACCCAACCCGAACTTGGAAGCATCGGCTGTAAACCACGAAACCACTGTCCCCTCCGGATCGCCAACATCAGTGCTTGAAGTCAAATCTGCGCTTGAGCACAGCAAAGCTCTCATCACACCTACCGTCCCAAACAAACTCGACACCCTTCCTCGTCAGACGAGTGAGGGGCGAGGCTATGGCAGAAAAGTCCTTAACAAATCGACGGTAGTAACCTGCCAAACCCAGAAAGAAACGGCTCCTACGAGCAGACAACCGAAGAACAGGGAGCTCCACTTACACTCACTGTCTTGCTCCACTAAAGCAACAAGATCAAAATCTCACGGGGTAGCAACAGGGGTTCACTGCAATGATGAACCTCCAAATACCAACGGGGCAACTCTCAACTTTCATGGAAACAGGAAGACAACCAACAGGGCACGAACCATTCGCCCCACGAGCAAAAATGACTCCTAGAAATTCCAATCCACACCTTGGTCAACCCCAAGCATCAACTTGTCACCATACCGGAACCAATCCGGACTCTACTCCAAACAAATACTAACTTGCTAGGCTACCAAGATTGCCAGCAATTTCCCCTGAGGCTACAAACTACACGGCTCCAGCTTGCCAACTGCAACTCACTACCTGGGCCTGACTGAGCTCTAGAGAGGCTCTCCACAACCTAGGGTTCTTTGACAACCCTCAACACTCACTGCTAACTAACGGACTAACAGCCAACTGCCTGAACAAACAACAACTCCTTTTTTCCAGCAACAAAACCATGCTGGCCAACTCCAACTCCTTGGAAACCAAGAGGACCCGAAACGCTACCGAATGCGTCATCCTCCTACTCAGACATCAACCACAACATAACTCCTACCCAAGGAAGGATCCGAACAACTCTCTCAGTCATGACGATCAACAAGAAGATCCGCCAACCAAGCTTAGGTCCACTTAACAAATCTTACCTAAGCAACAACCTGATACCACGAGCATGGTATCCTTACCACCTCACTAAAGCCTTACAACATCCACGAGTCCAACTTTTCCAAGAACCGAGCACGGATCCCCAAAGCAAACCCTACATGGATCTGAAATTCTCACGCCACGAACGAACCACACAAAACACACTTGTGTGCACAACTCCCAACCTTCATTTAGCGATCCAAGACTAACAAATGCTTTTCCCAAAAAGCAACACTAGCTCCTGGCAGAGATACAACCAATCAACGGAACACCCAAAGTTCCATCTCCACACGATGCTCGAAGCTGTGGCAACCTTGCTCTACCAAGGCATAACCATGCCAAACCAAATTTACTTTATACCAAGCCTCTACAAAGGGTGCTTACCCATAAGTCATCCAACTTCTCTCACAAGGCATCCTACTCACCTCATAGGCATCCAACTCATGGTCCCTCAGCTGGAACCCAAACTTGCTTCCACGATGCTCAACTCTCCTGAGATTTAGGCACTCGAAGGTAGTTGACCGCACTACCAACCACAAAGATCTCTTGGCCTTAACACTAGCGGGCGATGCACGCGCATTAACACTTACCAACATTCAAACTGCTTGACTTACTCAACCTCTAGTAACACTCGGAAAAGGCTCCGGCTCCTCTCGAACATCCTTTCGCTTGAAATCTTTCGATTACCACTGAACTAGCCCTTTTTGCACGACCTACACAGGTGCAACTACCATAAACGGATCCAAGGCTAAAGGACTACGCTAAACTCCGAGCGGCATAGAACCATCTGCTATGCCCATGCCAAACTCAGGCCTGAACCAGATCTAGTGCCAAAGCGGCACACCAACCAATGCACCTCAAGTGCCACTACTACCAAATCCACATCTTACTACAACGGGGCCAACAAGGTCACAACCTCAAGTGACACGAACTCTGGCTCGGCATACAAGGGCTCAACTCCAACAACTATGCCTAAGGCATCTCATTAAGCTAAATGCTCACGACCTACTTTTGCATCTCCACATGATGCTCAACAAACTCTGGCCAGCTCTATCAACATGCACCAACTAGCCCTACTCTAGGGCTTACCAAAAGAAGAGTGTTCAATTCTATCACACAACTGAGGAAACCACCAACAGATCCAAATCAGTAGGGGAACACTACTTCTTTGCACCCTTAACTACGTGGTTCCGCCACTCTTGGCTGCAAACAACCACACTTCACAGAAGCACAAAGATGCCTCATCAACCTCCTCGAAGGCTACCAACTTTACAACCACTCTCTGGGCAACCAAATAATCTATCAAGGCTCAAGATCAACACTTGAGCTACCCAGGCTAGTCCACACGGGGACCTGCTCCACAACAACCACATCAGCACAACCACAACTAACTTCTCTCTTGGAGTGGAATTCCAAGGCAAAGCACCTCCACCCTCTCACTAGGGGAAAACCATCAACTGGGCCACAGTTGGCCTATGGGAGTCCAATCTCTACCTCCCTCTGGAACGATGTCCCAGGGCATCCAAATCTATCTGGATACCACAACAAGCCACAACATACATCACACACTGCGGGAAGTTGGCATGATGGCGCTCTAAACCCAAACCAATATCGAGTCAAAACCTGCTCGTCTCCGCTCCACAACACTGCACAAGGCATACACTCGATGACAGGTATTGTAAATTCTTAACCCTTTTTCTACAACAAATAGTAAACTTAGGCATACCTGATGACTGTCGGAGTGCTAGTGATCATGGGAAAATGACCTACAACAAAAGGTCAAACTACAAAATTTATGACTCTGAGCTGATACCAACTGTAAGGGACCGACCCGAATGGGGCACTAAATGGGCCCTTACCCCAATGCATGCATTCAAAGTAAAGGACATTTAAACAGACATGATTTCATATTCCAATTAAAACAAAACATTCAAAATAACCCCTTTAAAAACTAGACAATTTCCCTGGAACCTGTCCCTGTTTCCAAGCACCTGTTCCAAGATAAATACATTTCCAAAGTTTACTCTGATCAGAGATTTACTAAAAACCATTCAAAACCTATTAAGATACAAAATGTTGGAATCCACAAAACATTTACAAAACATCCTAGGGCTCCGTGCCCGGCTACATGCATTCAGGGGAAACAAAACATAAAGAGTCATCATACAAAAATCAGGGTTGGAAGACTGGGCCCCATGATCACAGCTCCTCCTTGACCATCTGTCTCGCAACTTGGTTACACTGTGGAAAAACCACGATGTAAGGGTGAGTAACGAATTACTCAAGAAGAATCCCCAACCGGGGTACAATACGATATACATGGTCATCTCGATGAGCGTATGCAAGCTATGAATATAAACACAGAATAGAGCACATAGCTTAGCCCACACTTGGGCCTCGGATGCCAATTTAAGGTCTTAGTCTGGAATAATATCACCACACATCCAATACACAAGTCGCCTATACGAGAAACAAGTCCGGCCTCGGCACTGTCTCATCATCAACGAAAGGTACACGGCTCAAGATCGATGAGCTCTCGATCGGGCGCTGTAATGAGCGTAAGCATGTACCGCGTGCTACTGCGGACTATGGGGTGCGGGTCCAGAGGCAAGCCGCCCATGTCCATCACCACGCCTAACTAAATCTTTGGATCGGTGTAAGCGACATAGGGGTGTGAGACACTGGACACGTAAACTATGTCGGCTGAACCACCGCACTGGGGCCAAGGAACGGTCGTGGTAGGCTTACACCAGAAGCCGTCCTTGCCTTAACAGTGGCAATCGGGTTACCGCCAAACATCCGAGGACATGCGGTGCCGGGGGCGAGGCAATGCCAAGTCATCATCCCGACCGTTGGGGCATTTAACAGGCTGCCACCCTCACCCAAGATTGCAGGGCCTACCGGTAGGGTTAGCTAATCCCTCACGGGGTCCAGGACGAGCCTTTGTCTCGACGTCCCCGCCATGGATGCAAGGTACTTTATGCATCGGCCCGGATGATGCTATCTACACCGCAACTCTAACCTGCCCTAGCAAACAACAAACAATTCCATAAAATCCATTACGTGCTCAATAAGAATACAACGAGCCTAGCATGATACTACGAAGCAAGGAACAGATACGAGCATGCTAGAAAGGAACAACCTAGCATGGATTAACATGAGAATTAATCAGGAACAACATGCTAATCGGGAATTCAGAATTGAGTACCTAGCTATACATATCAATAAACACAAACACGCAATCAATCAGCAATCACATATAATATCGCAGGGTCCACACAACTCCGGTAAGAAATCCTTACCTTGGTCGGGGACGATTTGACACGAAAACCTAGGTGGCGAACGAACCCGAACTAGCTATCGAGAACCTATCAATCACAAAAAAAATCACACAATAGGCCTTAATATAATAAAACAAACAAGGCTCAGCTCGGGAGCAACTCACGAGGCGCGACGAAACCACGAACGAGCCGATTGCACGAACGGGCAAAGAACTGGCTGGGTGGGCACGCTGGCTGCGCTGCCACCGGCTGGCGGCAGCGCAGCGCGCGACATTGGGGCGAGCGGCGGCGAGGCGCGAGGCTCGGCTGGCTGGCGCGGAAGGACGCGCGCGCGGATGCGAGCGAGCTGGCGACACAGGGCGCGCGGGCGCGCGTGATACGCGGAACGCGCAATGGCAGAGCACGAAAACAGAGGCGAATAGGGGCGATGAAGAGGAAACGAATTCGAGCGATCCGAGAGGATTCGACGAGCGATTCTTTAATGGCGAACTCCCATACACTAGCTGCACAAAACCCATACCTCAAATCACCTCGACTCGGCCGGAAAACGAAGCCCAGAAGTAGGGGAGTGACGATCTCGGCGAGATGGCGCGATTCCGGCCATGATGGAGCTTCTACACGGATGAATCCATCTCGGCTAGCTGCACAGAACATCGCACACACACAAAATACTGCGACTCGGCCGAAACACTCGAAATCGGAACAGGGGTGACGGAATTGGGGGAGAAAAAGAAGAAGAAGAAGGCAATTGCTGTGTGTTCATTACGATACCATATTTTGGAACTAAAACCAAAATGCCCCTAAAAACCGGATGAAATTTCGGGCCGTTCTGAAACCAAAAGTTTGTCCCAAAATATTCTAATGTTGCATTACGATTTTCGAGCTAAGACGAAGACTAATATTAAATCTTTTGACGCAAAAATATTCCAATGTTGCATTACGATGTTTTGGAAGCTAAAACGAAAAACTCGTATAGATTTTGAGTTGAAAACCAAAAAAAATACGTTTCGAGAGTGTTTATTTCGATTCTCTAAATAAGCGTTTTGACGTAAAATATTCCAATGTTTCATTACGATATTTTTGGAACTAAAACGAAAAACTCGGATAGATTTCAGCGTTGAAACCAAAAGTTCGACCCGATAGTGTTTATTTCGATTCTTTAGACTAAATCTTTTGACGCAAAAATTTCCAATGTTGCATTACGATGTTTTGGAAGCTAAAACGAAAAACTCGTATAGATTTTTGAGTTGAAAACCAAAAAGTACGTTTCGAGAGTGTTTTTATTTCGATTCTCTAAATAAACGTTTTGCGTAAAAATATTCCAATGTTTCATTACGATATTTTTGGAACTAAAACGAAAAACTCGGATAGATTAGATTTATTGAAACCAAAAGTTCGACCCGATAGTGTTTATTTCGATTCTGTAGACTAAATCTTTTGACGCAAAAAAATATTCCAATGTTGCATTACGATGTTTTGGAAGCTAAAACGAAAAACTCGGATAGATTTTGAGTTGAAACCAAAAGTTCGTCTCGAGAGTGTTTATTTGATTCTCTAAATAAACGTTTTGACGCAAAATATTCTAATGTTTCATTACGATATTTTTGGAGCTAAAACGAAAAACTCGGATAGATTCAAAGCATTGAAACCAAAAGTTCGACCCGAGAGTGTTTATTTCGATTTCTTTGGAATAAACTTTTGACGCAAAAATATTTCAATGTTGCATTATGATGTTTTGGAAGCTAAAACGAAAAACTCGGATAGATTTTGAGTTGAAAAATTGAAAAAAAGTTCATCAGAGAGAGTGTTTGCTTTGATTCTTTAAATAAGCGTTTTGTCCCAAAATATTCTAATGTTTGCATTACGATTTTTTGGAACTAAAACGAAAAACTCGGATAGATTTCAGCGTTGAAACCAAAAGTTCGACCCGATAGTGTTTATTTCGATTTTGTAGACTAAATCTTTTGACGCAAAATATTCCAATGTTGCACTACGATGTTTTGGAAGCTAAAACGAAAAACTCGTATAGATTTCAGAGTTGAAAACCAAAAAGTACGTTTCGAGAGTGTTTATTTCGATTCTCTAAATAAACGCGTTTTGACGTAAAATATTCCAATGTTTCATTACGATATTTTTGGAACTAAAACGAAAAACTCGGATAGATTTTGTTGAAACCAAAAGTTCGACCCGATAGTGTTTATTTCGATTTTTGTAGACTAAATCTTTTGACGCAAAATATTCCAATGTTGCACTACGATGTTTTGGAAGCTAAAACGAAAAACTCGTATAGATTTCAGAGTTGAAAACCAAAAGTACGTTTCGAGAGTGTTTATTTCGATTCTCTAAATAAACGTTTTGACGTAAAATATTCCAATGTTTCATTACGATATTTTTGGAACTAAAACGAAAAACTCGGATAGATTTCAGCGTTGAAACCAAAAGTTCGACCCGATAGTGTTTATTTCGATTCTGTAGACTAAATCTTTTGACGCAAAATTTTCCAATGTTGCATTACGATTTTTTGGCAGCTAAAACGAAAAACTCGTATAGATTAGAGAGTTGAAAGCCAAAAAAAGTACGTCTCGAGAGTTTTTATTTCCATTCTCTAAATAAGCGTTTTGACGCAAAATATTCTAATGTTTCATTACCATATTTTTGGAGCTAAAAAAAAAAACTCGGATAGATTTAGCGTTGAAACCAAAAGTTCGACCCGAGAGTGTTTATTTCGATTCTTTGGAATAAGCGTTTTGTATAAAATATTTCAATGTTGCATTACGATGTTTTGGAAGTTAAAACGAAAAACTCGGATAGATTTGCGTTGAAAATCTAAAGTTCATACGAGAGTGTTTGCTTTGATTCTTTAAATAAACGTTTTGTCCCAAAATATTCTAATGTTGCATTACGATTTTTCGGAGCTAAGACGAAATACTCGAATAGATTTCGTTGAAACCAAAAGTTCGACCCGATAGTATTTATTTCGATTCTCTCAGACTAAACCTTTTCACGCAAAATATTCCAATGTTGCACTACGATGTTTTGGAAGCTAAAACGAAAAACTCGTATAGATTTGAGTTGAAAACCAAAAGTACGCGTTCGAGAGTGTTTATTTCGATTCTCTAAATAAACGTTTTGGCGTAAAATATTCCAAAATATTCCAATGTTTCATTACGATATTTTTGGAACTAAAACGAAAAACTCGGATAGATTTTTCGATGTTTTGGATGTTGAAACCAAAAAAAGTTCGACCCGATAGTGTTTATTTCGATTTTGTAGACTAAATCTTTTTGAAAAATTTCCAATGTTGCATTACGATGTTTTGGAAGCTAAAACGAAAAACTCGTATAGATTTTGAGTTGAAAACAAAAAAAAGTGCGTTTCGAGAGTTTTTATTTCGATTCTCTAAATAAACGTTTTGACGTAAAATATTCTAATGTTTCATTACGATATTTTTGGAGCTAAAACGAAAAACTCGGATAGATTTCCAAAGCGTTGAAACCAAAAGTTCGACCGAGAGTGTTTATTTCGATTCTTTAGACTAAATCTTTTGACGCAAAATATTTCAATGTTGCATTACGATGTTTTGGAAGTTAAAACGAAAAACTCGGATAGATTTCTGCGTTGAAAACCAAAAGTTCATTCGAGAGTGTTTTATTTGATTCTCTAAATAAGCGTTTGTCCCAAAATATTCTAATGTTTCATTACGATTTTTTGGAGCTAAAACGAAATACTCGGAATAGATTTCAAGCGTTGAAACCAAAAGTTCGACCCGATAGTATTTATTTCGATTCTCAGACTAAACCTTTTCACGCAAAATATTCCAATGTTGCACTACGATGTTTTGGCGGCTAAAACGAAAAACTCGTGTATAGATTTGAGTTGAAAACCAAAAGTAATGCGTTTCGAGAGTGTTTATTTCTATTCTCTAAATAAACGTTTTGACGTAAAATATTCCAATGTTTCATTACGATATTTTTGGAACTAAAACGAAAAACTCGGATAGATTTCAAGCGTTGAAACCAAAAGTTCGACCCGATAGTGTTTATTTCGATTCGATTTTGTAGACTAAATCTTTTGACGCGAAAAAAAATATTCCAATGTTGCATTACGATGTTTTGGAAGCTAAAACGAAAAACTCGTATAGATTTTTGAGTTGAAAACCAAAAGTACGTTTCGAGAGTGTTTTATTTCGATTCTCTAAATAAGCGTTTTGACGTCCAAAATATTCCAATGTTTCATTACGATATTTTTGGAACTAAAACGAAAAACTCGGATAGATTTAGCGTTGAAACCAAAAGTTCGACCCGATAGTGTTTATTTCGATTCTCGTAGACTAAATCTTTTGACGCAAAATATTCCAATGTTGCACTACGATGTTTTGGAAGCTAAAACGAAAAACTCGTATAGATTTTGAGAGTTGAAAACCAAAAAAGTGCGTTTCGAGAGTGTTTATTTCGATTCTCTAAATAAACGTTTTGACGTAAAATATTCCAATGTTTCATTACGATATTTTTGGAACTAAAACGAAAAAAACTCGGATAGATTTAGCGTTGAAACCAAAAGTTCGACCCGATAGTGTTTATTTCGATTTCTTTGTAGACTAAATCTTTTGACGCAAAATATTCCAATGTTGCATTACGATGTTTTGGAAGCTAAAGCGAAAAACTCGTATAGATTTTGAGTTGAAAACCAAAAAGTACGTTCGAGAGTGTTTATTTCGATTCTCTAAATAAAGCGTTTTGACGTAAAATATTCCAATGTTTCATTACGATATTTTTGGAACTAAAACGAAAAACTCGGATAGATTTCAAATAAACGTTGAAAAAAAAAGTTCGACCCGATAGTGTTTATTTCGATTCTCGTAGACTAAATCTTTTGACGCAAAATATTCCAATGTTGCATTACGATGTTTTGGAAGCTAAAACGAAAAACTCGTGATAGATTTTGTTGAGTTGAAAACCAAAAGTTCATTTTTCGAGAGTGTTTATTTGATTCTCTAAATAAACGTTTTGACGTAAAATATTCCAATGTTTCATTACGATATTTTTGGAACTAAAACGAAAAACTCGGATAGATTTCATTTGTTGAAACCAAAAGTTCGACCCGATAGTGTTTATTTCGATTCGTAGACTAAATCTTTTGACGCAAAATTTTCCAATGTTGCATTACGATGTTTTGGCGAAAAAGCTAAAACGAAAAAACTCGTATAGATTTGAGTTGAAAGCCAAAAGTACGTCTCGAGAGTTTTTATTTCCATTCTCTAAATAAGCGTTTTGATAAAATATTCTAATGTTTCATTACCATATTTTTGGAGCTAAAACGAAAAACTCGGATAGATTTCAAATTTTACCAAAAAAGTTCGACCGAGAGAGTGTTTATTTCGATTCTTTGGAATAAACGTTTTGTATAAAATATTTCAATGTTGCATTACGATGTTTTGGAAGTTAAAAGAAAAAAACTCGGATAGATTTTGCGTTGAAAATCTAAAGTTCATACCGAGAGTGTTTGCTTTGATTCTTTAAATAAACGTTTTGTCCCAAAATATTCTAATGTTGCATTACGATTTTTTTGGAGCGGAGCTAAGACGAAAACTCTCGATAGAGATTTCAGCGTTGAAACCAAAAGTTCGACCCGATAGTATTTATTTCGATTCTGTCAGACTAAACCTTTTCACGCAAAATATTCGAATGTTGCACTACGATGTTTTGGCGGCTAAAACGAAAAAACTCGTATAGATTTGAGTTGAAAACCAAAAATACGTTTCGAGAGTGTTTATTTCTATTCTCTAAATAAACGTTTTGACGTAAAATATTCCAATGTTTCATTACGATATTTTTGGAACTAAAACGAAAAACTCGGATAGAGATTTCGTTGAAACCAAAAGTTCGACCCGATAGTGTTTATTTCGATTTTGTAGACTAAATCTTTTGACGCAAAATATTCCAATGTTGCATTACGATGTTTTGGAAGCTAAAACGAAAAAACTCGTATAGATTTGAGTTGAAAACCAAAAGTACGTTTCGAGAGTGTTTATTTCGATTCTCTAAATAAACGTTTTGACGTAAAATATTCCAATGTTTCATTACGATATTTTTGGAACTAAAACGAAAAACTCGGATAGATTTCAATTGTTGAAACCAAAAGTTCGACCCGATAGTGTTTATTTCGATTTCAGAGACTAAATCTTTTGACGCAAAATATTCCAATGTTGCACTACGATGTTTTGGAAGCTAAACGAAAAACTCGTATAGATTTGAGTTGAAAACCAAAAAGTACGTTTCGAGAGTGTTTATTTCGATTCTCTAAATAAACGTTTTGGCGTAAAATATTCCAATGTTTCATTACGATATTTTTGGAACTAAAACGAAAAACTCGGATAGATTTCAAGCGTTGAAACCAAAAGTTCGACCCGATAGTGTTTATTTCGATTCTCAGACTAAATCTTTTGACGCAAAATTTTCCAATGTTGCATTACGATGTTTTGGCGGCTAAAACGAAAAACTCAGTATAGATTTGAGTTGAAAGCCAAAAAAAGTACGTCTCGAGAGTTTTTATTTCCATTCTCTAAATAAGCGTTTTGACGCAAAATATTCTAATGTTTCATTACCATATTTTTGGAGCTAAAACGAAAAACTCGGATAGATTTTTCAGCGTTGAAACCAAAAGTTCGACAGAGAGTGTTTATTTCGATTCTTTGGAATAAACGTTTTGTATAAAATATTTCAATGTTGCATTACGATGTTTTGGAAGTTAAAACGAAAAACTCGGATAGATTTTGCGTTGAAAATCTAAAGTTCATACCGAGAGTGTTTGCTTTGATTCTTTGGCGCAAACGTTTGTCCCAAAATATTCTAATGTTGCATTACGATTTTTCCGGAGCTAAGGCGAAATACTCGAATAGATTTTTGTTGAAACCAAAAGTTCGACCCGATAGTATTTATTTCGATTCTCTGTACCAAACCTTTTCACGCAAAATATTCGAATGTTGCACTACGATGTTTTGGCAGCTAAAACGAAAAACTCGTATAGATTTCAGAGTTGAAAACCAAAAGTACGTTTCGAGAGAGTATTTATTTCTAAATAATTCTCTAAATAAACGTTTTGACGTAAAATATTCCAATGTTTCATTACGATATTTTGGAACTAAAACGAAAAAAACTCGGATAGATTTTAATGTTGAAACCAAAAGTTCGACCCGATAGTGTTTATTTCGATTTTGTAGACTAAATCTTTTGACGCAAAATTTTCCAATGTTGCATTACGATGTTTTGGCAGCTAAAACGAAAAACTCGTATAGATTTCAGAGTTGAAAACCAAAAGTACGTTTCGAGAGTGTTTATTTCGATTCTCTAAATAAACGTTTTGACGTAAAATATTCCAATGTTTCATTACGATATTTTTGGAACTAAAACGAAAAACTCGGATAGATTTCAAATGTTGAAACCAAAAGTTCGACCCGATAGTGTTTATTTCGATTCAGTAGACTAAATCTTTTGACGCAAAATATTCCAATGTTGCACTACGATGTTTTGGAAGCTAAAACGAAAAACTCGTATAGATTTTGAGTTGAAAACCAAAAATACGTTTGAGAGTGTTTATTTCGATTCTCTAAATAAACGTTTTGACGTAAAATATTCCAATGTTTCATTACGATATTTTGGAACTAAAACGAAAAACTCGGATAGATTGAAAACAAAAGCGTTGAAACCAAAAGTTCGACCCGATAGTGTTTATTTCGATTACGTAGACTAAATCTTTTGACGCAAAATTTTCCAATGTTGCATTACGATGTTTTGGCGGCTAAAACGAAAAACTCGTATAGATTTGAGTTGAAAGCCAAAAAAATGCGTCTCGAGAGTTTTTATTTCCATTCTCTAAATAAACGTTTTGACGCAAAATATTCTAATGTTTCATTACCATATTTTTGGAGCTAAAACGAAAAACTCGGATAGATTTCAGCGTTGAAACCAAAAGTTCGACCAGAGAGTGTTTATTTCGATTCTTTGGAATAAACGTTTTTGTATAAAATATTTCAATGTTGCATTACGATGTTTTGGAAGTTAAAACGAAAAACTCGGATAGATTTTCTGCGTTGAAAATCTAAAGTTCATACCGAGAGTGTTTGCTTTGATTCTTTAAATAAAGCGTTTGTCCCAAAATATTCTAATGTTGCATTACGATTTTAGGAGCTAAGACGAAATACTCGAATAGATTTCAGCGTTGAAACCAAAAGTTCGACCCGATAGTATTTATTTCGATTCTCTGTACCAAACCTTTTCACGCAAAATATTCGAATGTTGCACTACGATGTTTTGGCAGCTAAAACGAAAAACTCGTATAGATTTCAGAGTTGAAAACCAAAAGTACGTTTCGAGAGTGTTTATTTCTATTCTCTAAATAAACGTTTTGACGTAAAATATTCCAATGTTTCATTACGATATTTTTGGAACTAAAACGAAAAACTCGGATATTTTATTTGTTGAAACCAAAAGTTCGACCCGATAGTGTTTATTTCGATTTTGTAGACTAAATCTTTTGACGCAAAAATATTCCAATGTTGCACTACGATGTTTTGGAAGCTAAAACGAAAAACTCGTATAGATTTTTGAGTTGAAAACCAAAAAATACGTTTTCGAGAGTGTTTATTTCGATTCTCTAAATAAACGCGTTTTGCGTAAAATATTCCAATGTTTCATTACGATATTTTTGGAACTAAAACGAAAAACTCGGATAGATTTCAAAGCGTTGAAACCAAAAGTTCGACCCGATAGTGTTTATTTCGATTATTTCGTAGACTAAATCTTTTGACGCAAAATATTCCAATGTTGCACTACGATGTTTTGGCTAAAGCTAAAACGCGAAAAACTCGTATAGATTTCAGAGTTGAAAACCAAAAGTACGTTTCGAGAGTGTTTATTTCGATTCTCTAAATAAACGTTTTGACGTAAAATATTCCAATGTTTCATTACGATATTTTTGGAACTAAAACGAAAAACTCTGATAGATTAGATTCGTTGAAACCAAAAGTTCGACGATTCCGATAGTGTTTATTTCGATTACGTAGACTAAATCTTTTGACGCAAAATTTTCCAATGTTGCATTACGATGTTTTGGCGGCTAAAGCAAAAAAAACTCGTATAGATTTGAGTTGAAAGCCAAAAGTACGTCTCGAGAGTTTTTATTTCGATTCTCTAAATAAACGTTTTGATGCAAAATATTCTAATGTTTCATTACCATATTTTTGGAGCTAAAACGAAAAACTCGGATAGATTTCAGCGTTCAAACCAAAAGTTCGACCGAGAGAGTGTTTATTTCGATTCTTTGGAATAAGCGTTTTGTATAAAATATTTCAATGTTGCATTACGATGTTTTGGAAGTTAAAACGAAAAAACTCGGATAGATTTGCGTTGAAAATCTAAAGTTCATACCGAGAGTGTTTGCTTCGATTCTTTGGCGCAAACGTTTGTCCCAAAATATTCTAATGTTGCATTACGATTTTTATTCGGAGCTAAGACGAAATACTCGAATAGATTTCAGCGTTGAAACCAAAAGTTCGACCCGATAGTATTTATTTCGATTCTCTGTACCAAACCTTTTCACGCAAAATATTCGAATGTTGCACTACGATGTTTTGGCAGCTAAAACGAAAAACTCGTATAGATTTCAGAGTTGAAAACCAAAAGTACGCGTTTCGAGAGTGTTTATTTCTATTCTCTAAATAAGCGTTTTGACGTAAAATATTCCAATGTTTCATTACGATATTTTTGGAACTAAAACGAAAAACTCGGATAGATTTTATTGTTGAAACCAAAAGTTCGACCGATAGTGTTTATTTCGATTTTGTAGACTAAATCTTTTGACGCAAAATATTCCAATGTTGCACTACGATGTTTTGGAAGCTAAAACGAAAAACTCGTATAGATTTTTTGAGTTGAAAACCAAAAAAATGCGTTTCGAGAGTGTTTATTTCGATTCTCTAAATAAACGTTTTGACGTAAAATATTCCAATGTTTCATTACGATATTTTTGGAACTAAAACGAAAAACTCGGATAGATTTCAGCGTTGAAACCAAAAGTTCGACCCGATAGTGTTTATTTCGAATCTCAGAGACCAAATCTTTTGACGCAAAATATTCCAATGTTGCACTACGATGTTTTGGAAGCTAAAACGAAAAACTCGTATAGATTTCAGAGTTGAAAACCAAAAGTACGTTTCGAGAGTGTTTATTTCGATTCTCTAAATAAACGTTTTGACGTAAAATATTCCAATGTTTCATTACGATATTTTTGGAACTAAAACGAAAAACTCGGAGATAGATTTTTCAAAAGTTGAAACCAAAAGTTCGACCCGATAGTGTTTATTTCGATTTCAGAGACTAAATCTTTGACGCAAAATTTTCCAATGTTGCATTACGATGTTTTGGCTAAAGCTAAAACGAAAAACTCGTATAGATTTTGAGTTGAAAGCCAAAAGTACGTCTCGAGAGTTTTTATTTCCATTCTCTAAATAAACGTTTTGACGCAAAATATTCTAATGTTTCATTACCATATTTTTGGAGCTAAAACGAAAAACTCGGATAGATTTCAGCGTTGAAACCAAAAGTTCGTTCGAGAGTGTTTATTTCGATTCTTTGGAATAAGCGTTTTGACGTATAAAATATTTCAATGTTGCATTACGATGTTTTGGAAGTTAAAACGAAAAAACTCGGATAGATTTTGCGTTGAAAATCAAAAAAAGTTCATACCGAGAGTGTTTGCTTTTTGATTCTTTGGCGCAAACGTTTGTCCCAAAATATTCTAATGTTTCATTACGATATTTTTGGAACTAAAACGAAAAACTCGGATAGATTTCAGCGTTGAAACCAAAAGTTCGACCCGATAGTATTTATTTCGATTCTCTGTACCAAACCTTTTCACGCAAAATATTCGAATGTTGCACTACGATGTTTTGGCAGCTAAAACGAAAAACTCGTATAGATTTCAGAGTTGAAAACCAAAAGTACGTTTCGAGAGTGTTTATTTCTATTCTCTAAATAAACGTTTTGACGTAAAATATTCCAATGTTTCATTACGATATTTTTGGAACTAAAACGAAAAACTCGGATAGATTTCAGCGTTGAAACCAAAAGTTCGACCCGATAGTGTTTATTTCGATTTTGTAGACTAAATCTTTTGACGCAAAATATTCCAATGTTGCACTACGATGTTTTGGAAGCTAAAACGAAAAACTCGTATAGATTTCAGAGTTGAAAACCAAAAGTACGTTTCGAGAGTGTTTATTTCGATTCTCTAAATAAGCGTTTTGACGTAAAATTTGACGTAAAATATTCCAATGTTTCATTACGATATTTTGGAACTAAAACGAAAAACTCGGATAGAGATTTGTTGAAACCAAAAGTTCGACCCGATAGTGTTTATTTCGATTCTGTAGACTAAATCTTTTGGCGCAAAATATTCCAATGTTGCACTACGATGTTTTGGAAGCTAAAACGAAAAACTCGTATAGATTTTTGAGTTGAAAACCAAAAAAAGTACGTTTCGAGAGTGTTTATTTCGATTCTCTAAATAAACGTTTTGACGTAAAATATTCCAATGTTTCATTACGATATTTTTGGAACTAAAACGAAAAACTCGGATAGATTTAATGTTGAAACCAAAAGTTCGACCCGATAGTGTTTATTTCGATTACGTAGACTAAATCTTTTGACGCAAAATATTCCAATGTTGCACTACGATGTTTTGGAAGCTAAAACGAAAAACTCGTATAGATTTTTTTGAGTTGAAAACCAAAAAAGCGTTTTTTTAGAGTGTTTATTTCGATTCTCTAAATAAACGTTTTTGACGTAAAATATTCCAATGTTTCATTACGATATTTTTGGAACTAAAACGAAAAACTCGGATAGATTTTAGCGTTGAAACCAAAAGTTCGACCCGATAGTGTTTATTTCGATTCGTCAGAGACTAAATCTTTTTGACGCAAAATTTTCCAATGTTGCATTACGATGTTTTGGCGGCTAAAACGAAAAACTCGTGATAGAGATTTGAGTTGAAAGCCAAAAGTACGTCTCGAGAGTTTTTATTTCCATTCTCTAAATAAAGCGTTTTGACGCAAAAATATTCTAATGTTTCATTACCATATTTTTGGAGCTAAAACGAAAAAACTCGGATAGATTTCAGCGTTGAAACCAAAAGTTCGACCAGAGAGTGTTTATTTCGATTCTTTGGAATAAACGTTTTTGATAAAATATTTCAATGTTGCATTACGATGTTTTGGAAGTTAAAACGAAAAACTCGGATAGATTTCTGCGTGCGTGAAAATCTAAAGTTCATACCGAGAGTGTTTGCTTTGATTCTTTGGCGCAAACGTTTGTCCCAAAATATTCTAATGTTGCATTACGATTTTTCCGGAGCTAAGACGAAATACTCGAATAGATTTCAGCGTTGAAACCAAAAGTTCGACCCGATAGTATTTATTTCGATTCTCTGTACCAAACCTTTTCACGCAAAATATTCGAATGTTGCACTACGATGTTTTGGCAGCTAAAACGAAAAACTCGTATAGATTTCAGAGTTGAAAACCAAAAGTACGTTTCGAGAGTGTTTATTTCTATTCTCTAAATAAACGTTTTGACGTAAAATATTCCAATGTTTCATTACGATATTTTTGGAACTAAAACGAAAAACTCGGATAGATTTCAATGTTGAAACCAAAAGTTCGACCCGATAGTGTTTATTTCGATTTTGTAGACTAAATCTTTTGACGCAAAAATATTCAAATGTTGCACTACGATGTTTTGGAAGCTAAAACGAAAAACTCGTATAGATTTCAGAGTTGAAAACCAAAAGTACGTTTCGAGAGTGTTTATTTCGATTCTCTAAATAAACGTTTTGACGTAAAATATTCCAATGTTTCATTACGATATTTTTGGAACTAAAACGAAAAACTCGGATAGATTTCATTTGTTGAAACCAAAAGTTCGACCCGATAGTGTTTATTTCGATTTCTGTAGACTAAATCTTTTGACGCAAAATATTCCAATGTTGCACTACGATGTTTTGGAAGCTAAAACGAAAAACTCGTATAGATTTTTTGAGTTGAAAACCAAAAAAGTACGCGTTTCGAGAGTGTTTATTTCGATTCTCTAAATAAACGTTTTGTAAAAAAATATTCCAATGTTTCATTACGATATTTTTGGAACTAAAACGAAAAACTCGGATAGATTTATTGAAACCAAAAGTTCGACCCGATAGTGTTTATTTCGATTCGTAGACTAAATCTTTTGACGCAAAAATTCCAAATGTTGCATTACGATGTTTTGGAAGCTAAAACGAAAAACTCGTATAGATTTGAGTTGAAAGTTGAAAACCAAAAGTACGTTTCGAGAGTGTTTATTTCGATTCTCTAAATAAACGTTTTGACGTAAAATATTCCAATGTTTCATTACGATATTTTTGGAACTAAAACGAAAAAACTCGGATAGATTTCAAAGCGTTGAAACCAAAAGTTCGACCCGATAGTGTTTATTTCGATTCGTGAGACTAAATCTTTTGACGCAAAATTTTCCAATGTTGCATTACGATGTTTTGGCGGCTAAAACGAAAAACTCGTATAGATTTTGAGTTGAAAGCCAAAAAAATGCGTCTCGAGAGTTTTTATTTCCATTCTCTAAATAAACGTTTTTTCGCGCAAAATATTCTAATGTTTCATTACCATATTTTTGGAGCTAAAACGAAAAACTCGGATAGATTTTTGTTGAAACCAAAAGTTCGACCGAGAGTGTTTATTTCCGATTCTTTGGAATAAACGTTTTGACGTATAAAATATTTCAATGTTGCATTACGATGTTTTGGAAGTTAAAACGAAAAACTCGGATAGATTTGCGTTGAAAATCTAAAGTTCATACCGAGAGTGTTTATTTTGATTCTTTAAATAAACGTTTGTCCCAAAATATTCTAATGTTGCATTACGATTTTTTGGAGCTAAAACGAAAAACTCGAATAGATTTCAGCGTTGAAACCAAAAGTTCGACCCGATAGTATTTATTTCGATTTCTCAGACTAAACCTTTTCACGCAAAATATTCGAATGTTGCACTACGATGTTTTGGCAGCTAAAACGAAAAACTCGTATAGATTTCAGAGTTGAAAACCAAAAGTACGTTTCGAGAGTGTTTATTTCTATTCTCTAAATAAACGTTTTGACGTAAAATATTCCAATGTTTCATTACGATATTTTTGGAACTAAAACGAAAAACTCGGATAGATTTCAGCGTTGAAACCAAAAGTTCGACCCGATAGTGTTTATTTCGATTCTGTAGACTAAATCTTTTGACGCAAAATATTCCAATGTTGCATTACGATGTTTTGGAAGTTGAAAGCTAAAACGAAAAACTCGTATAGATTTGAGTTGAAAACCAAAAAATGCGTTTCGAGAGAGTGTTTATTTCGATTCTCTAAATAAACGTTTTGACGTAAAATATTCCAATGTTTCATTACGATATTTTTGGAACTAAAACGAAAAACTCGGATAGATTAAAGCGTTGAAACCAAAAGTTCGACCCGATAGTGTTTATTTCGATTCGATTTGTAGACTAAATCTTTTGACGCAAAATATTCCAATGTTGCATTACGATGTTTTGGAAGCTAAAACGAAAAAAACTCGTATAGATTTGAGTTGAAAACCAAAAGTACGTTTCGAGAGTGTTTATTTCGATTCTCTAAATAAGCGTTTTGGCGTAAAATATTCCAATGTTTCATTACGATATTTTTGGAACTAAAACGAAAAACTCGGATAGATTTCAAAGCGTTGAAACCAAAAGTTCGACCCGATAGTGTTTATTTCGATTACTGTTAGACTAAATCTTTTGATTCTTTAAATAAAAATATTCCAATGTTGCACTACGATGTTTTGGAAGCTAAAACGAAAAACTCGTATAGATTTGAGTTGAAAACCAAAAATGCGTTTCGAGAGTGTTTATTTCGATTCTCTAAATAAACGTTTTAAATAAACGCAAAAATACGTAAAATATTCCAATGTTTCATTACGATATTTTTGGAACTAAAACGAAAAACTCAATGGATAGATATTTTTGGAACTAAAACGAAAAAAAACTTGTTGAAACCAAAAGTTCGACGATAGTGTTTATTTCGATTTCGTAGACTAAATCTTTTGACGCAAAATATTCCAATGTTGCATTACGATGTTTTGGAAGCTAAAACGAAAAACTCGTATAGATTTTGAGTTGAAAACCAAAAATGCGTTTCGAGAGTGTTTATTTCGATTCTCTAAATAAAGCGTTTTGACGTAAAATATTCCAATGTTTCATTACGATATTTTTGGAACTAAAACGAAAAACTCGGATAGATCAAAGCGTTGAAACCAAAAGTTCGACCCGATAGTGTTTATTTCGATTCTCGTAGACTAAATCTTTTGACGCAAAATTTTCCAATGTTGCATTACGATGTTTTGGCTAAAACGAAAAACTCGTGTATAGATTTGAGTTGAAAGCCAAAAGTACGTCTCGAGAGTTTTTATTTCCATTCTCTAAATAAACGTTTTGACGCAAAATATTCTAATGTTTCATTACCATATTTTTGGAGCTAAAACGAAAAACTCGGATAGATTTCAGCGTTGAAACCAAAAGTTCGACAGAGAGTGTTTATTTCGATTCTTTGGAATAAACGTTTTGACGCCAAAATATTTCAATGTTGCATTACGATGTTTTGGAAGTTAAAACGAAAAACTCGGATAGATTTTGCGTTGAAAATCTAAAGTTCATACCGAGAGTGTTTGCTTTGATTCTTTGGCGCAAAGCGTTTGTCCCAAAATATTCTAATGTTGCATTACGATTTTTTGGAGCTAAGACGAAATACTCGAATAGATTTAGCGTTGAAACCAAAAGTTCGACCCGATAGTATTTATTTCGATTCTCTCAGACCAAACCTTTTCACGCAAAATATTCGAATGTTGCACTACGATGTTTTGGCAGCTAAAA
Source organism: Sicyos edulis (assembly GCA_036507275.1). NCBI lineage: Eukaryota > Viridiplantae > Streptophyta > Magnoliopsida > Cucurbitales > Cucurbitaceae > Sicyos > Sicyos edulis. The sequence goes on from CM071847.1 coordinate 11,410,420, forward strand.
CGAAAAACTCGTATAGATTTCAGAGTTGAAAACCAAAAGTACGTTTCGAGAGTGTTTATTTCTATTCTCTAAATAAACGTTTTGACGTAAAATATTCCAATGTTTCATTACGATATTTTTGGAACTAAAACGAAAAACTCGGATAGATTTCAGCGTTGAAACCAAAAGTTCGACCCGATAGTGTTTATTTCGATTTTGTAGACTAAATCTTTTGACGACTAAATCTTTTGACGCAAAATATTCCAATGTTGCACTACGATGTTTTGGAAGCTAAAACGAAAAAACTCGTATAGATTTGAGTTGAAAACCAAAAGTACGTTTCGAGAGTGTTTATTTCGATTCTCTAAATAAACGTTTTGACGTAAAATATTCCAATGTTTCATTACGATATTTTTGGAACTAAAACGAAAAACTCGGATAGATTTCAGCGTTGAAACCAAAAGTTCGACCCGATAGTGTTTATTTCGATTCTGTAGACTAAATCTTTTGACGCAAAATATTCCAATGTTGCACTACGATGTTTTGGAAGCTAAAACGAAAAACTCGTATAGATTTTGAGTTGAAAACCAAAAGTATGCGTTTCGAGAGTGTTTATTTCGATTCTCTAAATAAGCGTTTTGGCGTAAAATATTCCAATGTTTCATTACGATATTTTTGGAACTAAAACGAAAAACTCGGATAGATTTCATTGTTGAAACCAAAAGTTCGACCCGATAGTGTTTATTTCGATTCTCAGAGACTAAATCTTTTGACGCAAAATTTTCCAATGTTGCATTACGAGTTTTAGAAGCTAAAACGAAAACTCGTATAGATTTTGAGTTGAAAGCCAAAAATACGTCTCGAGAGTTTTTATTTCCATTCTCTAAATAAAGCGTTTTGACGCAAAATATTCTAATGTTTCATTACCATATTTTTGGAGCTAAAACGAAAAACTCGGATAGATTTAGCGTTGAAACCAAAAGTTCGACCAGAGAGTGTTTATTTCGATTCTTTGGAATAAACGTTTTGTATAAAATATTTCAATGTTGCATTACGATGTTTTGGAAGTTAAAACGAAAAACTCGGATAGATTTTCTGCGTTGAAAATCTAAAGTTCATACCGAGAGTGTTTGCTTTGATTCTTTGGCGCAAACGTTTGTCCCAAAATATTCTAATGTTGCATTACGATTTTTTGGAGCTAAGACGAAATACTCGAATAGATTTCAGCGTTGAAACCAAAAGTTCGACCCGATAGTTTATTTCGATTTCGAGACCAAACCTTTTCACGCAAAATATTCGAATGTTGCACTTGCACTACGATGTTTTGGCGGCTAAAACGAAAAAACTCGTATAGATTTGAGTGAGTTGAAAACCAAAAGTACGTTCGAGAGTGTTTATTTCTATTCTCTAAATAAACGTTTTGACGTAAAATATTCCAATGTTTCATTACGATATTTTTGGAACTAAAACGAAAAACTCGGATATTTTTATTGAAACCAAAAGTTCGACGATAGTGTTTATTTCGATTTTGTAGACTAAATCTTTTGACGCAAAATATTCCAATGTTGCATTACGATGTTTTGGAAGCTAAAACGAAAAAAACTCGTATAGATTGAGTTGAAAATAGATTTGAGTTGAAAACCAAAAGTACGTTTTTCGAGAGTGTTTATTTCGATTCTCTAAATAAAGCGTTTTTGACGTAAAATATTCCAATGTTTCATTACGATATTTTTGGAACTAAAACGAAAAAACTCGGATAGATTTACGTTGAAACCAAAAGTTCGACCCGATAGTGTTTATTTCGATTTTGTAGACTAAATCTTTTGACGCGCTAAATTATTCCAATGTTGCATTACGATGTTTTGGAAGCTAAAACGAAAAACTCGTATAGATTTCAGAGTTGAAAACCAAAAGTACGTTTCGAGAGTGTTTATTTCGATTCTCTAAATAAACGTTTTGACGTAAAATATTCCAATGTTTCATTACGATATTTTTGGAACTAAAACGAAAAACTCGGATAGATTTTTGAAACCAAAAGTTCGACCCGATAGTGTTTATTTTGAAACCAAAAGTTCGACCGATTTTCCAGTGTTTATTTCGATTTTTTAGACTAAATCTTTTGACGCTAAAAATATTTCAATGTTGCATTACGATGTTTTGGAAGCTAAAACGAAAAAAACTCGGATAGATTTCTGCGTTGAAAACCAAAAGTTCATCGAGAGAGTGTTTATTTTGATTCTCTAAATAAACGTTTTGTCCCAAAATATTCTAATGTTGCATTACGATTTTTTGGAGCTAAAACGAAAAACTCGGATAGATTTTGCGTTGAAACCAAAAGTTCGACAAAAGAGAGTGTTTATTTCGATTCTCGATAGTGTCCCAAAATATTTATGTTGCATTCGATTTTCGAAATACTCGGATAGATTTGTTGAAACCAAAAGACGATAGTATTTATTTCGATTCTTTAAACCTTTCACGCAAAATATTCCAATGTTGCACTACGATGTTTTGGAAGCTAAAACGAAAAACTCGTATAGATTTCAGAGTTGAAAACCAAAAGTACGTTTCGAGAGTGTTTATTTCGATTCTCTAAATAAACGTTTTGACGTAAAATATTCCAATGTTTCATTACGATATTTTTGGAACTAAAACGAAAAACTCGGATAGATTTCAGCGTTGAAACCAAAAGTTCGACCCGATAGATTTTATTTCGATTTTGTAGACTAAATCTTTTGACGCAAAATTTTCCAATGTTGCATTACGATGTTTTGGCAGCTAAAACGAAAAACTCGTATAGATTTCAGAGTTGAAAACCAAAAGTACGTTTCGAGAGTGTTTATTTCGATTCTCTAAATAAACGTTTTGACGTAAAATATTCCAATGTTTCATTACGATATTTTTGGAACTAAAACGAAAAACTCGGATAGATTTTAATGTTGAAACCAAAAGTTCGACCCGATAGTGTTTATTTCGATTACGTAGACTAAATCTTTTGACGCAAAATATTCCAATGTTGCACTACGATGTTTTGGAAGCTAAAACGAAAAACTTCGTATAGATTTTGAGTTGAAAACCAAAAAAGTAATGCGTTTCGAGAGTGTTTATTTCGATTCTCTAAATAAACGTTTTGACGTAAAATATTCCAATGTTTCATTACGATATTTTTGGAACTAAAACGAAAAACTCGGATAGATTTCAGCGTTGAAACCAAAAGTTCGACCCGATAGTGTTTATTTCGATTCTGTAGACTAAATCTTTTGACGCAAAATTTTCCAATGTTGCATTACGATGTTTTGGCAGCTAAAACGAAAAACTCGTATAGATTTCAGAGTTGAAAGCCAAAAGTACGTCTCGAGAGTTTTTATTTCCATTCTCTAAATAAACGTTTTGACGCAAAATATTCTAATGTTTCATTACCATATTTTTGGAGCTAAAACGAAAAACTCGGATAGATTTCAGCGTTGAAACCAAAAGTTCGACCAGAGAGTGTTTATTTCGATTCTTTGGAATAAACGTTTTGTATAAAATATTTCAATGTTGCATTACGATGTTTTGGAAGTTAAAACGAAAAACTCGGATAGATTTCTGCGTTGAAAATCTAAAGTTCATACCGAGAGTGTTTGCTTTGATTCTTTGGCGCAAACGTTTGTCCCAAAATATTCTAATGTTGCATTACGATTTTCAGGAGCTAAGACGAAATACTCGAATAGATTTCAGCGTTGAAACCAAAAGTTCGACCCGATAGTATTTATTTCGATTCTCTGTACCAAACCTTTTCACGCAAAATATTCGAATGTTGCACTACGATGTTTTGGCAGCTAAAACGAAAAACTCGTATAGATTTCAGAGTTGAAAACCAAAAGTACGTTTCGAGAGTGAGTGTTTATTTCTATTCTCTAAATAAACGTTTTGACGTAAAATATTCCAATGTTTCATTACGATATTTTTGGAACTAAAACGAAAAACTCGGATAGATTTCAAATGTTGAAACCAAAAGTTCGACCCGATAGTGTTTATTTCGATTTTGTAGACTAAATCTTTTGACGCAAAATATTCCAATGTTGCATTACGATGTTTTGGAAGCTAAAACGAAAAACTCGTATAGATTTTGAGTTGAAAACCAAAAGTATGCGTTCGAGAGTGTTTATTTCGATTCTCTAAATAAACGTTTTGACGTAAAATATTCCAATGTTTCATTACGATATTTTTGGAACTAAAACGAAAAACTCGGATAGATTTGATTCTCTAAATAAGCGTGTTGAAACCAAAAGTTCGACCCGATAGTGTTTATTTCGATTTCAGAGACTAAATCTTTTGACGCAAAAAATATTCCAATGTTGCATTACGATGTTTTGGAAGCTAAAACGAAAAACTCGTGATAGATTTGAGTTGAAAACCAAAAGTACGTTTCGAGAGTGTTTATTTCGATTCTCTAAATAAACGTTTTTGACGAAAAATATTCCAATGTTTCATTACGATATTTTTGGAACTAAAACGAAAAACTCGGATAGATTTAGCGTTGAAACCAAAAGTTCGACCCGATAGTGTTTATTTCGATTCTGTGAGACTAAATCTTTTTGACGCAAAATATTCCAATGTTGCATTACGATGTTTTGGCAGCTAAAACGAAAAACTCGTATAGATTTCTGAGTTGAAAACCAAAAGTACGTTTCGAGAGTGTTTATTTTGATTCTCTAAATAAACGTTTTGACGTTAAAATATTCCAATGTTTCATTACGTTTCACGATTTTTGGAACTAAAACGAAAAACTCGGATAGATTTCAAAGCGTTGAAACCAAAAGTTCGACCCGATAGTGTTTATTTCGATTCTGTAGACTAAATCTTTTGACGCAAAATATTCCAATGTTGCATTACGATGTTTTGGAAGCTAAAACGAAAAACTCGGATAGATTTCTGAGTTGAAAACCAAAAGTACGTTTCGAGAGTGTTTATTTGATTCTCTAAATAAACGTTTTGACGCAAAATATTCCAATGTTTCATTACGATATTTTTGGAGCTAAAACGAAAAACTCGGATAGATTTCAGCGTTGAAACCAAAAGTTCGACCCGATAGTGTTTATTTCGATTCTCTGTAGACTAAATCTTTTGACGCAAAATATTCCAATGTTGCATTACGATGTTTTGGAAGCTAAAACGAAAAACTCGTATAGATTTCTGAGTTGAAAACCAAAAGTACGTTTCGAGAGTGTTTATTTCGATTCTCTAAATAAACGTTTTGACGTAAAATATTCCAATGTTTCATTACGATATTTTTGGAACTAAAACGAAAAACTCGGATAGATTTCAGCGTTGAAACCAAAAGTTCGACCCGATAGTGTTTATTTCGATTCTGTAGACTAAATCTTTTGACGCAAAATATTCCAATGTTGCATTACGATGTTTTGGAAGCTAAAACGAAAAACTCGGATAGATTTCAGCGTTGAAAACCCCCGGAGCGTAAGCATGCACCGCGTGCATCGCACTATGGGGTTGCCAGTGGTCCAGAAGGCAAGTCGCCCATATCCAGTCACCACGCCTAACTAAATCTTTGGATCGGTGTCACCGACATAGGGGTGTGAGACTCGGACACGTAAACTATGTCACTGAACCACCGCACTGGGCCAAGAAACGGTCGTGGTAGGCTTACACCGTGAAGCCGCCCTTGCCTTAACAGTGGCAATCGGGGCCACGCCAAACATGCCGAGGACATGCCGACCGCCGGGACGAGGCAATGCCAAGTCATCATCCCGACCGTTTGGGGCATTTAAATACCGCCACCCTCACCCAAGATTGCAGGCCTACCGCTAGGGTTAGCAAATCCCTCACGGGATCAGGGACGGAATGACTTGCTCGACGCCCCCGCCATGGATGCAAGGTTCTTTATGCATCAGGCCGGATGATGCTATCTACACCGCAATTCTAACCCGCCTAGAAAGCAAAGCAAACAATTCCATAAAATCCAATACGTGCTCAATAAGAATACAACGAGCCTAGCATGATACTACAAAGCAAGGAACAGATACGAGCATGCCGTAAAGGAACAACCTAGCATGGATTAACATGAGAATTAATCAAGAAATCATGCTAACCGGGAATTCGTAGATTGAAGCACCTAGCTACACATGTCAATAATCACAAACAAGCAATCAATCAACAATCACATATAATATCGCAGGTCCACACAACCCCGTGAAGAAATCCTTACCTTGGTCGGGGACGATTTGACACGAAATCCTAAGTCGCGAACAATCTCGACCTAGCTACGGGAACCTATCAATCAACACAAAAATCACACAATAGGCCTAAATACAATAAAATAAATGAGGCTCATCTGGGAGCAACTCACGAGGCACGACGAACGCATTTAACGGGCCGATTGCACGAACAGGGCAAAGAAGGCGGGCTCGGCGGGCGCGGGCGCAGGAAATGGCGCGCGTGGCGCGTTGCGCTGCGCAGCGAGTGGACGCTGGCGCGCGCGCGAGCGCGCGCGCTGGAGTGGCGTTGGCGATGCAAGCTCGGCTGGGAGCTCGCGAGGAGCGCGACGCGCGACGCGAAGCGGGTCGGGCGATGCGCACGACTGCGGCTTAGGCGGGCGCGGCGGCGACGCGACGGACGGCACGGCTGGCGAGCTCGACGAATAGGGGCTCAGGCTGTTTAGCGCGAACGCGAGCAGGCGAGAAAAAGACACAAATCCAAGCGATTGGAGAGGATTCGACGCTCGATTCCTTGAAGAAGAACTCCCCTACACTAGCCGCACAAAACCCATACTTCAAATCGCCTCATCTCGGCCGATGAACGAAAACGAAACTAGGGAGAAGAAATGGATTGGAGGAGAAGGAAGAGAGAAGAAGAGAAAGAAAACACGAGGGAGACGAGCCGCGAGGAGCTAAGCAAGTCGAGGTCGGCGTGGGGAAGGAAAATTCGCGAGAAAAGCCTGGGTCGGGGGTGGGTGATCGCGAGGAAGAAGAAGAAGAAAGGAAATGAAGGAGAAGGCTCGGGCGAGTTGGCCTCTTAAACCAAAAAACAGGGACAAACAAGCATACATAGAAGATGGCGCGTTTAGATTAACAAAGCGCGCGGTGGCTCGACTGATTGGCGCCCTCCGCCTAGCATGCGACACAAGGCCCTGGTTCGATTCTCGCTCGACGCGCTATTTAATTCCCTATTTATTTTTGCTTTTCCAAGCCCAAATGTCTTCACCAAAAATCCCAAATCTTTTCAAATTGACTCATAATTATTCCGACAAATTAACAATTACAAACCGCCCCGTCTCGCCCGACCAAAATTACCAAAATGCCCTGGGCCTCCCGGAAGGCCGGGATGAAAATTCCGGTCGTTACAATATTCCCCCTTATAAGACTTTCGTCCTCGAAAGTCACTTAAGATTGGAACAGCTCGGGATATCGCAATCTCATCTCATCCTCCCGCTCCCAAGTGGCTTCCTCCTCTAAACTCTAACTCCTCCACTAAACTTTTACCAACCGGATTTCACGACACGAGTGTCTTTGTCTCAAAAAGCAAGAATCCCCACCGGCTTCTCCTCAAGCTCAAATCCTCATTCCACCGCAAAGGCTCAAAATTAACAATGTGCGATGGGTCCGCACGCATCGCCTCAACATCGATACATGAAAAACACATCGTGAACCGCCGACAATGACGGAGGCAAGGCTAATCGATAAGCAACCTTGCCGATCCTCTCCGTAATCACAACGGACCAACAAAACGCGGGGCTCGGCTTTCCACGCTTGCCAAACCTCAAAACACCTCGCATTGGTGCGACCTTTAGGAATACATGTCGACCAACCTCAAACTCCAAATCCCGACGCCGAACATCGGCATAACTCTCTCATGCGCTCGCTTCTGGTTGTCAACATACGAGCTCTAATCTTCTCGCGACGACACCATTAGTCAATTGCAAAGCAACTCGGGACCCAAAACCCGCCTATCACCAACCTCTTCCCAAAACACGGGAGATCGGCAACGCTTACCATACAAAGCCTCGAATGGAGCCATCTCAATCGCCGATCGATAATCGTTGTTATTTGCAAACTCCATCGATCATGTGCATCGGGTCCCAATCGCCGGAAATCACACAACACACAAGCCCTCGAATCACGGAGGGACACAATCCTCACAGCCTAAACACCGTGATAACGAATCAACGAACGATCCTCACAAACCAAGCGAATGATCTCGCTTAAAAACCGCGCTTCATCGCTCCACTCAGTATAAGTGTCTCTACCGGGAATGAAGTGTGCGCTCTTAGTCAATCGATCGACTATCACCCAAATCGAGAGAACTTCCTCGGAGTCCTCGGCAAAACCGAAATAAAGTCCATGGAGATCTCTTCCCATTTCCATCGAGGCACACTCACCGTTGCAACAAATCCTGGCTGGTCTCTCGCTGGGTGCCTTCACTTGGCGACAAGTGAAACATCGATCGACAAACTCGCGACATCTCTTTTCATACCCATCCACGAGAATGTCCGCTTAAGATCTCGATACATCTTGGCACCCCGGGGTGCCAAGCAAACGGAGAAACTGTGGGCCTCGAGAGCAACTCGCCGCAAACCCGCAACATCCGGAACACACAACCGCCTCAGACGTCACCCACCATGCTCGTGAATATACAAAGTCAAAATCTCCAAACACTAACTCGCATCACCCAATCTCTTAAGTGCGAGGTCACTCACCGACTATCAATAATCCGCCTAATCGATGGTCGGATCGCCAATCGAGCCACTCTGGCAAGATAACCTCACCCAACAACATCGCAATCTCGGCCCGCTCGAACTCTCTCGTAACTGGCGCGAACTCAACAACGCCGCGAGAGTGCGACGTCTTCCTACTCAAAGCATCGGCTACAACATTTGCTTTACCGGATGGTACAAACTCTCGTAGTCATAATCTTTCACCAACTCTAACCATCTCCTCTCGCCTCATATTCAACTCGCTTCGAGCAAAGCAGATACTTGAGGCTCTAGTGATCGATAAACATCCGAATCCGCTCACCATATAGATAATGCCTCTAAATCTTGAAGGCAAACACCACCGCCGCCAATTCCATATCATGAGTCGGATAGTTCGCGCCATATGGCTTCATTGACGGGAAACATAAGTAATAACCTTCCCGTGGCCGCATCAACACACAACCTAACCCGAATTTGGAAACATCGTGTAAACCACGAAACCACCCGTCCCCTCCGGATCGCCAACATCGGTGCTGAATTCAAATCGCGCTTGAGCTCTGCAAAGCTCTCATCACACTTATGTAACGACCTGTGTTTTCATCCTAGTCTTCCAGTACGCCCTAGGGTATTTTGGTAATTTGGTCGGGCCGTCGGGGGCCGTTTATGTCTTTTTCGGTTGCTAAAATTATTGGATGGATTTATGAAGGTTTTGAGGCTTTGTGGTTTGGTTTGAGCATGGGTAGATGCAAAAGTAAAAATAAAGGAATTTGTGTTGCACTGGGATTCGAACCCGGTCTCCTGAAAAAGCTGTGAGGATGCGTGCAGTTGAGCTATGGAGAGCTCTTGTTACTCTTTCCGCGTCATATCTTAGTTACCCTTGGATCTTTGGAGTTTTGTGCATTTGGTTAAATGAAAAGAAATTAGGTTTTGTGTTTTCTTTCCCAAAACTCCATGGCCGCCCAACCCTCTTCTCTCCCAAGCCCCTTGCCGTGATTTTCTTCCCTTGCACCCGAGCGCTGTTCCGCCAGCCTAAGCGACCACCGAAAGCGCCGGTCGAGCGGCCCACCCAGATCGCACCAGCGGCCCAGCGCGCAAAGAAGAAGCGCCAGACGCCCAGCGCCAAGCAGACGCAGCCTCAGCGCCTGAGCCGCCGCAGCCGCCAAGAGGCGTCGCGGCACCGATCCAGCCAGCGTCCGTCGCGTCGCAGCGATAGCCGTGATCGCACGCTCGCGCGCGCGCCGCCGCTCGCCATCGCTACCGAAGCTCGCGTCCGCGTCGCGCCGAAAGCGCCCGTCGTGCCCGCTCGCTCGCGCTCGCGCCCTCGCGCGCGCGCGTGTGCCGTGCCCGCGCGCCCCGTCTGGCCGCTGCCTCCGTGTTTAGCGCGCCATCCGCGCCCAGCCGCTGTCCGTCTGCGCAGACCAGCGCCCATGTGCGCCCATTTGCCGCCTATCAGCGCCCATCCGCGCGCCAAGAAGACCATGCCGTGCCGCCGCTCGCCGTCCGCGTGTCAGCCGCGATCGCGTGAGTTGCTCCGAGCCGAGCCCTATTTATTTTATTATATTTAAGCCTTTTGAGTGTGATTATCATTGTTTTTGTTAGGTTCTCGGTAGCTAGCTCCGGGTTCGATCGCAGCTTAGGTTTTGTGTGTAGTTGCAGGACCTGTAAGGATTTCTTACCTGAGTTGTGTGGACCCTGCGATGTTCTATGTGATTGTTGTTTGTATGTTTGTTTGTGATTATCGCATGTATAGTTTAGGTGCTCGCTGTTCGAATTCTCGACTAGCATGACTTCGTATGTTGTTCTCTCATGTTAGTCCATGCTAGGTTGTTCCGTTCGCATGCTCATATCTCTGTTCTTGCTTCATAGTACCATGCTAGGTTCGTTGTATATCTGTTGAGCACGTTTTGGATTGTATTGGATTGTATGTTATTGATATGATAGGTTAGAGTGTAGGTAGGTAGCATCATCCGGCCCGATGCATAAAGTATCTTGCATCCACGGTAGGGACGTCGAGACAGTTCTCCGTCCCTGGACCCCGTTAGGGTTTAGCTAACCCGACCTGTAGGCCCCGCAATCTTGGGTGAGGGTGGTAGATCATTAAATGCCCCAACGGTCGGGATGATGACTTGGCATTGCCTTGTCCCGGCGATCGGCACGTCCTCGGCGTGTTCGGCCGTAGCCCTTGATTGCCACCTGTTAGGGCAAGGACCGCCTCTCGGTGTAAGCCTACCACGGCCGGTTCCTTAGCCTCAAGTGCGGTGGTTCAGGTGACATAGTTCACGTGTGTCGTGTCTCACACCCCTATGTCGGTGACACCGATCCAGAGATTTAGTTAGGCGTGGTGGACTGGACATGGGCGCTTGCCACTAGACCGGCACCCCATAGTTCTGCAAAGAGCACGCGGTGCATGCTTACGCTCATTCTGGCGCCACCGAGAGCTCCTCGGGATCTTGAGCTAGTGCACCTTTCGTGATCGATGCGATGACAGCCGAGGCCGAGACTTGTTTCGTATATAGGCGTATTGTGTGGTGTGATTTATTTCCGGACTAAGACCCCGAGTTGGCATCCGAGGTCCAAGTGTGGACTTAAGCTATGTGCTCTATTCGTGTTTATATTCATAGCTTGCATACACTCATCTAGATGACCATGTGCATCGTATTGTACCCCGGTTGGGGATTCTACTGAGTAATTCGTTACTCACCCTTACTTATCTTTTCAGGTAACCATGGCGCGAGGCGGGATGGTGAAGGAGGAGCTATGATCATGGGAACTTGTTTGCCGTCTCGACTTTTTATTTTTATGACTCTTGTCTTTCATTTTCCCTGAATGCATGTAGCAGACACTGAGCCCTAGGATGTTTTTCGAATGTTTTTGTGGATTCCCGCTTTATTGAATTTGAGGATGTTTCAAATGTTTTAATAAATCTCGATCAGAGTGTACGTTTTGGAAATGTATTTGCCTTGAAACAGTGCTTGGAGACAGGGATGAGTTTCAAACAAACTATATTGATTCTGATTGAACCTTGATTGTTTTGTTTTAATTGGGAATCGAAAACTTATTTGCATATTGTCCTTTCCTTTGAATGCATGCATTGGGGTAAAGGCCTATTTAGAGCCCTTTTGGGTCGGGTCTTTTCTGATTGGTATCGAGCTCAGAGTCATAGATTCTCGTAGATCGACCTTTTGTTGTAGGTCGTCTTTCCCATGATCACCAAAGACTCAAGCGGTCATCATGTACGCCTAGGTTTTCTGTTTTAGAAAAGGGTTAAGAATTTACAATACCTTTCATCTAGTGTATGCCTGTTTTTGTGTTGTGGAGCGGAGACGAAGCGGTGTTCTCGACTCGTCGTTGGTTTGGGTTTAGAGCGCCATCATGCCAACTTTCCGCAGATGTAAGGAGTATGATTGCGACTTGTCGGGGTATCCAGATAGATTCGAGATACCACTGGGATATCGTCCCGGAGGGAAGTAGAGATTAGACTCCGTAGGCCCTTGTGGTGTGGCCCGGTTGTTAGTTTTCCCCTAGTGAGAGGGTGGAGGTGTTTTGCCTTGGAGTACCACTCCGGGGAGAGGAGTTAACCGGCTTTACTTATGATGATGCTTGTGGAGCAGTCCTAGTGTGGACTAGCACGGGTAGTTCGGTGTGTAACTTGAACCTTAGCAGATTGTTTGATTGCCCAGAGAGTAGGCTGCGAGTTAGTGGCCTTCGTGGAGGAGGTAGAGACATCTTTGTTCTCTTATAAGTGTTGTTGTTTGCGGCCAAGAAGTCGGAACCCTATAGTTAAGGGTGCGTGGCAAAGTGTTCCCATCGGACTTGATCCGTTGGTAGTTCCTCGATTGTTTAGTAGAGTTGAGCACTCTTCTTTTGGAGAGCCCTAGAGTAGGGCTAGCTGCTTCTGCCGCATGTTGAGAGAGCCGGCTAGAGTTTTGTTGAGCATCATGTAGAGATGCAAGAGTGGGCCGTGAGTCTTCGGTTTGATGAAATGCCTTAGGCATGGTTGTTTGAGTTGAGCTCTTGTATGCCTCGCCATAGTTTTTGTCACTTGAGGTTGTGACCTTGCCGCCCCATTTGTAGTAAGGTGTGGATTTGGTTTAGTGGCACTTGAGGTGCAATGGTTGGTGTGTCGCTTTGGCTCTACGTCCAGTTCGAGCTTGAGTTTGGCATGGGTATAGCAGATGGTTCTATGACCGTTCGGAGTTCAAGCGCACTCCTTTAGCCTTTGGATCCGTTTGTGGCGATTGCACTGTTTAGGTCGTGCAAGAGGGCTAGTTACGTGGTAGTCGAAGGACTACAAGTGAAAGGACGTTCGAGAAGAGTGGAGCCTCTTCCGAGTGTTCCGGGGGTTGAGTAAGTCGATGAGGTTGACGGTTGGTAAGTGCTAGTGCGTGTGAGTCTCACGCTAGGGCCGAGGCCAAGAGATCTTTGTGGTTGGTAGTGCGGTCCACTACCTTCGGGTGCCTAAACCGAGTTGAGTGAGCATTGTAGATGCGAGTTCGGTCCAAAGCAGGGAACCATGAGTTGGATGCCCGTGAGATGAGTTGGATGCTCATGAGATGAGTTGGATGCCCGTGAGGTGAGTTGGATGCTCTCGAGATGAGTTGGATGCTTATGAGATGAGTTGGATGCCTATGAGATGAGTAGGACGCCTTATGTGTAAGCGCACTTGGTTGAGTCTTGGTTTAAAGTAAGTTCGGTTTGGCATCGTTATGTTTTAGCGAGCAAGGTTGCCACCGCTTTCGTATCGTGTGGAGATGGAACTTTTGGTGTTCCTTTGGTTGATTGTATCTCCGCGAGAAGTTAGTGTTGCCTTTTGGAAAGCACTGTTAGTCTTGGATCTCTGAAGGAAGGTTGAGAGTTGTGCACACAAGTGTGTTTCGTGTAGTTCATTTCCGTGGCGAGAGTTCCGGAACCATGTAGGGTTTGCATTGGAGAGCTGGTGCTCGGTTCTCGGAGAAGTTGGACTCGGTGGATGTTGTAAGGCTTTAGTTGAGGTTGTAAGGATACCGTGCTCGTAGTTGGGTTGTTGCCTAGGCAAGTTTGTTAAGTTGAACCTAAGCTTGGTTGGTGGAACCTCTTGTGTTCATGGTTGGTGTTGGATGGTCTTTGAACAATGGTGGATGTAGTGAAGCCGCGTAGTTCCCGACCGTAGTTGCTAAGGGTGTTGCTCGGAATCCTTACCCTAGGTGGAAGCTACATTGTGGCCGATGCTTTGAGTAGGAGGATGACACATTCAAGCGTTTCGGTCTTTTTGGTTTCGAGGTTCGAGCAGCGGCATTGTGATGATGATGATGAAAAAAAAAAAAAAAAAAAAAAAAGGAGTTGTTGTTCAGCGGTTGGGTGGTTGTTAGGCGTTTGACGACAGTGTGTGTCCAGTGGTTGCGAAGAACCCTAGTTGTGGAGAGCCTCACAGAGCTCAGTCAAGCCTGTAGTGAGTTTCAGGTTGGCAAGCCGAGTCGAGTAGGTTGTAGACCTCGGGTGAGTTCTTTGGCGATTTGGTAGGCTAGCAAGTGGAGTTTGTTTGGAGTAGAGTCCGGATTGGTTCCGGTGGTGGCAAGTTGGTGCTTGGTGTTGACCAAGGTGTGGTTTTTGAGTTGCTAGAAGTTAGCCTTGCTCGTGGGGCAAGTGGTTTTGCCCCGCCGATGTCTTTCTGTTTCGAGTTTGAGAGTTGTTTTTTTGGTGTTTGGGGTGAGTCTTCTACGGCTCGTGGTTGGCGGTCAGTCTGTGGTGGACCCCTTGTTGTTGCCTCCGGGAGAGTTGGATGTTGTGCTTAGTTGAGCAAGACAAATGAGCGGTTGTGAAGCTCTCTGTCCTTTCGATGTCCGCTTGTAAGGACTGTTTCTCCTTGGGAGTTGTCGAGTTATTCCTTGGTCTTGGAATTGGTGGTAGTGGTGCTAGTAGGAGGAAAAGTTTGTTGGCTGCTTGGAAGCAGTTGTTTGTCTAGTTAAGCGGACTCGTGAGTGGTGTTCTGGAAGTTGCAGTAAGGGTTGTTCTGCCTCCTATGAGTGTTTGGCCTAGTTGGTTAAGGTTTTGAGTGTTGGCTTGGAAGCTGTTGCACCTTTGTAGTTGAAGGCCCCTTTGTTTCAGTTGTGGATGAGGTTGCACCTTTGCATTTGGATTAGGTCCTGGACTTATTGAGGATCCTTGCTTGGCTAGTGTAGCTTGCACTCGCCACCCACCGTTGGTATTCTTGTTCTTGGTAGTTGGTGTTGACCTGGTAGTGGAGTTCCGTTTATGAAGTTTCGGTGGGAATGTGCATTAAGCCTAAGCTTGAGGGTTAAGCCTGTATGTGTTATCGTTTGGACTTGTGAGATGTGTTTCATATTTGAGGCGAGCTTTGTTCCGTTGTTTGCATGGAGGCAAGTTTAGTGGATGGAGCCCTCTGGGGCCTGGTTGTTTGCAAGTTGTCTTGCCCAGCTAGTGATTTGAGTCGAGCTAGAGATGAGTGGATTGGCATAGCTATGCGATTTGTAGTTGTTTGAGCTTCCTAGTTCGTAGCACTCAAGTTGTTGGATTGTAAGTTTCCGTGTGGGAGCTGTCACTAGTTGAGGTTGTTGTGTGAGTTCGGATTTTTGGAGTATTGACTTGGTGAGCTAGAGCTCGCACCTCGGTTGGTGTGAGATGCCATTTCTATGGAGTAGAGGCATGTCGATTTCCGAGTTGGAGATGTTGCCATTAGGGTGTGGCAACAAAGGTTTGTTCTAGGCAAGTGCGTGGGCGAACCGTGGTTCAGAGAGTGTTCTTAGAGGCTTATGAGCCGAGTGCGCTTCTGTAGTGTTTTCACCTTTTTGTCCGATGGTCTTTTGGGAGGAGTGAGCCGGATCCTTCGGAGCTTGTTGCGAGTTGGTGTTTCCGTGATTAGGCAAATGGAGACAAAGTGTGGTTTTAGGAGGTTGCCTTGGGTAGCGATTCTCGTGGTCGGTTCTTGTGGTTCCATTGAGGCATTGTATGGTAAGTGTTGCAGTCTCTAGTCCGTGAGAGAAAAGGTTGGTGGCCGTTAGTGTTGTTTTGGGTCCTGTGTTGCTGCAGTTGACCAGAGGTGCTTTCACTTGTTGGCCTCTGCCTGGGTGCTTTCACTTGTTGGCCTCTGCCTGGGTGCTTTCACTTGTTGACAAGTGAGACACCGGCTGACAAACTCTGCCACATCTCTCTTCATCCCCATCCACCAAAAGGTGCGCTTAAGGTCTCGATACATCTTGGTACCCCGGGGTGCCAAGCAAATGGGGAACTGTGGGCTTCTGAAAGCAACTCGCCGCAATCTCGCAATGTCCGGAACACACAACCGGCCTCTATAAGTCAACCCACCGTCTAGTGAATATACGAAGTCAAAGTCTTCGTCAAGACTAACTCGTCAACCAATCTCTTAAGTGCGGGTCACTCGGTGGCTATCCATAATCCATTTGTCTAATCGATGGTCGAATCATCAATCGAGCTACTCTGGCGGTAACCTCACCCAACAACACGGCAACCTCGGCCCGCTCGAACTCTTTCTGCAATCCAGGCTGGGAACTCAACAACGCCGCGAGTGCGACGTTTTCCTACTCAAAGCATCACCACTACATTGGCTTTACCCGGATGGTACAAAATCTGCGAGTCATAGTCCTTTACCAATTCTAACCATCTCCTCGCCTCATATTCAACTCCTTACGAGTAAGCAGATACTTGAGGCTCGGTGATCGGTAAACATCCGAATCCGCTCACCATACTGGTAATGCCTCCAAATCTTGATTGCAAACACCACGCCGCTAACTCCATATCATGAGTCGGGTAGTTACGCTCATACGGTTTTTGGTGACGGAAGCATAGGCGATGACCTTCCCATCTTTGCATCAACACACAACCTAAACCGAACTTGGAAGCATCGTAAACTACGAAACCACACTGTCCCTCCGGATCGCCAACACAGTCTTGAAGTCAAACTACGCTTGAGCACGCAAAGCTCTCTCACACTTCATCGTTTCCAAACGAACTCGACACCCTTCCTCGTCGGACGAGTGAGGGGCGAGGCTATGGCGGAAAAGTCCTTAACGAACCGACGATAGTAACTCGCCAAACCCGTAAAGTCGCGAATCTCGGCAATCGAAAGTCGGCTTGGCCCACGAACTCACGGCCTCAATCTTCGCGGGGTCCACGGCTATAACATCTCGAAACCACGTGGCTAGGAAGGCCACCGCTCCAACCAGAATCACATTTGGAAAACTTCGCATAAAGTGGTTTTCCTCAAAGCCGCCAATACTCGCCTCTCAAATGCTCTGCGTGGTCCTCCTTAGACCTTGAATAAATCGAATATCGTCAATGAACACCATGACGAAAGTTGTCCAAAAATGATTTGAACACCCTATCCATCATGTCCATGAACGCACTGGGGCATTGGTCAATCCAAACGACATGACCACAAACTCATAGTGACCATATCTAGACACGAAAAGTCGTCTTAGGAATGTCGGCATCCACGATCCGCGAATCGATGGTAACCGGATCTCGAGATCTATCTTGGAGAACACGGAAGCTCCACAAGCCGATCGAACAAATCGTCAATACGGGCAAGCGGATACTTATTCTTCATCGTCACCTTATTAAGCTCGCGTAATCAATGCATAAGCGCATCGAACCATCCTTCTTCTTCACAAGCAGAATCGGTGCTCCCCACGGGGACACACTCGGACGGATGAACCCTCGATCAAGCATCTCCCGCAATCGAATCTTGGGCCTTTAGCTCGGTGGCGCCATACGATACGGAGCCTTCGAGATAGGGAGGGTCCCCGGCTCGAGCTCAATTGTGAAGTCAACCTCTCTCTTGGGGCAACCCCCGTGAACTCCTCAGAAACACGTCCGCAAACTCCCTGCACGATCGGTACCGATCAACAGACGGCGAGGCGGCTCTCCCGCACAACTTGGCTAGATAGCCCCAAGCTCCATGAGCTAGCAAACGACGAGCTTTCACGGTGACACCATCGGCGGGCAAACTCCACCACTGGACTCCACGAAACTTAAAGCCGGTGGGCCGACTGGCGGCTGAACACTACTTCTTTCCGGTGGCGGGTCAATCAACGCATGGTTAGCCGCTAACCACTCCATACCAAGAATCACATCAAAACCGCTCATAGGCGAAATATGAGCGTAGCCACAAGCAACTCTCCGGATATCTCGATCCGGCCATCCCTAATCTTATCTCTAGCCAACATATTAACTCCCGAAGGAGTTGCAATGATCAACTCAAAACCTAGAGGCTCTAATCTTAACTTAGCATGCTCGACCAAACAAACACAGATACAAATGAATGCGTAGAACAGTAATCAAACAAGACAAATGCGCAGTTGATCTAAAACAAGAAGCGCACCGCCACGGTGGCATCGCATCAAGACGCTCGGCCTCTGACGGTCGTAGCAAACACTCGACCGCCGCTGGCATTGGCCGAGCCGCCATAGCCGGGTCGATCACAAAACGGGCCATGTGCCCCTCTCTACCACAACGAAAGCACAATCTAGGTCCAATCGCAAGCTCCAGCGTGGACTTTCCCACAAGTGGCACATGCGGAACTTGTTCAGGACCGCCACGCCGGCGAGGCCGAAACGGGCGGAACTCTCGGTGGTCTCGGTTACGATATCGCCCTTGGCGGCGCCGCCGCCCTCGAAATCAAACTTCCTCTTCTCGCCCACTGCGGTGGGACAGAACAGACGAACAGAGCGGCAACAACCCGCTCAGCGGGATACTTCCCATTATAGATCGTGGCTAATCGGATGACCCTAGCATAAGTGTCGTGGGCCCGAGCCACGACATCCGAGAAACACACCGCCTCAATCCAGATATGAACTTCCGAATCTTTCACTCTGGGGTGGCTATCAAGCGAGGAGCAAAATATCCATACTCCGAGAACTTCCTCTCATATTCCTCAATGGAATCGTAACCACGCTTCAGTTGCGGAAGAGCTCCACCATCTTCTCTTGAGCCTCATCACCGATGTACTTCACCTTGAACTCGGCCTTGAAGAACTCCCAAGTAGCGGGCGGAGACCCGGTGGTCTCTCGCTCAAGGTGGACTCCCACCACCATCTCATTGTGCCTCCTAGCACATGAGCCGCACACCTCGGCCTCTCGAATATCGGGGCACACCATGATCGGGAAGGTGTACTCCAAATGGGCAATCCACTGGCCGCCGCTAACGCATCACCGGTGGCATCAAACTTCTCAAAGCTTCCACTTCACAAAATCCTTGACCACCTACCCAACTCCTCGGCACCCTCTCGCCATATCGCCTCTGGGCTACTTGCTCTGTGGAGTGGAGGTGCTACCGTGCTCTCTTTGAACCAATCGAGTCACCGCTCAACTGGGCTCGGGACTCTTCCCGCTGCACGCTAACAAGGCACAGGTCTCGCCCTCTCGGTCACTCAACATGCGCGACCATAAAAGCCCTCATAGACTCGGCAAATTACGCTCGGGGAGCGATCTCACGGCGCTTCGATCGCCTCAACGCCCGCTCTAGGCGTAACAGGAGGAGTTTGGTGGGATGCCATCGATCTCGGCTTGGGACGATGTCCCTGCGATGATCGATCCGATCTCGATACCTCGACGACCGCTCTCGAACCTCCTCTCCCGATGCGGGATGGTAGCATTTGGCGATCTACATCCAAACCAACAACGAATCAAAACACGCTTGTCACCACTCCACAACACCAAACAAGGCACTAGATGAAAGGTATTGTAAATTCTTAACCCTTTTTCTTTCTAAAACAATAAACCTAGGCGTACACTGATGACTCGCTTGAGTCTTTGGTGATCATGGAAGGACGACCTACAACAAAAAGGTCGGTCTACAGAATCTATGACTCGAGCTCGATACCAATCAGTAAAGACCCGACCCAAAAAGGGGCTCTAAATAGGCCTTTACCCCAATGCATGTATTCAAAGTAAAAGACAAAATGCAAATAAAGTTTTTGATTCCCATTAAAAACAAAACATTCAAGATTCATTGAACGATAAAGTCTCATCAAACCCGTCCCCTGTCTCCAAGCACTGTTTCACAGACAAATACATTTCCAACGATTTACTCACGATCGGAGATTTTATTAAAAACATTTAAAACATCCTCAAATTCAACAAAGTGGAATCCACAATTCATTGAAACCATCCTAGGGCTCGTGTGCGTCACATGCATTCAGGGAAAAATAACGATAAGAGTCATAACATAAGAAGCGTTAGAGATGACAAAGCAGATTCCATGATCACGGCTCTCCTCCTTGACCATCCTGTCTCGCGCCCTTGGTTACCCGTGGAAAACCACAAAATAAGGGTGAGTAACGAATTACTCAAGAAGAATCCCAACCGGGGGTACAATACGATATATATGATCATCTAGAAGAATGTATGCAAGCTATGAATATAAACACAGAGCGGAGCACATAGCTAAGTCCACACTTGGACCTCGGATGCCAACTCGTGGTCTTAGTCAGGAAATACCACAACACACTATACGCCCTATACGGAAACAAGTCCCGGCCTCACTGCTCTCATCGCCGATCACGAAAGGTGCATCGCTCAAGATCCCGATGAGCTCTCCGGTCGGGCGTTGTAATGAGCGTAAGCGCGCACCGCATGCTACCGCAAACTCGGGGGTGCTGGGTCTAGTGGCAAGCCGCCTGAGTCCGATCCACCATGCCTAACTAAATCTCTGGATCGGTGTCACTAACATAGGGGTGTGAGACTGGACACGTGAACTATGTCACTGTACCACCGCTTTGAGGCTAAGGAATCGGTCGTGGTAGGCTTACACCGAAGCGGTCCTTGCCCTAACAGTGGCAATCAAGGGCTACGGCCGAACATGCCGAGGACGTGCCGATCGCCGGGGGCGAGGCAATGCCAAGTCATCATCCCGACCATCGGGGCATTTAACGACCGCCACACCTCACCCAAGATTGCGGGGGCCACCGTTAGGGTTAGCTAAACCCTAACGGGATCGGGACGGAGTACCATCTAAACGCGTCCACATCGGGGATGCAAGTTACGTTATGCATCCGGCCGGATGATGCTACCTACCGAACTCTAAACCATAGCAATAATAACAATTCATTCAATGCGATCCAATACGTGCTCAACGGATACAAGGAACCTAGCATGATACTACGAAGCAAGAACGATTTGAACATGCGAGAATGGAACAACCTAGCATGGGCTAACATGAGAAACAATACAAGAGTTCATGCCGCCAGAAGGAATTAACAGAGCACCTAGGGCTAAACATGCTAATAATCATACACATGCATACAAAACAACAATCACAAATATACCGCGCGAGGCCCACACAACTCCAAAGAAGAAATCCTTACCTTGGTCCGGGAGGCTTCTACACACAAATCCTAAGCTGCGGAACAATCCCGAGCTAGCGGCGGGAACCTAGCAAACCAATAATAATCAACATCTAAAACGTCTAAAAAAAACAATAGAAACAGCAAGCTCGGCTCGGGCACGCGCGACGGCGACACGAACTTGGAGTTGCGGCGCAGCCGGGCACGGCTGGCTGGGCACTTGTAGCTGGCTGCTGCGCGCTGATCTTTGGCGCGTGCGTGCGCTTGGATGGATGGGCGCTGGGGCGCGAAGCGCGACGCGGCAGCGAGCAAGGCACGACACGGACGGACGCGCGGCGAGGAGCGCGCATGCGCGGCCGTCTCGGCGTGCGCGGCGATCATCTCGAGCGGCGGCGCGCGGGCGATCAGCTCGAGCGCGGAAGCGCAGTGATCACCTTCGAAGGCGCGCTGGCGCCGGCGAGGGCCTTCAGCGGCGCGGCGAGCGATCAGCGAGGACGACCGCGATCCGGGCGTCGGCGATGGCGCGCGACCGCGAGCGACCTTGGGCGTCTTCGCTGCTTCGGCTGGGCGCGATCCGGCGGCGTCTTGGCCGGCCGGCTGGACGTGCGACGATGGTCGCGTGGGGCTTCTCTCGGTGGCCGCAATCAACACAAACACACACAACACTCTTCTATTCACTTGGCCAAACAAAGACACCAAGCGGATGAGAAGAAGAAGAGGAAGATCGATACCTACCCGGAATGATGATGATCGATCCAAGGGAGCCGCAAGGATGAAGAACTCGGCAAGGCAATGGAGAGAATAGCTTGGCGGCCACACACTTTGGAGAAGAAGATGGAACAAACCTAATTTCTATTTCATTTAACCAAATGCACCAAAACTCCCAAAATCCAAGGCTAACCATAAAATGATGCAGAAGAGCAACAAGAGCACCTAATGGCTCAATTTGCACACATCCCCACAAGCTTTCCAGGAGACCCGGGTTCAAACCCCAGCTGCAGCACAATTTCCTTTATTTTTACTTTTGCATCAAACCTTGCTCAAACCAAACCACAAATCCTTCCAAAAACCTACATAAATCCATCCAATAATTTTAGTAATGGAAAAAGACACAAACGGCCCACGACGGCCCGACCAAGTTACCAAATTACCCCTAGGGCATACCGGAAGACCGGGATGAAAAACACAGGTCGTTCATAAATGAACCTAGCATGGTACTACTGAGCAAGAATAAACACGAGCATGCCGTAAGCGGAACAACCTAGCATGGACTAACATGAAAGAACAAAATGCGAAGTCATGCCAGTCAGGAATACATAACAGAGCACCTAAACTATACATGCCGATGATCACAAACAAACATACAACATCAATCACAAAGAACATCGCAGGGTCCACACAACTCCGGTAAGAAATCCTTACCTGGCCGGGAGGCAACTACACACAAACTCCTAAGCTGCGATCGATCCCGAGCTAGCTAACGAGAACCTAACAAACACAATAGAAATCACAATCATAGCCCTAAAAATATAATAAAACAAGCAGGCTCGGCTCGGGGCACTCACACCACGCACGCACGACACTGGCCGAGTGTCTTCTGGCAGCGGGCAGCGCGGCGGCGGGGCGGCTGGTGAAGCGGCGAGGCGCTGCCGCGCGCTGTATGAACGACTGGCGATGGGCACGTCACGGGTGAAGGCGTGCGGGCGAGCGGCAAGGCACGGGCGAGCGTGCGGCGTGCGGCGCGGACAAGGCTATCGGCTGCTGCGCGCGAGCTGGGCGTCTGGCTCGGCCGATCCGGTGCGACGACGAGGTCGGGCGCGGCGACGAAGCGTCTCGCTCGGCCGATCCGTGCGACGACGACGTAGAGGCTGGGCCGCCGAGCGCGCGACGGATCGCCGGCAATCGGGCGACGGCGAGCGGCGGCGGCGTGCGTCGATTCGACGCGCGACGGCGAGCGAGCGCTCCTCGGCCGGATCTCGTGCGGTTGCTGGCTGGGGGCGCTCGAGCGACAAGGTGGCCGGCTGGTGCGACGGTCGGCGGCCGGGCTCGGCGGATCTGGCCGGCTGGTGGCAGATCTGGCCTAGGCTATTGCAACAAACACAAACACACACACTTCCTTACCTTCGGCCAGCAAAACAACCAATCGAGAAGAGAAAGAGGATGAAGACTTACCGGAATGAAGATCGAGCAACTGAGCGTGAAGGAATGAAGAAATCGGCAAGGAGGCTAGGAGAACTTGGCTTGGGTGGCTAGGAGATGTGTTGGAGAAGAAGACAACCTAGCCTATCTTTTTTCCATTTGACCAAAAGCACCCAAAAACCCCAAAATCCAAGGTTAACCATAAAATGACCCGGGAAGAGCAACAAGAGCTCTTACTAGCTCATCTGGCACGCATCCCCACAAGCTTTCCTGGAGACCCGGGTTCAAAACCCAGCTGCAACACAAATTCCTTTATTTTTACTTTTGCATCAAACCTTGCTCAACCCTTCCACAAAGCCTCACAAACCTACATAAATTCATCCAATATTTTTAGCAACTAGAAAAAGATATAAACGGCCCCGCGGCCCGACCAAATTACCAAAATACCCCTTGGGCATACGGAAGACCGGGATGAAAACACGGGCCGTTACAATATTCCCTCCTTTTTATGACTTTCGTCCTCGAAAGTCCTTAAGATCAAACAAAGACAGAGATCGAAATCTCATCCCGTCTTCCCCGCTCACGAGCGACCTCCTCTAATCTCTGACTCCTCCACTGAACTTTTTCCAAACGGATCTCACGATTATGCAACGTCTTCGTCTCAAAGACCAGAATACTCACAAAGCTTCCCCTCGAAGCTCAAATCCTCGATCATTTGCAAAGGCCCAAAGTCCACAATGAGCGATGGGTCCGACACATCTTGCCTCACACCGATACATGAGAACACCGCACACACGGTGACAATGATGAGAAAGAGCTAACCAATATGCAACTCGCCAATCCTTTCGAGAATCTCAAATGGTCCAACAACGGACGCGCTCCACTTCTTCCGCTTACCAAACCTCAACACAACTCACAACAACACAACTTTAAAACTACGCATTGTCCAACCTCAAACTCTAAAACTCGACGCCGAACATCGGCGTAAACTTTTCACTCGCTCCGAGCTAACAACACTAGCTCTAAACTCCTGCACATCACATCTGGTCGAATGCAGCAACTCAGGACCCAAAAAAAAAAAATTGATGGCCACCAACCTTTTCCCAGAACATTGGGATCCTGCAGTACTTACCTTCCAATGCCTCAATGGAACCACAAAAATCGACCACCGAGGAGGCGCAACCAAAGGCAACCTCATAAAACCACTCTAGTCTTCCGCCGCCTAATCACGGAAACACCAACTCGCAACAAGCTCCAAAGGTTCTGGATCACTCCTCCCAAAAGACCATCGGTCAGAGGGTGAAAACACTACTGAAATCGCACCCGCTCATAAGCCTCTTAACAACGCTCTCCAGAACCACGGTTCATCACGCACTACCTAGAAAAATCTTTGTTGCCACACTCTGGAGCCAACAACTCCAGCCTTAAACTGACATGCCTCTACTCCATAGAAATGGCATCTGCACACGAAACGAGGTGCGAGCTCTCACTACTCAAACCAATCCTCCAAGAATCTAATCTCACACAACAACCTCAACTAACCGACGGCTCCCACACGGAAAACTTACAATCCAACAACTTGAGTGCTACGGCCCTAAGCTCAAACAACTACAAACCGCATAGCTATGCCAATCCACACAACTCTAGCTTGACTCAAATCACTGGCTGGACAAGTCAGCCTGCCAACAACCGGGCCCTAGAGGGCTCCCTCCACCAAACTTACCTCCATGCAAGCAACGGAACGAAGCTTGCCTCAAAAATGAAACACATCTCATAAGTCCAAACGATAACACATCTGAGCTTAACCCTCTAACTTAGGCTTATTGCACCTTCCCACCGAAACTTCATAAGCGGAACTCCACTACTCGGTTAACACCAACTACCAAGAACCAGTTACCAAAAAAATGGTGGCAGAGCACAAGCCACACTAACCAAACAAGGATCCCTCAAAAGGTCTAGACCCTAATCCAATCACAATGGTGCAACCTCAACCCACAACCGATACAAATGAGTTCTTCAACTACAAAGGTGCAACAACTTCCATGCCAACACACAAAACCTTAACCAACTAGGCCAAACACTCATAGGAGGCAGAACAACCCTTACCGCAACTCCGAACACCACTCAAGAGTCCGCTTAACTTGGACAAACAAGCGCTCCAAGCGACCAACAAACTTTTCCTCCTACTAGCACCACTACCACTAATTCCAAGACCAAGGAATAACTCGACAACTTCCAAGGAGAAACAGATCCTTACAAGCGAACATCCGAAGGACAGAGAGCTTCACAACGCTTCATTGCCTTACACCTAAGCACAACATCCAACTCTCCCAGAGGCAACAACAAGGGGTCCACCACAGATGGACCGCCAACCATGGGCAAGAGAAGACTCACCCCAAACACCAAATAAGGGCACTCTCAAACTCTTGGAACAGAGAGACATCCTACTGAGTGGAAAACCACTTACCCACGAACAAGGCTAACTCCTTGGCAACTCGAAAACCACACCTTGGCCAACATCAAGCACCAACTTGCCACCACACGGAACCAAATCCGGACTCTACTCCAAACAAACTCGCGGCTTGCTAGCCTACCAAAATCGCCAAAGAACTCACCCGAGGCTACAAACTACTCGACTGACGGCTTGCCAACTAAACTCACTACACTGGTCCGACTGGGCTCTGGTGAGGCTCTCCACAACTAGGGTTCTTCGACAACCCTCGACACACACTGTCGTCTAACGGTCTAACAACCAACTGCCTAAACAAACAACTCCTTTTCCCAAAGATCACAACCACGCCGGCCCGCTCCGAACCTCGAAACCAAAAAGACCGTAAACGCTTGTAATTTGTCATCCTCCTACTCAAAGCATCGCCACAACGTAGCTTCCACCTGAGGTAAGGATTTGAGCAACACTCTTAGCAACTACGACGGGAACTACGCGGCTTCACTACAACCACCATTTGTTCGGCACCATCCGAACTCCAACCATGAACAACAAGAGGTTCCACCAACCAAGCTTAGGTTCAACTTAACAAACCCGCCTAAGCAACAACCCCCACTACGAGCACGGTATCCTTACAACCTCAACTAAAGCATTACAACATCCACCGAGTCCAACTTCTCCAAGAAGCGAGCACCAGTTCTCCAATGCAAACCCTACATGGTTCTCGAACTCTTGCCGCGAGAACAAACTACACGAAACACACTTGTGTGCACAACTCTCAACCTTCCTTCAGAGATCCAAGACTAACAGTGCTTTCCAAAAGGCAACACTCACTTACGCGCAGAGATACAATCAACCAAAGGAACACCAAAAGTTCCATCTCCACACGATACTGAAGTCTGCAGCAACCTTGCTCTACTAAAGCATAACAATGCCAAACCGAACTTACTTTATACCAAGCCCCTACCAAGTGTTCTTACACATAAGGCGTCCAACTTCTCTCATAAGGCATCCTACTCATCTCATAGGCATCCAACTCGCCTCATAGGCGTCGACTCATCGCATAGGCATCCAACTCGCCTCATAGGTATCCAACTCATCTCATAGGCATCCAACTCACCTCATGAACAACCAACTCATCTCATGGGCACCCAACTCATGGTCCATCTGCTGGACCGAACTCAGCATCTACAATGCTCACTCAACTCAGGTTTAGGCACTCGAAGGTAGTGGACCGCACTACCAACCACAAAGATATCTTGGCCTTAACACTAGCGTGAGACTCACACGCACTAACACTTACCAACCGCCAACCTGCTGACTTACTCAACCCCCAGTAACACTGGGAAGAGGCTCCAGCTCCTCTCGAACATCCTTTCACTTGTAGTCCTCCGACTACCACTAAACTAGCCCTCTTGCACGACCTAAACAAGTGCATTTCCCATAAATGGAATCCAATGGCTAAAGAAGTGTGTCTTTGAACTCCGGACGGTCATAGAACCATCTGCTATACCCATGCCAAACTCAAGCCTGAACCAGACTTAGTGCCAAGGCGGCACACCAACCAATGCACCTCAAGTGCCGCTATTACCAAATCCACAACTTACTACAAATGGGGCCCACAAGGTCACAACCTCAAGTGACAAAAACTATGGCTAGGCATACAAGGGCTCAAAACTCAAACAACCAGACTATGGCATCTCATCAAACCGGGGCTCACGGCCTACTCTTGCATCTCCACATGATGCTCAACAAACTCTGGCCGCTCTCTCTCAACATGCGCAGACTAGCCCTACTCTAGGGCTCACCAAAAGAAGAGTGCTCAACTCTACAAAACAACCGAGAAACCGCCAACGGATCAAGTCCAATGGGAACATCGCTCATTTGCACCCTTAACTACTGTGGTTCCGCCATCGGCCGCAACAACAACACTTATAAGAGAACAAAGATGTCTAGCAACCTCCTCAAGGCTACCAACTCGCAGCTACTCAATGGGCAAGCAGACAATCTGCTAAGGTTCAAGATCCACACTGAACTACCCAGCTAGCCCACTTGGGACTGCTCCACAAGCATCAACATGAGCAAAAGCCAAAGCTAACTCCTCTCCCGGAGTGGTACTCCAGGCAAAACACCTCCACCCTCTCACTAGGGGAATTAGCGGTGGGCCACACGTGGCCAACGGAGTCTAACCTCTCGCCTCCATCGGAACGATGTCCCAGCCGGTATCCGAATCTATCCGGATATCTCAACAAACCACAACATACTGACTCACTGCTGCGGGAAGTTGGCATGATGGCACTCTAAACCCAAACCAACGGCGAGTCGAAACGCTCGTCTCTCGCTCCACAACACAAAACAAGGCATACACTAGATGAAAGGTATTGTAAATTCTTAACCCTTTTCTAAAAAACAGAAAACTTAGGCGCACACAAGGCGCTTGAGTCTTTGGTGATCATGGGAAAGACGACCTACAACAAAAGGTCAGTCTACAAAGTCTATGACTCTGAGCTCTGATACCAACTGTAAAGACCCGACCCAAAAAGGGCTCTAAATAGGCCTTTACCCCAATGCATGCATTCAAAGTAAAGGACAATATGCAAATAAATTTTTGGATTCCCAATTAAAACAAAACAATCAAGGTTCAATCAGAAATCAATATAGTTTGTTGAAACTCGCCCCCTGTATCAAGCACTGTTTCAAGGCAAATACATTTCCAAAACGTACACTCTGATCAGAGATTTATTAAAACATTTGAAACATCCTCAAATTCAATAAAGCGAGAATCCACAAAAACATTCAGAAAACATCCTAGGGCTCCATGCCCGACTACATGCATTCAGGGGAAAATAGAAGACAAGAGTCATAGAAATAAAAAGTCAGAGATGACAGCAGGTTCCCATGATCACAGCTCCTCCTTCAGCCATCCTGCTCGCACCTTGGTTACTGTGGAAAACCACAAAATAAGGTTGAGTAACGAATTACTCAAGAAGAATCCCCAACAGGGGTACAATACGATGCACATGGTCATCTAGATGAGTGTATGCAAGCTATGATCATAAACACGTAATAGAGCACATAGTCGAGTCCACACTTGGACCTCGGATGCCAACTCGTGGTCTTAGTCGGAATTAACTACCATAACCACACAAATCGCCCTATACGAGAAACAAGTCCCGGCCTCGGCACATCATTTGTCGAATGAAAGGTGCACTAGCTCAAGATCCCGAGGAGCTCTCCGGTCGGCGCTGTAATGAGCGTAAGCATGCACCGCGTGCTTCTACTGCACTATGGGGGTGCCGGGTCCAGTGGCAAGTCGCCCATATCCGGATACCACGCCTAACTAAATCTCGGTTCGGTGTCACCGACATAGGGGTGTGAGACATGGACACGTGAACTATGTCGGCTGTACCACCGCACCGAGGCTAAGGAACGGGTCGTGGTAGGCTTACACCGTGAAGCCGTCCTTACCTTAACAGGTGGCAATCAAGGGCTACTGCCGAACACGCTGAGGACGTGCCGACTGCCGGGGACTAGGCATTGCCAAGTCATCATTTCGACCGTTGGGGCATCGCTTAGACTACCACCCTCACCCAAGATTGCAGGGCCTACCGGTTTGGATAGCTAATCCCTCACGGGGTCCAAGGACGGAGAACTGTCTCGGACGTCCTTGCCATGGATGCAAGATACTTTATGCATCGAGCCGGATGATGCTATCTACGAACTCTAACTCGCCTTAACAATCAAGAAACAAGCGATATAATCCAACACGTGCTCAAAGAGTACAGCGAACCTAGCATGGTACTACGGAGCAGGAATAAACACGAGCATGCTAGAACGGAACAACCTAGCATGTACTAACATGAAAGAACAATATGCGAAGTCATGCCAGTCAGGAATACATAACAGAGCACCTAAACTATACATGCCGATGATCACAAACAAACATACAACATCAATCACAAAGAACATCGCAGGGTCCACACAACTCCGGTAAGAAATCCTTACCTGGCCGGGAGGCAACTACACACAAAATCCTAAGTCGCGATCGATCCCGAGCTAGCTAACGAGAACCTAACAAACACAATAGAAATCACAATCATAGCCCTAAAAATATAATAAAACAAGCTAGCTCAGGGCACTCACACGGCACGACGACACGGGGCCGAAAAGTCTTCGGGCAGCCGGTGCGGCTGGGATGGCGCTCGGGCAGCGCCGAGGCGGTGCTGCGCGCGGACACGGCGATGGGCACGCACGCGCGGCGGCGTGCGGGCGAGCGGCGGGCACAGCGAAGCGCGGCGCGGCGCGGCGAGCGGCGGCGAGACACGCGCGATCGGATCTTCGCGCGCGAAGCCGGCGCCCGCTCGGCCGATCCGGTCCGGTGCGATGACGAGGCGGGCGCGGCGACGAAGCTCGCTCGGCCGATCGTGCGACGACGACGAGGCTGGCCGGCTACCGAGCGCGCGCGACGGGACTACTCGGGCGGTGGGCGACGGGCGATAAGCGTCGATCTGGGACGCGCGACGGGCGAGCGAGCTGCTCCTCGGCCGGATCTGGTGCGGCTGCTGGTCGGGGGCGTCTGAGCGACAAGGTGGTCGGCTGGTGCGACGGTCGGCGGTCGGGCTCGACGGATCCGCCGGTGGTGGCGGATCGGCCTAGGTCACGCAACAAACACAAACACACACACTTCCTTACCTTCGCCAAACCAAAACAACCAATCGAGAAGAAAAAGAGGATGAAGACTTACCCGGAATGAAGATCGAGCAACGGAGCAGCGAAGGGGAGGAAGAAATCGGCAAGGAGGCTAGGGAGAACTTGGCTTGGGTGGCTAGGAGATGTGTTGGAGAAGAAGACAACCTAGCCTATCTTTTTTCCATTTGACCAAAAGCACCCAAAAACCCCAAAATCCAAGGTTAACCATAAAATGACCCGGGAAGAGCAACAAAAGCTCTTACTAGCACATCTGGCACGTATCCCCACAAGCTTTCCTGGAGACCCGGGTTCAAAACCCAGCTGCAACACAAATTCCTTTATTTTTACTTTTGCATCAAACCTTGCTCAACCCTTCCACAAAGCCTCACAAACCTACATAAATTCATCCAATATTTTTAGCAACTAGAAAAGACATAAACGGCCTCGACGACGGCCCGACCAAATTACCAAAATACCCCTTGGGCATACCGGAAGACCGGGATGAAAACACAGGCCGTTCACGAGCGGCTTCCTGGTGTAAGCCTACCACGACCCGTTTCCTTAGCCTCAGGTGCGGTGGTTCAGGCTGACATAGTTTACGTGTCCAGGTCTCACACCCCTATGTCAGTGACACCGATCCAAAGAATTAGTTAGGCGTGGTGATCGGACATGGGCGACTTGCCTCTAGACCCGGCACCCCCATGGTTCGCAGAGAGCACATGCGGTGCATGTTTACGCTCATTACAGCGCCGACGGAGAGCTCCTCGGGATCTTGAGCCGGTGTACCTTTCTCGCCGACAAGAGAGAGCAGCCGAGGCCGGACTTGTTTCTCATATAGGGCGACTTATATATTGGACTGTGTGGTGATATTATTCCGGACTAAGACCCTAAGCTGGCATTCGAGGCCCAAGTGTGGGCTAAGCTATGTGCTCTATTCTATGTTTATATTCATAGCTTGCATACGCTCATCGAGATGACCATGTATATCGTATTGTACCCCGGTTGGGGATTCTTCTTGAGTAATTCGTTACTCACCCCTCATCGTGGTTTTTCCACAGGTAACCAAGTTGCGAGACAGGATGGCTGAAGGAGGAGCTGTGATCATGGGGCTCAATCATCAAACTCTGATTTTGTGTTATGACTCTTTATGTTTTATTTTCCCCTGAATGCATGTAGCCGGGCACGGAGCCCTAGGATGTTTTCTGAATATGTTGTGGATTCCAGCATTATTATATTTAGACATGTTTTGAATGATTTTAAGAAATCTCTGATCGGAGTATACTTTGGAAATGTATTTATCTTGGAACAGGTGCTTGGAAACAGGGATAGGTTCCAGGGAAATTGTTTAGTTTTTAAAGGGGTTATTTTGAATGTTTTGTTTTAATTGGAATCCGAAATCATGTCTGTTTAAATGTCCTTTATTTTGATTGCATGCATTGGGGTAAGGGCCCATTTAGTGCCCCATTCGGGTCGGTCCCTTACATTCGACGCGCGATTTGTTGCTGGACCACTTCCCCTTGGCTGGCCGCACGAAACCTACAAGCCACTAGCTTCAATTCGGCCGGCAAGGAAGAAATCGGAAACAGGGGACAACGGGAAAGAATTGGGGGAGAAGAAGAAGAAGAAGAGAAGAGAACACGCACTTTGCTGGAACAAGCAAAACGACCTTGAAATGGAGGAGAAGCTCGGTTGAACTGGGGTCGGCGAGGGAGAATCGCGAGAGGGAGCTCGGGTCGGTCGAGGAAGAAAAGAGAAGGAAGAAGAAGTCTCTCGGGCGGGCTGGCCTTTTAAACCAAATCTCGCATCGAACAGGCTTAACATAAAGTTGGCGCGTTTAGAATAACAAAAACGCTCAGTGGCTCGATTGGCAGCGCCCAAATGTCTTCACCAAAATTCCCGATCCCATTCAAATCGACTCATAATTTTTCCGGCAATTAACAATTACATAACCGGCCCTATCGGCCCGACCAAATTACCAAAATGCCCCTGGGCCTCCCGGGAAGACCGGGATGAAAATTCCGGGCCGTTACATGTAGACTAAATCTTTTGACGCAAATTATTCCAATGTTGCATTACGATGTTTTGGCAGCTAAAACGAAAAACTCGTATAGATTTCAGAGTTGAAAACCAAAAGTACGTCTCGAGAGTTTTTATTTCGATTCTCAAAATAAACGTTTTGACGCAAAATATTCTAATGTTTCATTACGATATTTTTGGAGCTAAAACGAAAAACTCGGATAGATTTCAACGTTGAAACCAAAAGTTCGACCCGAGAGTGTTTATTTCGATTCTCTGGAATAAACGTTTTGACGCAAAATATTCCAATCTTGCATTACGATGTTTTGGAAGCTAAAACGAAAAACTCGGATAGATTTCAGCATTGAAACCAAAAGTTTGACCTGAGAGTGTTTATTTCGATTATCTGGACTAAACCTTTTGATGCAAAATATTTCAATGTTGCATTATGATGTTTTTGAAGCTAAAACGAAAAACTCGGATAGATTTCAGCGTTGAAAATCTAAAGTTCATACCGAGAGTGTTTGCTTGATTCTTTGGAATAAACGTTTGACGCAAAATATTCCAATGTTTCGTTACGATATTTTTGGAACTAAAACGAAAACTCGGATAGATTTCTGCATTGAAACCAAAAGTTCGACCTGAGAGTGTTTATTTTGATTATCTGGACTAAACCTTTTGCCGCAAAATATTCCAATGTTGCATTATGATGTTTTTGAAGCTAAAACGAAAAACTCGGATAGATTTCAGCGTTGAAACCAAAAGTTCGACCCGAGAGTGTTTATTTCGATTCTCTAGAATAAACGTTTTGACGCAAAATATTCCAATCTTGCATTACGATGTTTTGGAAGCTAAAACGAAAAACTCGGATAGACTTCAGCATTGAAACCAAAAGTTCGACCTGAGAGTGTTTATTTCGATTATCTGGACTAAACCTTTTGCCGCAAAATATTCCAATGTTGCATTACGATGTTTTGGCAGCTAAAACGAAAAACTCGTATAGATTTCAGAGTTGAAAACCAAAAGTACGCTCTCGAGAGTTTTTATTTCGATTCTCTAAATAAACGTTTTTTGACGCAAAATATTCTAATGTTTCATTACGATATTTTTGGAGCTAAAACGAAAAACTTGGATAGATTTTTAAATAGTTGAAACCAAAAGTTCGACCGAGAGTGTTTATTTCGATTCTCTCGAATAAACGTTTTGACGCAAAATATTCCAATGTTGCATTACGATGTTTTGGAAGCTAAAACGAAAAAAACTCGGATAGATTTCAAAGATTGAAACCAAAAGTTCGACCGAGAGTTTATTTCGATTATCTCCGACTAAACCTTTTGATGCAAAATATTTCAATGTTGCATTATGATGTTTTTGAAGCTAAAACGAAAAACTCCTGATAGATTTCAGCGTTGAAAATCTAAAGTTCATACCGAGAGTGTTTATTTCGATTTTTAAATAAACGTTTGACGCAAAATATTCCAATGTTTCATTACGATATTTTTGGAACTAAAACGAAAAACTCGGATAGATTTCAAACATTGAAACCAAAAGTTCGACCGAGAGTGTTTATTTTGATTATCGGACTAAACCTTTTGACGCAAAATATTCCAATGTTGCATTATGATGTTTTGAAGCTAAAACGAAAACTCGGATAGATTTCAAGCGTTGAAAACCAAAAAAGTTCATACCGAGAGTGTTTATTTCGATTCTTCTGAATAAACGTTTTGACGCAAAATATTTCAATGTTTCATTACGATATTTTTGGAACTAAAACGAAAAACTCGGATAGATTTCGCATTGAAACCAAAAGTTCGAACCCGAGAGTGTTTATTTTGATTATCCGACTAAACCTTTGACGCAAAAATATTCCAATGTTGCATTATGATGTTTTTGAAGCTAAAACGAAAAACTCGGATAGATTTCAAAGATTGAAAAACCAAAAGTTCGACCGAGAGTGTTTATTTCGATTCTCTAGAATAAACGCTTTGACGCAAAATATTCCAATGTTGCATTACGATTTTTTTGGAAGCTAAAACGAAAAAACTCGAGAGAGTGATAGATTTCTAAATAAACGTTTTGATTGAAACCAAAAGTTCGACTCGAGAGTGTTTATTTCGATTATGTTTATTTCGACTAAATCTTTTGACGCAAAATATTCCAATGTTGCATTACGATGTTTTGGCAAAGCTAAAACGAAAAACTCGTGATAGATTTCGTGAGTTGAAAACCAAAAGTACGTCTCGAGAGTTTTTATTTCGATTCTCTAAATAAACGTTTTGACGAAAATATTCTAATGTTTCATTACGATATTTTTGGAGCTAAAACGAAAAACTTGGATAGATTTTCAGCATTGAAACCAAAAGTTCGACCCGAGAGTGTTTATTTCGATTCTCTCGAATAAACGCTTTGACGCAAAAATATTCCAATGTTGCATTACGATGTTTTGGAAGCTAAAACGAAAAACTCGGATAGATTTCAAAGATTGAAACCAAAAGTTCGACCGAGAGTGTTTATTTCGATTATCCGACTAAACCTTTGACGCAAAAATATTTCAATGTTGCATTATGATGTTTTTGAAGCTAAAACGAAAAACTCGGATAGATTTCAATGTTGAAAATCTAAAGTTCATACCGAGAGTGTTTATTTTGATTCTTTGGCGCAAACGTTTGTCGCAAAAAATATTCCAATGTTTCATTACGATATTTTGGAACTAAAACGAAATACTCGGATAGATAGATTTCAAGCGTTGAAACCAAAAGTTCGACCCGATAGTGTTTATTTCGATTCTCTAGACTAAATCTTTTGACGCAAAATATTCCAATGTTGCATAAGATGTTTTGGCAGCTAAAACGAAAAACTCGTATAGATTTCAGAGTTGAAAACCAAAAGTACGTCTCGAGAGTTTTTATTTCGATTCTCTAAATAAACATTTTGACGCAAAATATTCTAATGTTTCATTACGATATTTTTGGAGCTAAAACGAAAAACTCGGATAGATTTCAGCGTTGAAACCAAAAGTTCGACCCGAGAGTGTTTATTTCGATTCTCTGGAATAAACGTTTTGACGCAAAATATTTCAATGTTGCATTACGATGTTTTGGAAGTTAAAACGAAAAACTCGGATAGATTTCAGCATTGAAACCAAAAGTTCGACCCGAGAGTGTTTATTTCGATTCTCTGGAATAAACGTTTTGACGCAAAATATTCCAATGTTGCATTACGATGTTTTGGAAGCTAAAACGAAAAACTCGGATAGATTTCAGCATTGAAACCAAAAGTTCGACCTGAGAGTGTTTATTTCGATTATCTGGACTAAACCTTTTGACGCAAAATATTTCAATGTTGCATTATGATGTTTTTGAAGCTAAAACGAAAAACTCGGATAGATTTCAGCGTTGAAAATCTAAAGTTCATACCGAGAGTGTTTGCTTCGATTCTTTGGCGCAAACGTTTGACGCAAAATATTCCAATGTTTCATTACGATATTTTTGGAACTAAAACGAAAAACTCGGATAGATTTCAGCATTGAAACCAAAAGTTCGACCTGAGAGTGTTTTATTTGATTATCCGACTAAACCTTTTGACGCAAAAAAATATTCCAATGTTGCATTATGATGTTTTTGAAGCTAAAACGAAAAACTCTGATAGATTTTCAGAGTTGAAAATCCAAAAGTTCGCCTCGAGAGTGTTTATTTCGATTCTTTAAATAAAATGTTTGACGCAAAAATATTCCAATGTTTCATTACGATATTTTTGGAACTAAAACGAAAAACTCGGATAGATTTCAGCATTGAAACCAAAAGTTCGACCTGAGAGTGTTTATTTCGATTATCTGGACTAAACCTTTTGCCGCAAAATATTCCAATGTTGCATTATGATGTTTTTGAAGCTAAAACGAAAAACTCGGATAGATTTCAGCATTTAAACCAAAAGTTAAACCTGAGAGTGTTTATTTCGATAAACTCTTTTGACGACCAAACTTTTGACGCAAAATATTCCAATGTTGCATTACGATGTTTTTGAAGCTAAAACGAAAAAACTCGATATAGATTTTGAGAGTTGAAAAAAAAAAGTTCATTTTCGAGAGTTTGTTTATTTCGATTCTCTAAATAAACGTTTTGATGCAAAATATTCCAATGTTTCATTACGATATTTTTGGAACTAAAACGAAAAACTCGGATAGATTTCAGAGTTGAAACCAAAAGTTCGACCCGATAGTGTTTATTTCGATTCTTTAGACTAAATCTTTTGACGCAAAATATTCCAATGTTGCATTACGATGTTTTGGCAAGCTAAAACGAAAAACTCGTGATAGATTTTGAGTTGAAAACCAAAAGTACATCTCGAGAGTTTTTATTTCGATTCTCTAAATAAACGCTTTGACGCAAAAATATTCTAATGTTTCATTACGATATTTTTGGAGCTAAAACGAAAAACTCGGATAGACCAAAAGCGTTGAAACCAAAAGTTCGACCCGAGAGTGTTTATTTCGATTCTGGAATAAACATTTTGACGCAAAAATATTCCAATGTTGCATTACGATGTTTTGGAAGCTAAACAAAAAAACTCTGATAGATTTCAAAGATTGAAACCAAAAGTTCGACATCGAGAGTGTTTATTTCGATTATCGACTAAACCTTTTGATGCAAAAATATTTCAATGTTGCATTATGATGTTTTTTGAAGCTAAAACGAAAAACTCTGATAGATTTCAATGTTGAAAATCTAAAGTTCATACCGAGAGTGTTTATTTTGATTCTTTGGCGCAAAAAAACGTTTGTCGCAAAATATTCCAATGTTGCATTACGATATTTTTGGAACTAAAACGAAAAACTCGGATAGATTTCAGAGCATTGAAACCAAAAGTTCGACCCGAGAGTGTTTATTTTGATTCTCTTGACTAAACCTTTGACGCAAAAATATTCCAATGTTGCATTATGATGTTTTGAAGCTAAAACGAAAAAACTCGGATAGATTTCGTGAGTTGAAAACCAAAAGTTCGTTCATCTCGAGAGTTTTTATTTCGATTCTCTAAATAAACGCTTTGACGCAAAAAAATATTCCAATGTTTCATTACGATATTTTTGGAACTAAAACGAAAAACTCGGATAGATTTCAAAGCATTGAAACCAAAAGTTCGACCCGAGAGTGTTTATTTCGATTCTCTGGAATAAACTTTGACGCAAAATATTCCAATGTTGCATTATGATGTTTTTGAAGCTAAAACGAAAAACTCGGATAGATTTCAAAGATTGAAAACCAAAAGTTAAACGAGAGTGTTTATTTCGATTCTCCGACTAAACCTTTTGACGCAAAATATTCCAATGTTGCATTACGATGTTTTGAAAAGCTAAAACGAAAAACTCGATAGATTTGAGTTGAAAACCAAAAGTACGTTTCGAGAGTGTTTATTTCGATTCTCTAAATAAACGTTTTGTCGCAAAATATTCCAATGTTTCATTACGATATTTTTGGAACTAAAACGAAAAACTCGGATAGATTTCAAATGTTGAAACCAAAAGTTCGACCCGATAGTGTTTATTTCGATTCTCTAGACTAAATCTTTTGACGCAAAAATATTCCAATGTTGCATTTACGATTTTGGCAAGCTAAAACGAAAAACTCGTATAGATTTCAGAGTTGAAAACCAAAAGTACATCTCGAGAGTTTTTATTTCGATTCTCTAAATAAACGCTTTTGACGAAAAATATTCTAATGTTTCATTACGATATTTTTGGAGCTAAAACGAAAAACTCGGATAGATTTCAAAACGTTGAAACCAAAAGTTCGACCCGAGAGTGTTTATTTCGATTCTCGAATAAACGTTTTTGACGCAAAATATTCCAATGTTGCATTACATTACGATGTTTTGGAAGCTAAAACGAAAAACTCGGATAGATTTCAAAGATTGAAACCAAAAGTTCGACACGAGAGTGTTTATTTCGATTATCCGACTAAACCTTTTGACGCAAAAATATTTCAATGTTGCATTATGATGTTTTTGAAGCTAAAACGAAAAACTCGGATAGATTTCAGCGTTGAAAATCTAAAGTTCATACCGAGAGTGTTTATTTCGATTCTTTGGCGCAAACGTTTGTCCCAAAATATTCCAATGTTGCATTACGATATTTTTGGAACTAAAACGAAAAACTCGGATAGATTTCAATTGTTGAAACCAAAAGTTCGACTCGATAGTGTTTATTTCGATTCTCTAGACTAAATCTTTTGACGCAAAATATTCCAATGTTGCATTACGATGTTTTTGAAGCTAAAACGAAAAACTCGTGATAGATTTTGAGTTGAAAACCAAAAAAGTACGTTTCGAGAGTGTTTATTTCGATTCTCTAAATAAACGTTTTGACGCAAAATATTCCAATGTTTCATTACGATATTTTTGGAACTAAAACGAAAAAAACTCGGATAGATTTCAGCGTTGAAACCAAAAGTTCGACCCGATAGTGTTTATTTCGATTTCGTAGACTAAATCTTTTGACGCAAAATATTCCAATGTTGCATTACGATGTTTTTGAAGCTAAAACGAAAAACTCGTGATAGATTTCAAAGAGTTGAAAACCAAAAGTACATCTCGAGAGAGTTTTATTTCGATTTCTCTAAATAAACGCATTACGATTTTGACGAAAAATATTCTAATGTTTCATTACGATATTTTTGGAGCTAAAACGAAAAACTCGGATAGATTTCAGCATTGAAACCAAAAGTTCGACCCGAGAGTGTTTATTTCGATTCTCTGGAATAAACATTTTGACGCAAAATATTCCAATGTTGCATTACGATGTTTTGGAAGCTAAAACGAAAAACTCGGATAGATTTTTCAAAGATTGAAACCAAAAAGTTTCGACATGAGAGTGTTTATTTCGATTATCGGACTAATTTTTTGATGCAAAATATTTCAATGTTGCATTACGATGATATTTTTTGAAGCTAAAACTAAAAAAAAACTCTGATAGATTTCAGATTGTTGAAAATCTAAAGTTCATACCGAGAGTGTTTATTTCGATTCTTTGAATAAACGCTTTGACGCAAAATATTCCAATGTTTCATTACGATATTTTTGGAACTAAAACGAAAAACTCGGATAGATTTCAGCATTGAAACCAAAAGTTCGACCTGAGAGTGTTTATTTTGATTATCTGGACTAAACCTTTTGCCGCAAAATATTCCAATGTTGCATTATGATGTTTTTGAAGCTAAAACGAAAAACTCGGATAGATTTCAGCGTTGAAAATCTAAAGTTCATACCGAGAGTGTTTGCTTCGATTCTTTGGCGCAAACGTTTGACGCAAAATATTCCAATGTTTCATTACGATATTTTTGGAACTAAAACGAAAAACTCGGATAGATTTCAGCATTGAAACCAAAAGTTCGACCTGAGAGTGTTTATTTCGATTCTCTGAGACTAAATCTTTTGACGCAAAATATTCCAATGTTGCATAAGATGTTTTGGCAAAGCTAAAACGAAAAACTCGTGATAGATTTGAGTTGAAAACCAAAAAAGTACGTCTCGAGAGTTTTTATTTCGATTCTCTAAATAAACGTTTTGACGCAAAATATTCTAATGTTTCATTACGATATTTTTGGAGCTAAAACGAAAACTCGGATAGATTTCAATTGTTGAAACCAAAAGTTCGACCCGATAGTGTTTATTTCGATTCTCTGGAATAAACGCTTTGACGCGCAAAAAATATTTCAATGTTGCATTACGATGTTTTGGAAGTTAAAACGAAAAACTCGGATAGATTTCAAAGATTGAAACCAAAAGTTCGACCGAGAGTGTTTATTTCGATTCTCTGGAATAAACATTTTGACGCAAAAATATTCCAATGTTGCATTACGATGTTTTGGAAGCTAAAACGAAAAAAACTCGGATAGATTTCAAAGATTGAAACCAAAAGTTCGACCGAGAGTGTTTATTTCGATTATCCGACTAAACCTTTTGACGCAAAAAAATATTTCAATGTTGCATTATGATGTTTTTGAAGCTAAAACGAAAAACTCGGATAGATTTCAGCGTTGAAAATCTAAAGTTCATACCGAGAGTGTTTGCTTTGATTCTTTGGCGCAAACGTTTGACGCAAAATATTCCAATGTTTTCATTACGATATTTTTGGAACTAAAACGAAAAACTAGGATAGATTTCAAAGATTGAAACCAAAAGTTCGAATTCGAGAGTGTTTATTTTGATTATCTGGACTAAACCTTTGACGCAAAAATATTCCAATGTTGCATTATGATGTTTTTGAAGCTAAAACGAAAAACTCCTGATAGATTTCAAAGTTGAAAATTTAAAGTTCATACCGAGAGAGTTTATTTCGATTCTTTTAAATAAACGTTTGACGCAAAAATATTCCAATGTGTCATTACGATATTTTTGGAACTAAAACGAAAAACTCGGATAGATTTCAAAGATTGAAACCAAAAGTTCGACCGAGAGTGTTTATTTTGATTATCCGACTAAACGCTTTGACGCAAAAATATTCCAATGTTGCATTATGATGTTTTTGAAGCTAAAACGAAAAACTCGGATAGATTTCAGCGTTGAAAATCTAAAGTTCATACCGAGAGTGTTTGCTTCGATTCTTTGGCGCAAACGTTTGACGCAAAATATTCCAATGTGTTTCATTACGATATTTTTGGAACTAAAACGAAAAACTCGGATAGATTTCAGCATTGAAACCAAAAGTTCGACCTGAGAGTGTTTATTTCGATTATCTGGACTAAACCTTTTGCCGCAAAATATTCCAATGTTGCATTATGATGTTTTTGAAGCTAAAACGAAAAACTCGGATAGATTTCAGCTTTTAAACCAAA
The DNA here is from genome assembly GCA_036507275.1 of Sicyos edulis. Classification (NCBI taxonomy): domain Eukaryota; kingdom Viridiplantae; phylum Streptophyta; class Magnoliopsida; order Cucurbitales; family Cucurbitaceae; genus Sicyos; species Sicyos edulis. The sequence goes on from CM071847.1 coordinate 11,451,504, forward strand.
AGTTAAACCTGAGAGTGTTTATTTCGATTCTCTGGACCAAACCTTTTGACGCAAAATATTCCAATGTTGCATTACGATGTTTTGGAAGCTAAAACGAAAAACTCGGATAGATTTCAGCGTTGAAAATCTAAAGTTCATACCGAGAGTGTTTATTTCGATTCTTTGAATAAAAACGTTTTGACGCAAAATATTCCAATGTTTCATTACGATATTTTTGGAACTAAAACGAAAATCTCGGATAGATTTCAGCGTTGAAACCAAAAGTTCGACCCGAGAGTGTTTATTTCGATTCTCTGGAATAAACGTTTTGACGCAAAATATTCCAATCTTGCATTACGATGTTTTGGAAGCTAAAACGAAAAACTCGGATAGATTTCAACGTTGAAACCAAAAGTTCGACCCGATAGTGTTTATTTCGATTCTGTAGACTAAATCTTTTGACGCAAAATATTCCAATGTGGCATTACGATGTTTTGGTAGCTAAAACGAAAAACTCGTATAGATTTCAGAGTTGAAAACCAAAAGTACGTTTCGAGAGTGTTTATTTCGATTCTCTAAATAAACGTTTTGACGCAAAACATTCCAATGTTGCATTACGATGTTTTGGAAGCTAAAACGAAAAACTCGGATAGATTTCAGCGTTGAAAACCAAAAAAGTTCGTCTCGAGAGTGTTTATTTCGATTCTCTAAACTAAACGTTTGATTAAAAAAAATATTCCAATGTTGCATTACGATTTTTGGGAGCTAAAATGAAAAACTTTGATAGATTTGATTGAAACCAAAAGTTCGACTCGAGAGTGTTTATTTCGATTCTCTGGAATAAACCTTTTGACGCAAAAAATATTCCAATGTTGCATTACGATGTTTTGGAAGCTAAAACGAAAAAACTAGGATAGATTTCAAATATTGAAACCAAAAGTTCGACCGATAGTGTTTATTTCGATTCTCTAGAATAAACGTTTTGACGCAAAATATTTCAATGTTGCATTACGATGTTTTACAAGTTAAAACGAAAAACTCGGATATATTTCAGCGTTGAAAACCAAAAGTTCATCTCGAGAGTGTTTATTTCGATTCTCTAAACTAAACGTTTTTAGCGCAAAAATATTCCAATGTTGCATTACGATTTTTCTGGAGCTAAAATGAAAAACTCGGATAGAAATCAGCGTTGAAACCAAAAGTTCGACCTGAGAGTGTTTATTTCGATTCTCTGGAATAAATCTTTTGACGCAAAATATTCCAATGTTGCATTACGATGTTTTGGAAGTTAAAACGAAAAACTCGGATAGATTTCAGGATTGAAACCAAAAGTTCGACTCCGAGAGTGTTTATTTCGATTCTCCGACCAAACTTTTGACTCAAAATATTCCAATGTTGCATTACGATGTTTTGGAAGCTAAAATGAAAAACTCGTGATAGATTTCATAGTTGAAAACCAAAAGTACGTTTCGAGAGTGTTTATTTCGATTCTCTAAATAAACGCTTTGACGATAAAATATTCCAATGTTTCATTACGATATTTTTGGAACTAAAACGAAAACTCGGATGATAGATTGAAATTTATTGAAACCAAAAGTTCGACCCGATAGTGTTTATTTCGATTCTCGTAGACTAAATCTTTTGACGCAAAATATTCCAATATTGCATTACGATGTTTTGGCAAAGCTAAAACGAAAAACTCGTGATAGATTTAAGAGTTGAAAACCAAAAGTACGCTCTCGAGAGTTTTTATTTCGATTCTCTAAATAAACGTTTTGACGCAAAATATTCTAATGTTTCATTACGATATTTTTGGAGCTAAAACGAAAAACTCGGATAGATTTCAAATGTTGAAACCAAAAGTTCGACCAGGAGTGTTTATTTCGATTCTCTAAAATAAACGTTTTGACGCAAAAATATTCCAATGTTTGCATTACGATGTTTTGGAAGCTAAAACGAAAAACTCGGATAGATTTCAAAGATTGAAACCAAAAAGTTCGACTGATAGTGTTTATTTCGATTATCCGACTAAACCTTTTGACGTAAAATATTTAAATGTTGCATTATGATGTTTTTGAAGCTAAAACGAAAAACTCGGATAGATTATGAAAATCTAATGTTCATACCGAGAGTGTTGAAAATCTAAAGTTCATACCGAGAGTGTTTGCTTCGATTCTTTGGCGCAAACGTTTGTCCCAAAATATTCTAATGTTGTATTACGATTTTTCGAGAGCTAAGACGAAATACTCGAATAGATTTCAGCGTTGAAACCAAAAGTTCGACCCGATAGTGTTTATTTCGATTCTCTGGACCAAACCTTTTGACGCAAAATATTCCAATGTTGCATTAAGATGTTTTGGCATTAAATGTTTTAAAACTAAAAAAACTCGTATAGATTTCAGAGTTGAAAACCAAAAGTACGTTTCGAGAGTGTTTATTTCGATTCTCTAAATAAACGTTTTGACGCAAAATATTCTAATGTTTCATTACGATATTTTTGGAGCTAAAACGAAAAACTCGAATAGATTTCAGCGTTGAAACCAAAAGTTCGACCCGATAGTGTTTATTTCGATTCTTTGGACTAAATCTTTTGAGGCAAAATATTCCAATGTTGCATTACGATGTTTTGGAAGCTAAAACGAAAAACTCGGATAGATTTCAGCGTTGAAAACCAAAAGTTCGTCTCGAGAGTGTTTATTTCGATTCTCTAAACTAAACGTTTTAGCGAAAAATATTCCAATGTTGCATTACGATTTTTTGAAAGCTAAAATGAAAAACTTTGATAGATTTCAGCGTTGAAACCAAAAGTTCGACCTGAGAGTGTTTATTTCGATTCTCTGGAATAAACCTTTTGACGCAAAATATTTCAATGTTGCATTATGATGTTTTTGAAGCTAAAACGAAAAACTCGGATAGATTTCAAATGTTGAAAATCCAAAAGTTCATACCGAGAGTGTTTATTTCGATTCTTTGAATAAACGTTTGACCCAAAATATTCCAATGTTTCGTTACGATATTTTTGGAACTAAAACGAAAAACTCGGATAGATTTCAGCATTGAAACCAAAAGTTCGACTTGATAGTGTTTATTTCGATTATCTGGACTAAACCTTTTGACGCAAAATATTCCAATGTTGCATTATGATGTTTTTGAAGCTAAAACGAAAAACTCGGATAGATTTCAGCGTTGAAAATCTAAATCATCATACTCGAGAGTGTTTATTTCGATTCTTTTAAATAAACATTTTGACGCAAAATATTCCAATGTTTCATTACGATATTTTTGGAGCTAAAACGAAAAATCTCGGATAGATTTCAAATGTTGAAACCAAAAGTTCGACCCGATAGTGTTTATTTCGATTCTCAGAGACTAAATCTTTTGACGCAAAATATTCCAATGTTGCATAAGATGTTTTGGCAGCTAAAACGAAAAACTCGTATAGATTTCAGAGTTGAAAACCAAAAGTACGTCTCGAGAGTTTTTATTTCGATTCTCTAAATAAACGTTTTGACGCAAAATATTCTAATGTTTCATTACGATATTTTTGGAGCTAAAACGAAAAACTCGGATAGATTTCAGCGTTGAAACCAAAAGTTCGACCCGATAGTGTTTATTTCGATTCTCTGGAATAAACGTTTTGACGCAAAATATTTCAATGTTGCATTACGATGTTTTGGAAGTTAAAACGAAAAACTCGGATAGATTTCAGCATTGAAACCAAAAGTTCGACCCGAGAGTGTTTATTTCGATTCTCTGGAATAAACGTTTTGACGCAAAATATTCCAATCTTGCATTACGATGTTTTGGAAGCTAAAACGAAAAAATCGGATAGATTTCAGCATTGAAACCAAAAGTTCGACCTGAGAGTGTTTATTTCGATTATCTGGACTAAACCTTTTGATGCAAAATATTTCAATGTTGCATTATGATGTTTTTGAAGCTAAAACGAAAAACTCGGATAGATTTCAGCGTTGAAAATCTAAAGTTCATACCGAGAGTGTTTGCTTCGATTCTTTGGCGCAAACGTTTGACGCAAAATATTCCAATGTTTCGTTACGATATTTTTGGAACTAAAACGAAAAACTCGGATAGATTTCAGCATTGAAACCAAAAGTTCGACCTGAGAGTGTTTATTTTGATTATCTGGACTAAACCTTTTGCCGCAAAATATTCCAATGTTGCATTATGATGTTTTTGAAGCTAAAACGAAAAACTCGGATAGATTTCAGCGTTGAAAATCTAAAGTTCATACCGAGAGTGTTTGCTTCGATTCTTTAAATAAACGTTTTGACGCAAAATATTCCAATGTTTCATTACGATATTTTTGGAACTAAAACGAAAAACTCGGATAGATTTCAAAGATTGAAACCAAAAGTTCGACACGAGAGTGTTTATTTCGATTATCCGACTAAAACTTTTGACGCAAAAATATTCCAATGTTGCATTATGATGTTTTTTAAGCTAAAACGAAAAACTCGGATAGATTTCAAGCATTAAAACCAAAAGTTAAACCTGAGAGTGTTTATTTCGATTCTCTGGAATAAACGTTTTGACGCAAAATATTCCAATGTTGCATTACGATGTTTTGGAAGCTAAAACGAAAAACTCTGATAGATTTCAGCGTTGAAAATCTAAAGTTCATACCGAGAGTGTTTGCTTCGATTCTTTTGAAAAAACGTTTGACGCAAAAATATTCCAATGTTTCATTACGATTTTTTTGGAACTAAAACGAAAATCTCGGATAGATTTCAAAGCGTTGAAACCAAAAGTTCGACCCGAGAGTGTTTATTTCGATTCTCCGAATAAACGTTTTGACGCAAAAATATTCCAATGTTGCATTACGATGTTTTTGAAGCTAAAACGAAAAACTCGGATAGATTTCAGCGTTGAAACCAAAAGTTCGACCCGATAGTGTTTATTTCGATTCTCTAGACTAAATCTTTTGACGCAAAATATTCCAATGTTGCATTACGATGTTTTGGAAGCTAAAACGAAAAACTCGTGATAGATTTTGTGAGTTGAAAACCAAAAGTACGTTTCGAGAGTGTTTATTTCGATTCTCTAAATAAACGTTTTGATATAAAATATTCCAATGTTGCATTACGATGTTTTGGAAGCTAAAACGAAAAAACTCGGATAGATTTCAAATGTTGAAAACCAAAAGTTCGTCTCGAGAGTGTTTATTTCGATTCTCTAAACTAAACGCTTTGAGCTAAAAATATTCCAATGTTGCATTACGATTTTTGAAAGCTAAAATGAAAAACTTTGATAGATTTCAGCGTTGAAACCAAAAGTTCGACCTGAGAGTGTTTATTTCGATTCTCTGGAATAAACCTTTTGACGCAAAATATTTCAATGTTGCATTATGATGTTTTTGAAGCTAAAACGAAAAACTCGGATAGATTTCAGCGTTGAAAATCTAAAGTTCATACCGAGAGTGTTTATTTCGATTCTCTGGAATAAACGTTTGACCCAAAATATTCCAATGTTTCATTACGATATTTTTGGAACTAAACGAAAAACTCGGATAGATTTCAAAGATTGAAACCAAAAGTTCGACTTGAGAGTGTTTATTTCGATTATCTGACTAAACCTTTTGACGCAAAATATTCCAATGTTGCATTATGATGTTTTTGAAGCTAAAACGAAAAACTCGGATAGATTTCAGCGTTGAAAATCTAAAGATCATACCGAGAGTGTTTGCTTCGATTCTTTGGCGCAAATGTTTGACGCAAAATATTCCAATGTTTCATTACGATATTTTTGGAACTAAAACGAAAATCTCGGATAGATTTCAGCGTTGAAACCAAAAGTTCGACCCGATAGTGTTTATTTCGATTCTGTAGACTAAATCTTTTGACGCAAAATATTCCAATGTTGCATAAGATGTTTTGGCAGCTAAAACGAAAAACTCGTATAGATTTCAGAGTTGAAAACCAAAAGTACGTCTCGAGAGTTTTTATTTCGATTCTCTAAATAAACGTTTTGACGCAAAATATTCTAATGTTTCATTACGATATTTTTGGAGCTAAAACGAAAAACTCGGATAGATTTCAGCGTTGAAACCAAAAGTTCGACCCGAGAGTGTTTATTTCGATTTCTTCTCCGAATAAACGCTTTGACGCAAAAATATTTCAATGTTGCATTACGATGTTTTGGAAGTTAAAACGAAAAACTCGGATAGATTTCAAAGATTGAAAACCAAAAGTTCGACCTGAGAGTGTTTATTTCGATTCTCTGGAATAAACGTTTTGACGCAAAATATTCCAATCTTGCATTACGATGTTTTGGAAGCTAAAACGAAAAACTCGGATAGATTTCAGCATTGAAACCAAAAGTTCGACCTGAGAGTGTTTATTTCGATTATCTGGACTAAACCTTTTGATGCAAAATATTTCAATGTTGCATTATGATGTTTTTGAAGCTAAAACGAAAAACTCGGATAGATTTCAGCGTTGAAAATCTAAAGTTCATACCGAGAGTGTTTGCTTCGATTCTTTGGCGCAAACGTTTGACGCAAAATATTCCAATGTTTCATTACGATATTTTTGGAACTAAAACGAAAAACTCGGATAGATTTCAGCATTGAAACCAAAAGTTCGACCTGAGAGTGTTTATTTTGATTATCTGGACTAAACCTTTTGCCGCAAAATATTCCAATGTTGCATTATGATGTTTTTGAAGCTAAAACGAAAAACTCGGATAGATTTCAGTGTTGAAAATCAAAAGTTCATACCGAGAGTGTTTGCTTCGATTCTTTGGCGCAAACGTTTGACGCAAAATATTCCAATGTTTCATTACGATATTTTTGGAACTAAAACGAAAAACTCGGATAGATTTCAGCATTGAAACCAAAAGTTCGACTTGAGAGTGTTTATTTCGATTATCTGGACTAAACCTTTTGCCGCAAAATATTCCAATGTTGCATTATGATGTTTTTTAAGCTAAAACGAAAAACTCGGATAGATTTCAGCATTTAAACCAAAAGTTAAACCTGAGAGTGTTTATTTCGATTCTCTGGACCAAACCTTTTGACGCAAAATATTCCAATGTTGCATTACGATGTTTTGGAAGCTAAAACGAAAAACTCGGATAGATTTCAGCGTTGAAAATCTAAAGTTCATACCGAGAGTGTTTGCTTCAATTCTTTGGCGAAAACGTTTGACGCAAAATATTCCAATGTTTCATTACGATATTTTTGGAACTAAAACGAAAATCTCGGATAGATTTCAGCGTTGAAACCAAAAGTTCGACCCGAGAGTGTTTATTTCGATTCTCTGGAATAAACGTTTTGACGCAAAATATTCCAATCTTGCATTACGATGTTTTGGAAGCTAAAATGAAAAACTCGGATAGATTTCAACGTTGAAACCAAAAGTTCGACCCGATAGTGTTTATTTCGATTCTGTAGACTAAATCTTTTGACGCAAAATATTCCAATGTTGCATTACGATGTTTTGGCAGCTAAAACGAAAAACTCGTATAGATTTCAGAGTTGAAAACCAAAAGTACGTTTCGAGAGTGTTTATTTCGATTCTCTAAATAAACGTTTTGACGCAAAACATTCCAATGTTGCATTACGATGTTTTGGAAGCTAAAACGAAAAACTCGGATAGATTTCAGCGTTGAAAACCAAAAGTTCGTCTCGAGAGTGTTTATTTCGATTCTCTAAACTAAACGTTTTAGCGAAAAATATTCCAATGTTGCATTACGATTTTTCGGGAGCTAAAATGAAAAACTTTGATAGATTTCAGCGTTGAAACCAAAAGTTCGACCTGAGAGTGTTTATTTCGATTCTCCGGAATAAACCTTTTGACGCAAAATATTCCAATGTTGCATTACGATGTTTTGGAAGCTAAAACGAAAAACTTGGATAGATTTCAGCGTTGAAACCAAAAGTTCGACCCGATAGTGTTTATTTCGATTCTCTAGAATAAACGTTTTGACGCAAAATATTTCAATGTTGCATTACGATGTTTTACAAGTTAAAACGAAAAACTCGGATATATTCAAAGCGTTGAAAACAAAAAAGTTCATCTCGAGAGTGTTTATTTCGATTCTCTAACTAAACGCTTTTTAGCAAAAATATTCCAATGTTGCATTACGATTTTTTGGAGCTAAAATGAAAAACTCGGATAGAAATCAGCGTTGAAACCAAAAGTTTGACCTGAGAGTGTTTATTTCGATTCTCTGGAATAAACCTTTTGACGCAAAATATTCCAATGTTGCATTACAATGTTGTAACGGCCCAGTTTTCTATTCCGGTTCTCGAGGTGCTTGCTTGGTTGATTTGATGGTTCGGTTGGGCCGTTAGAGTGCATTTTGTCCCTTAAGGGCATTTTGGTCTTTTGCTCCCCGGGCGGGATTTGTGGATTTTAGGGCTTTGAGGCAGCTCCCGCCTTTGTCGAGGCTTGTTTGTTGGTGGTCTGCGAGTCTCGAGATGTTTGGGCTAGTCGTTTGGAAGTTCGGTTGTGATTTTGGGTTTTGGCAAAGTGATGGTTGGTTGTGTGCTTTTGGGATTCGAGCCGGGCCCTTGGTGTTGATTTTGGGAGTTGGATTTAGTGAGTTTTATTTATTGGGAGTGGTTGCTTCGGTCGGGTCTCGAAGGAGGAAGCCGGGAAATGGGATTTTAAGGTTTTGATTTGGATAAGGATGGAAATTAGGATTAAAATCCCTATTTTTCCTTTTATTTTTCCCATTTTTCCCTTTTCTTTTCAAAATCACTTTCACTTTCTCTCTCTCTCTCTCTCTCTCTCTCTCTCTCTCTCTCTCCCCGACCTAGCCTCACTCCCAGCGAGCGGCGGCCAGATCCGCCCCGAGCCCGCCACCATCAGAGCACCACTACCGCCGAGCAACACGCCCGGCAGCCACGGATCCGCTGTCGCAGCCCACCGCCGCCCGCGGCCGTCGCAAGACAACCGAGAAGTAGCCCTCGCTCGCCCGTCGCGCGTCCCAGACCTGTCGCACGCCCAGATCTGACGCTCGTCGCACGCCCAGTCTCGTCGTCGCACCAGATCGGCCGAGCGACCAGCCCGTCGTCCGCGACCGAACGGCCGAAGTCGACGCCGGCCGCGCGCAGAAGAAGCGTCGATCGCCGCCGTCGCGCCGCGCCCGCCCAGCGCCGCGCGTCTTCGCTCAGAGCAGCTCGCCCAGCGCCGCACGCCTTCGCCCGTGTCGTGCCTGGGTAGCGTGTCAACATGGCATAGCGCGCGCCGCGCCAGCCGCCCGCGCCACTGTCATCCATTCATCACCGCCAAAGAAGGCCCAGCCTCGTGTCGTCGTCGTGTGCGTGTGAGTGCTCCGAGCCGAGCCTCATTGTTTTATTATATTTTTGGGTTATGTTTGTGATTGTTCTATGTTTGTAGGTTCTCGATAGCTAGCTCTGGAGTGTTCGCAGACTTAGGAGATTGTGTGTTGTTGCCTTTCGCCCATGTAAGGATTTCTTACCGGAGTTGTGTGGACCCTGCGATATATTATGTGATTGCTGATTGTATGCTTGTTTGTGTTTATTGACATGTTTGGTGATAAGTGCTCTATTCTGAATTCCCGATCGCATGATTTCCAAGTGTTGTTTCTCATGTTAGTCCATGCTAGGTTGTTCCTTTCTCGCATGCTCAGATCATCCGCTCCTGCTTCGTAGAATCATGCTAGGTTCGTTGTATTCTTATTGAGCACGTATTGGATGATATTGCTTGTTTGTTTGATTGCTAAGGCGGGTTAGAGTTCTGGTGTAGATAGCATCATCCGGCCGGTGCATAACGTACCTTGCACCCGAGCAGGACGTATGAGAAGGAGCTCGCCCCGATCCCGTTAGGGGAATAGCTAACCCTAACGGTACCGCCCCGCAATCTTGGGTGAGGGTGGCAGATCGTTAAATGCCCCAACGGTCGGGATGATGACTTGGCATTGCCTCGCCCCCGGCGGTTGGCACGTCATCGAGTGTTCGGCCGTAGCCCTTGATTGCCACTGTTAAGGTAAGGGCGGCTTCTGGTGTAAGCCTACCACGACCCGTTCCTTAGCCCAAAAGTGCGGTGGTTCAGTGACATAGTTTACGTGTCAGTCTCACACCCTATGGTAAAGACCCACCCAAAAAGGGCTCTAAATAGGCCTTTACCCCAATGCATGCATTCAAAGTAAAGGACAATATGCAAATAAATTTTCGGATTCCCAATTAAAACAAAACAATCAAGGTTCAATCAAATCAATATAGTTTGTTGAAACTCGTCCCTGTCTCCAAGCACTGTTTCAAGGCAAATACATTTCCAAAACGTACACTCGATCAGAGATTTATTAAAACATTTGAAACATCCTCAAATTCAATAAAGCGGGAATCCACAAAAACATTTGAGAAAACATCCTAGGGCTCCGTGTCCGACTACATGCATTCAGGGGAAAATAGAAGACAAGAGTCATAGAAAAAAAGTCGAGAGACGACAAGCAGTTCCCATGATCACAGCTCCTCCTTCACCATCCTGTCTCGCCCTTGGTTACTCGTGGAAAACCACAAAATAAGGGTGAGTAACGAATTACTCAAGAAGAATCCCCAACCGGGGTACAATACGATGCACATGGTCATCTAGATGAGTGTATGCAAGCTATGAATAAAAACACAGAATAGAGCACATAGCTTAAGTCCACACTTGGACCTCGGATGCCAACTCGTGGTCTTAGTCAGGAGGAGATAAATCACCACACAATACGCCCTATACGAGAAACGAGTCCGGCCACGGCTTTCATCTCTTGTCGAATGAAAGGTGCACTAGCTCAAGATCCCGAGGAGCTCTCCGGCCGACGTATTTGTAATGAGCGTAAGCATGCACCGCGTGCTTCTCTACGCACTATGGGGGTGTCGGGTCCAGTGGCAAGCCGCCCATATCCGGATACCACGCCTAACTAAAATCTCCGGATCGGTGTCACCGACATAGGTGTGTGAGACCGGACACGTGAACTATGTCACTGTACCACCGCACCGAGGCTAAGGAACGGGTCGTGGTAGGCTTACACCCAGAAGCCGTCCTTACCTTAACGGTGGCAATCAGGCTCACGCCGAACACGGTGAGGACGTGCGGCCGCCGGGGACTAGGCATTGCCAAGTCATCATCCCGACCGCTGGGGCATCGCTAGACTACCACCCCGACCCAAGATTGCGGGGGCCTACCGGTTGGGATAGCTAATCCCTCACGGGGTCCAAGGACGGAGAATCTGTCTCGAACGTCCTTGCCATGGATGCAAGATACTTTATGCATCAGGCCCGGATGATGCTATCTACCTGATTTCTAACCTGCCTTAACAATCAGCAAAAAATCCAATACAATCCAATACGTGCTCAAGAGGAAAACAACGAACCTAGGAAGATACTACGAAGCAAGAATAAACACGAGCATGCCAGAACGGAACAACCTAGCATGGACTAACAAGGAAGAACAATATGCGAAGTCATGCCAGTCAGGAATACATAACAGAGCACCTAAACTATACATGCCGATAATCACAAACAAACATACAACATCAATCACAAAGAACATCGCAGGGTCCACACAACTTCGGTAAGAAATCCTTACCTGGCAGGGGGCAACTACACACAAAAACCTAAGATGCGATCGAACCCGAGCTAGCTACCGAGAACCTAACAAAAACAATGATAATCACAATCCATAAGCCTAAATATAATAAAATAAACAAGTCTCGGCTCGAAAGCAACTCACGCGGCTCAGCTGACACGCGGACGGGCAGGCAGCATGGCGGGGCTGCTGGTGGGCGTAGATGGGCGGTAGAGCTGGGCGCTGGCACGGCGCTGGGGCGCGGATGGGCGCTCTGGCAATGCGCTGGGCCCAGACGTGGGCGCGCGACAGAGGCGAGGACACGCGCGCGGCGACTGGGGCGGACGACGGCGCGCGCGCGCGCGCGCGAGAGACGAGGAGCGGAGTCGGGCGCGGCGGCAAGTGACGAGCGCGGCGAGCAACGAGCGGGCGGGCGGCGATACCGCGACGGCGACGGCGCGCGGCTTTGGTGCGTGGCGACGGCCTCGGCTGGCGCTGGCTGCGTGCGTCTTTCTTTGGCGCTGGGCTCTTGGTGCGATCTGGTGAAATTTTGCTCGACCGGCCGCTACGGTGGGTTGCTTGGTCGGCGAACGACACTCGAACGACTCTCGGGAGAAGACTCATGCAAGATGGCTAGAGAGAAGAGGGTTGGGCGGCCATAGGGGGGTTTGGAGAATAAAACACAAAAACCTAATTTTCTTTCATTTAATCAAATGCACCAAAACCCGAAGAACTCAAGGCTAACCAAGATATGTTTATGAGAGAGTAACAAAAACACACGTGGTGGCTCAGTGGCCACACCACCCACCGACTTCCTGGACCACCGGGTTGAAACCCACCAAACACACTTTTAACTCCTAATTTTCCTTTGCATCTCCCCATGCCCAAACACATCCACAAAGCCTAAAAACTTACATAAATCCATCCAATAATTTTAGCAACTGGAAAAGACATAAACGGCCCTGACGGCCCGACCAAATTACCAAAATACCCCTAGGGCATACTTGGAAGACCGGGATGAAAACCTGGGCCGTTACAATATTCCCTCCTTTTTATGACTTTCGTCCTCGAAAGTCCTTAAGATCAAAAACACTCAGATATCGCAATCTCATCCCGTCCTTCCCGCTTACGAGCGGCCTCCTCTGAACTCGACTCCTCCACCGAACTTTTACCAAACGAATCTTACGTCTTCGCCTCAAGACCGTAATACTCACAAAGCTTCCTTCAAGCTCAAACCCTCAATCACCGCAAAGGCTCAAAATCCATATTGAGCGATGGGTCCGACACATACCGCCCCAACATCGATATATAAAAACTGCGTACCACGGTGACAATGACGGAGGAAAGATGATCTCGATATGAAACTCTGTCAATCCTCTCGAGAATCTCCAAATGGACCAACAAACCGGGACTCAACTTTCTCGCTTTCAAAACCTCAACACACCTAGCATCGGTGCAACCTTGAAACAAGAAGCGCCCAACCTCAAACTCCAAATCTCGACGTCGAACCTCGCGAACTCTCTCCGCTTGCCTCGAGCCGACAACATACGAGCTCTAATCTCCTGCACAACACCTCTGGTCAAATGCAGCATCTCAGGACCCGAAAACAAAACTGATGGCCACCAACCTTTTTCCAGAACACTGGAAACCTGCAACGCTTACCATACTATGCTTCAACGAAACCAAAGAACTAGCAGCCGGGAACTGCTATCCGAGGCAACCTCATAAAATCCATCACTGGTTTTCACCGCCTATCCAGAAACACCAACTCACAACAAGCTCCAACGGATCCGCTCACTCCTCCCAAAAGACCATCGGTCAGAGGGTGAGAACACTACAGGAACTGCACTCGGCTCATAAGCCTCGAAAATGCTCTCCAGAACCACGGTCCATCAACGCACCACCTAGAAAAACCTTTGTTGCCACACCCTAATGGCAACAACTCCAGCCTGAAACTGACATGCCTCTACTCCATAGAAATGGCATCTGCACACGAAACGAGGTGCGAGCTCTAGCTACTGAAACCAATCCTCCAAAAATCCAAACTCACACAACAACCTCAACTAGATGACAGCTCCCACACGGAAACTTACAATCCAACAACTTGAGTGCTACGAACTAGGAAGCTCAAACAACTACAAACTGCATAGCTATGCCAATCCACTCAACTCTAGCTCGACTTAAATCACTGACTGGGCAAGACAGCCCGCAAGCAACCGGGCCCCAGAGGGCTCCCTCCACTAAACTTACCTCCATGCAAACAACGGAACCAAGCTCGTCCCCTTAAGAGACACATCTCACAAGTCCAAATGATAACACAACCAAGCTTATACCCTCTAGGTTAAGCTCATTGCTCCTACCCACCGAACTTCATAAACGGAACTCCACTACCTGGTCAACACCAACTACCAAGAACAAGAATACCAACAATGGTGGCGCAGAGCAAGCTACACTAACCAAGCAAGGATCCCTCAATAGGTCAAGACCCTAATCCAGACACAATGGTGTAACCTCATCCACAACTGATACAAAGGGGTCCTCAACTACAAAGGTGCAACAGCTCCCAGGCCAAACACACACGAATCTTAACCGACTAGGCCAAACACTCATAGGAGGCAGCACCATCCTTCATCGCAACTTCAGAACACCACTCACGAGTTCGCTTAACTGAACAAACAACCGCTTTCAGGCGGCCAACAGACTTTCCACCTACTAACACCACCACCACCAAGTCCAAGACCAAGGGATAATCCGACAACTCCAAAAAGCAAACAGATCCTTACAAGCGGACATCCAAAGAATAGAAAGCTCCACACACGCTCGCTGTCTTGGTTCGCTAAAGCATCAACATCTAAAACTCACGGGGCAACAACCGGGGTTCCACCATAGACTGAGCCACCAACCACAAACTAGCCAAGACTCACCTCCAACAACCCAAGGAGGGCAACTCTCAACATCCTGGAAACAGGAAAAACAACCGACAGGGCACGAACCACTATCCCCACGAGCAAAACTAACTTCTAGCAACTTCAATTCACACCTTGGTCAACACCAAGCACCAACTTGCCACCACACCTAAACCAAATCCGGACTCTACTCCAAACAAACTCCGGCTTGCTAGCCTACCAAAACTGCCAGCAACTCACCCAAGGCTACAAACTACTCGACTCTGGCTTGCCAACTGAACTCACTACCTGGGTCTGACTGAGCTCTGGTGAGGCTCTCCACAACTAGGGTTCTTCGACAACCCTCGACACACACTGTCGTCTAACGGTCTAACAACCAACTGCCTGAACAAACAACTCCTTTTCTCAGCATTACAACCATGCTGGCCTACTCCGAACCTAGAAACCAAAAAGACCAGAAACGCTTTAGAATGTGTCATCCTCCTACTCAAAGCATCAGCCACAACGTAGCTTCCACTCAGGGTAAGGATTTCGAGCAACACTCTTAGCAACAACGATTAGGAACTACACGGCTTTGCTACAACCACCATTTGTTGGCACCATCCGAACTCCAACCATGAACAACAAGAGGTTCCACCAACCAAGCTTAGGTCCAACCTAAACAAACATGCCTAAGCAACAACCCGACTACGAGCACGATGTCCTTACAATCTCAACAAGCCTGACAACATCCACCTGGAGTCCACCTTCCCCAAGAACTGAGCACCAGTTCTCCAATGCAAACCCTTCATGCTTCAGAAACTCTCGCCACCAGAACGAACTACACAAAAGCACACTTGTGTGCACAACTCCCAACCTTCCTTTAGGGATCCAAGGCTAACAGGCGCTTTCTAAAAGAAAAGCAACAACTACCTTCCGGCAGGGATACAACCAATCAAAGGAACACCCAAGGTTTCCAACCCCCCCACAATACTCGAAGCACGGACTAACAGCCAACTGCCTGAACAAACAACAACTCCTTTTTTCCAGCAACACAACCATGCTGGCCAACTCCAACTCCTTGGAAACCAAGAGGACTCGAAACGCTACCGAATGCGTCATCCTCCTACTCAGACATCAACCACAACATAACTCCTACCCAAGGAAGGATCCGAACAACTCTCTCAGTCATGACGATCAACAAGAAGATCCGCCAACCAAGCTTAGGTCCACTTAACAAATCTTACCTAAGCAACAACCTGATACCACGAGCATGGTATCCTTACCACCTCACTAAAGCCTTACAACATCCACCTTGAGTCCAACTTTTCCAAGAACTGAGCACCAGATCCCCAAAGAAAACCCTACATGGATCTGAAATTCTCGCCACAGAACGAACCACACAAAACACACTTGTGTGCACAACTCCCAACCTTCATTTAGCGATCCAAGACTAACAAATGCTTTTCCCAAAAAGCAACACTAGCTCCTGGCAGAGATACAACCAATCAACGGAACACCCAAAGTTCCATCTCCACACGATGCTCGAAGCTGTGGCAACCTTGCTCTACCAAGGCATAACCATGCCAAACCAAATTTACTTTATACCAAGCCTCTACAAAGGGTGCTTACCCATAAGTCATCCAACTTCTCTCACAAGGCATCCTACTCACCTCATAGGCATCCAACTCATGGTCCCTCAACTGGAACTCAAACTTGCTTCCACGATGCTCAACTCTCCTGAGATTTAGGCACTCGAAGGTAGTTGACCGCACTACCAACCACAAAGATCTCTTGGCCTTAACACTAGCGGGCGATGCACGCGCATTAACACTTACCAACAGTCAACCTGCTTGACTTACTCAACCTCCAGTAACAATGGGAAAAGGCTCCGGCTCCTCTCGAACATCCTTTCGCTTGACGTCCTTCGATTACCACTGAACTAGCCCTTTTTGCACGACCTACACAGGTGCAACTACCATAAACGGATCCAAGGCTAAAGGACTACGCTAAACTCTGAGCGGCATAGAACCATCTGCTATGCCCATGCCAAACTCAGGCCTGAACCAGATCTAGTGCCAAAGCGGCACACCAACCAATGCACCTCAAGTGCCACTACTACCAAATCCACATCTTACTACAACGGGGCCAACAAGGTCACAACCTCAAGTGACACGAACTCTGGCTCGGCAAACAAGGGCTCAACTCCAACAACTATGCCTAAGGCATCTCATCAAGCTAAATGCTCACGGCCTACTTTTGCATCTCCACATGATGCTCAACAAACTCTGGCCAGCTCTATCAACATGCACCAACTAGCCCTACTCTAGGGCTTACCAAAAGAAGAGTGTTCAATTCTATCACACAACTGAGGAAACCACCAACGGATCCAATCCGTAGGGGAACACTACTCTTTGCACCCTTAACTACTGTGGTTCCGCCATCTGGCCGCAAACAACCACACTTCACAGAAGCACAAAGATGCCTCATCAACCTCCTCGAAGGCTACCAACTTTGCAACCACTCTCTGGGCAACCAAATAATCTATCAAGGCTCAAGATCAACACTTGAGCTACCCAGGCTAGTCCACACTAGGACCTGCTCCACAACAACCACATCAGCACAACCACAGCTAACTTCTCTCTTGGAGTGGCATTCCAAGGCAAAGCACCTCCACCCTCTCACTAGGGGAAAACCATCAATCGGGGCCACGGTTGGCCTATGGGAGTCCAATCTCTACCTCCTCCGAACGATGTCCGGGGCATCCGAATCTATCTGGATACCACAACAAGCCACAACATACATCACACATCGCGGGAAGTTGGCATGATGGCGCTCTAAACCCAAACCAATATCGAGTCAAAACACGCTTTCGTCTCCGCTCTCCACAACACTACACAAGGCATACACTCGATGCGTGTATTGTAAATTTTTAACCCTTTTTCTACAACAAATAGTAAACTTAGCGCGCACTGATGACTGCTTGAGTGCTAGTGATCATGGGAAAACGACCTACAACAAAAGGTCAAACTACTGCAATTTATGACTCGAGCTCTCGATACCAAGCTGTAAGGGACCGGCCGAATGGGGCACTAAATGGGCCCTTACCCCAATGCATGCATTCAAAGTAAAGGACATTTAAAGCAGACATGATTTGATTCCAATTAAAACAAAACATTCAAAATAACCCCTTTAAAAACTAGACAATTTCCTCGAACTCGTCCCCTGTTTCAAAGCACTGTTCCAAGATAAATACATTTCCAAAGTTTACTCTGATCAGAGATTTACTAAAAACCATTCAAAACCTATTGAGATACAAAATGTTGGAATCCACAAAACATTTACAAAACATCCTAGGGCTCCGTGCCCGGCTACATGCATTCAGGGGAAACAAAACATAAAGAGTCATAATACAAAAATCAGAGTTGGAAGACTGGGCCCCATGATCACAGCTCCTCCTTCAGCCATCCTGTCTCGCAACTTGGTTACCTGTGGAAAAACCACAGTAAGGGTGAGTAACGAATTACTCAGTAAGAATCCCCAACCGGGGTACAATACGATATACATGGTCATCTCGATGAGCGTATGCAAGCTATGAATATAAACACAGAATAGAGCACATAGCTTAGCCCACACTTGGGCCTCGGATGCCAATTTAAGGTCTTAGTCCGGAATAATATCACCACACAGTCCAATACACAAGTCGCCCTATACGAGAAACAAGTCCCGGCCTCAGCCTGTCTACTGTCGACGAAAGGTACACTGGCTCAAGATCCCGATGAGCTCTCCGGTCGGCGCTGTAATGAGCGTAAGCATGTACCGCGTGCTACTGCAGACTATGGGGGGTGCCGGGTCTAGAGGCAAGCTGCCCATGTCCAGTCACCACGCCTAACTAAATCTTTGGATCGGTGTAACTGACATAGGGGTGTGAGACCTGGACACGTAAACTATGTCAGCCTGAACCACCGCACCTGGGGCCAAGGAACGGTCGTGGTAGGCTTACACCAGGAAGCCGTCCTTGCCTTAACAGGTGGCAATCAGGGGCTACTGCCAAACATGCTGAGGACATGCCGGCCTTTGGGACGAGGCAATGCCAAGTCATCATCCCGACCGCTGGGGCATTTATCGATCGCCACCCTCACCCAAGATTGCAGGGCCTACCTGCAGAGGGTTAGCTAATCCTCACGGGGTCCAGGGGATCTGAGCACTCATCTCGACGCCCCCGCCATGGATGCAAGGTACTTTATGCATCAAAGCCCGGATGATGCTATCTACCGCAACTCTAACCCGTCCCTAGCAAACAACAAACAATTCCATAAAATCCAATACGTGCTCAATAAGAATACAACGAGCCTAGCATGATACTACGAAGCAAGGAGCAGATCACGAGCATGCTAGAAAGGAACAACCTAGCATGGATTAACATGAGAATTAATCAGAACAACATGCTAATCGGGAATTGAATTGAGTACCTAGCTATACATGTCAATAAACACAAACAAGCAATCAATCGGCAATCACATATAATATCGCAGGTCCACACAACTCCAGAAGAAATCCTTACCTTGGTGGGGACGATTTGACACGAAAACCTAGGTGGCGAACGAACCCGAACTAGCTATCGAGAACCTATCAATCATAACAAAAATCACACAATAGGCCTTAATATAATAAAACAAACAAGGCTCAGCTCGGGAGCAACTCACGAGGCGGTGAAGGCTCACGAACTAGCCGATTGCACGAACGGGCAAAGAACTGGAGTGGCTGGCGCTGGCTGGCGCGGCGCGCATGGCGACGGCGCGAGCGGCGGCGGCGCGCGAGGCTCGATCGGCGCGGGCAAGAACGCGCGCTGGATGCGAGCGAGCTGGCCGACACAGGCGCGCGCGCGGCGCGATACACTGCCGAGCGCGGCGATGACAGAGCACGAAAATAGGGGCGAACAGGGGCGATGAAGAGGAAACGAATTCGAGCGATCCGAGAGGATTCGACGAGCGATTCTTTGATGGCGAACTCCCCTACACTAGCTGCACAAAACCCATACCTCAAATCACCTCGACTCGGCCGGAAAACGAAGCCCGCAGCGAGGAGCGGAGCGATCTCGGCGAGATGGCGCGATTCCGCCACGATGGAGCTTCTACACACGGATGAATCCATCTCGCTTATTTGCATTGTAACATCGCACACACACAAAATATCGCGACTCGGCGGAACACTCGAAACTGGACGGGGACGGAATTGGGGAGAAAAAGAAGAAGAAGAAGAAGAAGAAAAGGAAAGCTACTGGGAGGAACGAATCGCGAGAGAGCTCCGCGAATTTGGAGTCGGCGAGGAACAAAGCGTGAAGACGCCCTGGTCGGTCGAAGGGAAGGATCGCGAAGACGAAGGAGAAGAGAAGAAATGAAGAAGGAAGCTCGGGCGGAATTTTTCC
Organism: Sicyos edulis; assembly: GCA_036507275.1. Taxonomy (NCBI): domain Eukaryota; kingdom Viridiplantae; phylum Streptophyta; class Magnoliopsida; order Cucurbitales; family Cucurbitaceae; genus Sicyos; species Sicyos edulis. The sequence continues at coordinate 11,471,336 of CM071847.1, forward strand.
TTTTAAATCAAAACTCAACCGAACAAGCTTATATAGATGCTGGCGCGTTTAGAAGCACAAGAGCGCTCAGTGGCTCGATTGGCAGCAACGCTTACCTAGCTTCCTACGCGGCCCTGGCTCGAATCTCACTTGACGCGCTATTTAATTCCTTATTTATTTCCACATTCTTCCAACCCCAAATTCCTTCACCAAAATTCCCGATCCCATTCAAATCGACTCAACCCAAAATTACCAAAATGCCCCTGGGCCTCCCGGGAAGACCGGGATGAAATTTCCGAGCCGTTACAGATTCTTTGGCGCAAACGTTTGTCCCAAAATATTCTAATGTTGCATTACGATTTTTCGGGAGCTAAGACGAAATACTCGAATAGATTTCAGCGTTGAAACCAAAAGTTCGACCCGATAGTGTTTATTTCGATTCTCTGGACCAAACCTTTTGACGCAAAATATTCCAATGTTGCATTACGATGTTTTGGCAGCTAAAACGAAAAACTCGTATAGATTTCAGAGTTGAAAACCAAAAGTACGTTTCGAGAGTGTTTATTTCGATTCTCTAAATAAACGTTTTGACGCAAAATATTCTAATGTTTCATTACGATATTTTTGGAGCTAAAACGAAAAACTCGAATAGATTTCAGCGTTGAAACCAAAAGTTCGACCCGATAGTGTTTATTTCGATTCTTTGGACTAAATCTTTTGACACAAAACATTCCAATTTTGCATTACGATGTTTTGGAAGCTAAAACGAAAAACTCGGATAGATTTCAGCGTTGAAAACCAAAAGTTCGTCTCGAGAGTGTTTATTTCGATTCTCTAAACTAAACGTTTTAGCGAAAAATATTCCAATGTTGCATTACGATTTTTCGGGAGCTAAAATGAAAAACTTTGATAGATTTCAGCGTTGAAACCAAAAGTTCGACCCGAGAGTGTTTATTTCGATTCTCTGGAATAAACCTTTTGACGCAAAATATTCCAATGTTGCATTACGATGTTTTGGAAGCTAAAACGAAAAACTCGGATAGATTTCAGCATTGAAACCAAAAGTTCGACCTGAGAGTGTTTATTTCGATTATCTGGACTAAACCTTTTGACGCAAAATATTCCAATGTTGCATTATGTTGTTTTTTAAGCTAAAACGAAAAACTCGGATAGATTTCATCATTGAAACCAACAATTCGACCTGAGAGTGTTTATTTCGATTATCTGGACTAAACCTTTTGCCGCAAAATATTCCAATGTTGCATTATGATGTTTTGAAGCTAAAACGAAAAACTCGGATAGATTTCAGCGTTGAAAATCTAAAGTTCATACCGAGAGTGTTTGCTTCGATTCTTTGGCGCAAACGTTTGTCCCAAAATATTCTAATGTTGCATTACGATTTTTCGGGAGCTAAGACGAAATACTCGAATAGATTTCAGCGTTGAAACCAAAAGTTCGACCCGATAGTGTTTATTTCGATTCTCTGGACCAAACCTTTTGACGCAAAATATTCCAATGTTGCATTACGATGTTTTGGCAGCTAAAACGAAAAACTCGTATAGATTTCAGAGTTGAAAACCAAAAGTACGTTTCGAGAGTGTTTATTTCGATTCTCTAAATAAACGTTTTGTATAAAAATATTCCAATGTTTCATTATGATATTTTTGGAACTAAAACGAAAAACTCGGATAAATTTTTATTGAAACCAAAAGTTCGACCCGATAGTGTTTATTTCGATTCTCAGAGACTAAATCTTTTGACGCAAAATATTCCAATGTTGCACTACGATGTTTTTGCGGCTAAAACGAAAAACTCGTGATAGATTTTGAGTTGAAAACCAAAAGTACGTTTTCGAGAGTGTTTATTTCGATTCTCTAAATAAACGTTTTGACGTAAAATATTCCAACGTTTCATTACGATATTTTTGGAACTAAAACGAAAAACTCGGATAGATTTCAAATGTTGAAACCAAAAGTTCGACCCGATAGTGTTTATTTCGATTCTCAGAGACTAAATCTTTTGACGCAAAATTTTCCAATGTTGCATTACGATGTTTTGAAGCTAAAACGAAAAAACTCGTGATAGATTTCAGAGTTGAAAACCAAAAGTACGTCTCGAGAGTTTTTATTTCGATTCTCTAAATAAACGTTTTGACGCAAAATATTCTAATGTTTCATTACCATATTTTTGGAGCTAAAACGAAAAACTCGGATAGATTTCAGCGTTGAAACCAAAAGTTCGACCCGAGAGTGTTTATTTCGATTCTCTGGAATAAACGTTTTGACGCAAAATATTTCAATGTTGCATTACGATGTTTTGGAAGTTAAAACGAAAAACTCGGATAGATTTCAGCGTTGAAACCAAAAGTTCGACCCGATAGTGTTTATTTCGATTCTCTGTACCAAACCTTTTTACGCAAAATATTCCAATGTTGCATTACGATGTTTTGGCAGCTAAAACGAAAAACTCGTATAGATTTCAGAGTTGAAAACCAAAAGTACGTTTCGAGAGTGTTTATTTCGATTCTCTAAATAAACGTTTTGACGTAAAATATTCCAATGTTTCAAGTTCGACCCGATAGTGTTTATTTCGATTTTGTAGACTAAATCTTTTGACGCAAAATTTTCCAATGTTGCATTACGATGTTTTGGCAGCTAAAACGAAAAACTCGTATAGATTTCAGAGTTGAAAACCAAAAGTACGTTTCGAGAGTGTTTATTTCGATTCTCTAAATAAACGTTTTGACGTAAAATATTCCAATGTTTCATTACGATATTTTTGGAACTAAAACGAAAAACTCGGATAGATTTCAGCGTTGAAACCAAAAGTTCGACCCGATAGTGTTTATTTCGATTTTGTAGACTAAATCTTTTGACGCAAAATTTTCCAATGTTGCATTACGATGTTTTGGCAGCTAAAACGAAAAACTCGTATAGATTTCAGAGTTGAAAACCAAAAGTACGTCTCGAGAGTTTTTATTTCGATTCTCTAAATAAACGCTTTGACGCAAAATATTCTAATGTTTCATTACGATATTTTTTGAGCTAAAACGAAAAAACTCGATAGATTTCAAATGTTGAAACCAAAAGTTCGACCCGAGAGTGTTTATTTCGATTCTCTGGAATAAACGTTTTGACGCAAAATATTTCAATGTTGCATTACGATGTTTTGGAAGTTAAAACGAAAAACTCGGATAGATTTCAGCATTGAAAACCAAAAGTTCGTCTAGAGAATGTTTATTTCGATTCTCTAAACTAAACGTTTTAGCGCAAAATATTCCAATGTTTCATTACGATTTTTCGGGAGCTAAAATGAAAAACTCGGATAGAAATCAGCGTTGAAACCAAAAGTTCGACCTAAGAGTGTTTATTTCGATTCTCTAAATAAACGTTTTGACGCAAAATATTCCAATGTTTCATTACGATATTTTTGGAACTAAAACGAAATACTCGAATAGATTTCAGAGCATTGAAACCAAAAGTTTGACCCGATAGTGTTTATTTCGATTCTCTGGACCAAACCTTTTGACGCAAAATATTCCAATGTTGCATTAAGATGTTTTGGCAGCTAAAACAAAAAACTCGTATAGATTTCAGAGTTGAAAACCAAAAGTATGCGTTTCGAGAGTGTTTATTTCGATTCTCTAAATAAACGCGTTTTGACGCAAAAATATTCCAATGTTTCATTACGATATTTTTGAAACTAAAACGAAATACTCGGATAGATTTCAGCGTTGAAACCAAAAGTTCGACCCGATAGTGTTTATTTCGATTCTGTAGACTAAATCTTTTGACGCAAAATATTCCAATGTTGCATTACGATGTTTTTTTGGCTAAAACGAAAAACTCGTATAGATTTCAGAGTTGAAAACCAAAAGTACGTTTCGAGAGTGTTTATTTCGATTCTCTAAATAAACGTTTTGACGTAAAATATTCCAATGTTTCATTACGATATTTTTGGAACTAAAACGAAAAACTCGGATAGATTTCAACGTTGAAACCAAAAGTTCGACCCGATAGTGTTTATTTCGATTCTGTAGACTAAATGTTTTGACGCAAAATTTTCCAATGTTGCATTACGATGTTTTGGCAGCTAAAACGAAAAACTCGTATAGATTTCAGAGTTGAAAACCAAAAGTACGTCTCGAGAGTTTTTATTTCGATTCTCTAAATAAACGCTTTGATTAAAAAATATTCTAATGTTTCATTACGATATTTTTTGAGCTAAAACGAAAAACTCGGATAGATTTCAGCGTTGAAACCAAAAGTTCGACCCGAGAGTGTTTATTTCGATTCTCTGGAATAAACGTTTTGACGCAAAATATTTCAATGTTGCATTACGATGTTTTGGAAGTTAAAACGAAAAACTCGGATAGATTTCAGCATTGAAAACCAAAAGTTCGTCTAGAGAATGTTTATTTCGATTCTCTAAACTAAACGTTTTAGCGCAAAATATTCCAATGTTTCATTACGATTTTTCGGGAGCTAAAATGAAAAACTCGGATAGAAATCAGCGTTGAAACCAAAAGTTCGACCTAAGAGTGTTTATTTCGATTCTCTGGAATAAACCTTTTGACACAAAATATTCCAATGTTGCATTACGATGTTTTGGAAGCTAAAACGAAATACTCGAATAGATTTTAGCGTTTAAACCAAAAGTTTGACCCGATAGTGTTTATTTCGATTCTCTGGACCAAACCTTTTGACGCAAAATATTCCAATGTTGCATTAAGATGTTTTGGCAGCTAAAACAAAAAACTCGTATAGATTTCAGAGTTGAAAACCAAAAGTACGTTTCGAGAGTGTTTATTTCGATTCTCTAAATAAAAGTTTTGACGCAAAATATTCCAATGTTTCATTACGATATTTTTGAAACTAAAACGAAATACTCGGATAGATTTCAGCGTTGAAACCAAAAGTTCGACCCGATAGTGTTTATTTCGATTCTGTAGACTAAATCTTTTGACGCAAAATATTCCAATGTTGCATTACGATGTTTTGGCAGCTAAAACGAAAAACTCGTATAGATTTCAGAGTTGAAAACCAAAAGTACGTTTCGAGAGTGTTTATTTCGATTCTCTAAATAAACGTTTTGACGTAAAATATTCCAATGTTTCATTACGATATTTTTGGAACTAAAACGAAAAACTCGGATAGATTTCAGCGTTGAAACCAAAAGTTCGACCCGATAGTGTTTATTTCGATTCTGTAGACTAAATGTTTTGACGCAAAATTTTCCAATGTTGCATTACGATGTTTTGGCAGCTAAAACGAAAAACTCGTATAGATTTTTTGAGTTGAAAACCAAAAAACGCGTTTCGAGAGTGTTTATTTCGATTCTCTAAATAAACGCTTTGACGTAAAAAATATTCCAATGTTTCATTACGATATTTTTGGAACTAAAACGAAAAACTCGGATAGATTTCAGCGTTGAAACCAAAAGTTCGACCCGATAGTGTTTATTTCGATTCTGTAGACTAAATCTTTTGACGCAAAATATTCCAATGTTGCATTACGATGTTTTTGCAAAGCTAAAACGAAAAACTCGTGATAGATTTTGAGTTGAAAAACCAAAAGTACGTTTCGAGAGTGTTTATTTCGATTCTCTAAATAAACGTTTTGACGTAAAATATTCCAATGTTTCATTACGATATTTTTGGAACTAAAACGAAAAACTCGGATAGATTTCAACGTTGAAACCAAAAGTTCGACCCGATAGTGTTTATTTCGATTCTGTAGACTAAATGTTTTGACGCAAAATTTTCCAATGTTGCATTACGATGTTTTGGCAGCTAAAACGAAAAACTCGTGATAGATTTTTGAGTTGAAAACCAAAAACGCGTCTCGAGAGTTTTTATTTCGATTCTCTAAATAAACGCTTTGACGCGCAAAATATTCTAATGTTTCATTACGATATTTTTGAGCTAAAACGAAAAACTCTGATAGATTTCAGCGTTGAAACCAAAAGTTCGACCCGAGAGTGTTTATTTCGATTCTCTGGAATAAACGTTTTGACGCAAAATATTTCAATGTTGCATTACGATGTTTTGGAAGTTAAAACGAAAAACTCGGATAGATTTCAGCATTGAAAACCAAAAGTTCGTCTAGAGAATGTTTATTTCGATTCTCTAAACTAAACGTTTTAGCGCAAAATATTCTAATGTTTCATTACGATATTTTTGGAGCTAAAACGAAAAACTCGGATAGAAAAATCGTTGAAACCAAAAGTTCGACCTAAGAGTGTTTATTTCGATTCTCTGGAATAAACCTTTTGACGCAAAATATTCCAATGTTGCATTACGATGTTTTGGAAGCTAAAACGAAATACTCGAATAGATTTCAGCGTTGAAACCAAAAGTTCGACCCGATAGTGTTTATTTCGATTCTGTAGACTAAATCTTTTGACGCAAAATTTTCCAATGTTGCATTACGATGTTTTGGTGGCTAAAACGAAAAACTCGTATAGATTTTGAGTTGAAAACCAAAAATACGCTTTTTCGAGAGTGTTTATTTCGATTCTCTAAATAAACGTTTTGACGTAAAATATTCCAATGTTTCATTACGATATTTTTGGAACTAAAACGAAAAAACTCGGATAGATTTCAACGTTGAAACCAAAAGTTCGACCCGATAGTGTTTATTTCGAATCTCAGGACCAAATCTTTTGACGCAAAATTTTCCAATGTTGCATTACGATGTTTTGGCAGCTAAAACGAAAAACTCGTATAGATTTCAGAGTTGAAAACCAAAAGTACGTCTCGAGAGTTTTTATTTCGATTCTCTAAATAAACGCTTTGACGCAAAATATTCTAATGTTTCATTACGATATTTTTGAGCTAAAACGAAAAACTCTGATAGATTTCAGCGTTGAAACCAAAAGTTCGACCCGAGAGTGTTTATTTCGATTCTCTGGAATAAACGTTTTGACGCAAAATATTTCAATGTTGCATTACGATGTTTTGGAAGTTAAAACGAAAAACTCGGATAGATTTCAGCATTGAAAACCAAAAGTTCGTCTAGAGAATGTTTATTTCGATTCTCTAAACTAAACGTTTTAGCGCAAAATATTCCAATGTTTCATTACGATTTTTCGGGAGCTAAAATGAAAAACTCGGATAGAAATCAGCGTTGAAACCAAAAGTTCGACCTAAGAGTGTTTATTTCGATTCTCTGGAATAAACCTTTTGACGCAAAATATTCCAATGTTGCATTACGATGTTTTGGAAGCTAAAACGAAATACTCGAATAGATTTCAGCATTGAAACCAAAAGTTCGACCCGATAGTGTTTATTTCGATCTCTCAGACTAAATTTTTGACAAAAAATATTCCAATGTTGCATTACGATGTTTTGGCAGCTAAAACGAAAAACTCGTGATAGATTTTGAGTTGAAAACCAAAAGTACGTTTCGAGAGTGTTTATTTCGATTCTCTAAATAAACGTTTTGACGTAAAATATTCCAATGTTTCATTACGATATTTTTGGAACTAAAACGAAAAACTCGGATAGATTTCAGCGTTGAAACCAAAAGTTCGACCCGATAGTGTTTATTTCGATTCTCAGATTAAATCTTTTGACGCAAAATATTCCAATGTTGCATTACGATGTTTTTGGGCTAAAACGAAAAACTCGTATAGATTTCAGAGTTGAAAACCAAAAATACGTTTCGAGAGTGTTTATTTCGATTCTCTAAATAAACGTTTTGACGTAAAATATTCCAATGTTTCATTACGATATTTTTGGAACTAAAACGAAAAACTCGGATAGATTTCAGCGTTGAAACCAAAAGTTCGACCCGATAGTGTTTATTTCGATTCTGTAGACTAAATCTTTTGACGCAAAATTTTCCAATGTTGCATTACGATGTTTTGGTTTTGGCTAAAACGAAAAACTCGGATAGATTTCAGAGTTGAAAACCAAAAGTACGTCTCGAGAGTTTTTATTTCGATTCTCTAAATAAACGCTTTGACGCAAAATATTCTAATGTTTCATTACGATATTTTTGGAGCTAAAACGAAAAACTCGGATAGATTTCAGCGTTGAAACCAAAAGTTCGACCCGAGAGTGTTTATTTCGATTCTCTGGAATAAACGTTTTGACGCAAAATATGTCAATGTTGCATTACGATGTTTTGGAAGTTAAAACAAAAAACTCGGATAGATTTCAGCATTGAAAACCAAAAGTTCGTCTAGAGAATGTTTATTTCGATTCTCTAAACTAAACGTTTTAGCGCAAAATATTCCAATGTTGCATTACGATTTTTCGGGAGCTAAAATGAAAAACTCGGATAGAAATCAGCGTTGAAACCAAAAGTTCGACCTAAGAGTGTTTATTTCGATTCTCTGGAATAAACCTTTTGACGCAAAATATTCCAATGTTGCATTACGATGTTTTGGAAGCTAAAACGAAATACTCGAATAGATTTCAGCGTTGAAACCAAAAGTTCGACCCGATAGTGTTTATTTCGATTCTCAGGACCAAACCTTTTGACGCAAAATATTCCAATGTTGCATTAAGATGTTTTGGCAGCTAAAACAAAAAACTCGTATAGATTTCAGAGTTGAAAACCAAAAGTACGTTTCGAGAGTGTTTATTTCGATTCTCTAAATAAACGTTTTGTATAAAATATTCCAATGTTTCATTACGATATTTTTGAACTAAAACGAAAACTCGGATAGATTTCAGCGTTGAAACCAAAAGTTCGACCCGATAGTGTTTATTTCGATTCTGTAGACTAAATCTTTTGACGCAAAATATTCCAATGTTGCATTACGATGTTTTGGCAGCTAAAACGAAAAACTCGTATAGATTTCAGAGTTGAAAACCAAAAGTACGTTTCGAGAGTGTTTATTTCGATTCTCTAAATAAACGTTTTGACGTAAAATATTCCAATGTTTCATTACGATATTTTTGGAACTAAAACGAAAAACTCGGATAGATTTCAGCGTTGAAACCAAAAGTTCGACCCGATAGTGTTTATTTCGATTCTGTAGACTAAATGTTTTGACGCAAAATTTTCCAATGTTGCATTACGATGTTTTGGCAGCTAAAACGAAAAACTCGTATAGATTTCAGAGTTGAAAACCAAAAGTACGTTTCGAGAGTGTTTATTTCGATTCTCTAAATAAACGTTTTGACGCAAAATATTCCAATGTTTCATTACGATATTTTTGGAACTAAAACGAAAAACTCGGATAGATTTCAGCGTTGAAACCAAAAGTTCGACCCGATAGTGTTTATTTCGATTCTGTAGATTAAATCTTTTGACGCAAAATATTCCAATGTTGCATTACGATGTTTTGGCAGCTAAAACGAAAAACTCGTATAGATTTCAGAGTTGAAAACCAAAAATACGTTTCGAGAGTGTTTATTTCGATTCTCTAAATAAACGTTTTGACGTAAAATATTCCAATGTTTCATTACGATATTTTTGGAACTAAAACGAAAAACTCGGATAGATTTCAGCGTTGAAACCAAAAGTTCGACCCGATAGTGTTTATTTCGATTCTCAGAGACTAAATGTTTTGACGCAAAATTTTCCAATGTTGCATTACGATGTTTTGGCGGCTAAAAACGAAAAACTCGTATAGATTTCAGAGTTGAAAACCAAAAGTACGTCTCGAGAGTTTTTATTTCGATTCTCTAAATAAACGCTTTGACGCAAAATATTCTAATGTTTCATTACGATATTTGTTGAGCTAAAACGAAAAACTCTGATAGATTTCAGCGTTGAAACCAAAAGTTCGACCCGAGAGTGTTTATTTCGATTCTCTCGAATAAACGTTTTGACGCAAAATATTTCAATGTTGCATTACGATGTTTTGGAAGTTAAAACGAAAAACTCGGATAGATTTCAGCATTGAAAACCAAAAGTTCGTCTAGAGAATGTTTATTTCGATTCTCTAAACTAAACGTTTTAGCGCAAAATATTCCAATGTTTCATTACGATTTTTCGGGAGCTAAAATGAAAAACTCGGATAGAAATCAGCGTTGAAACCAAAAGTTCGACCTAAGAGTGTTTATTTCGATTCTCTGGAATAAACCTTTTGACACAAAATATTCCAATGTTGCATTACGATGTTTTGGAAGCTAAAACGAAATACTCGAATAGATTTCAGCGTTGAAACCAAAAGTTTGACCCGATAGTGTTTATTTCGATTCTCTGGACCAAACCTTTTGACGCAAAATATTCCAATGTTGCATTAAGATGTTTTGGCAGCTAAAACAAAAAACTCGTATAGATTTTAGAGTTGAAAACCAAAAGTACGTTTCGAGAGTGTTTATTTCGATTCTCTAAATAAACGTTTTGACGCAAAATATTCCAATGTTTCATTACGATATTTTTGAAACTAAAACGAAATACTCGGATAGATTTCAGCGTTGAAACCAAAAGTTCGACCCGATAGTGTTTATTTCGATTCTGTAGACTAAATCTTTTGACGCAAAATATTCCAATGTTGCATTACGATGTTTTGGCAGCTAAAACGAAAAACTCGTATAGATTTCAGAGTTGAAAACCAAAAGTACGTTTCGAGAGTGTTTATTTCGATTCTCTAAATAAACGTTTTGACGTAAAATATTCCAATGTTTCATTACGATATTTTTGGAACTAAAACGAAAAACTCGGATAGATTTCAACGTTGAAACCAAAAGTTCGACCCGATAGTGTTTATTTCGATTCTGTAGACTAAATGTTTTGACGCAAAATTTTCCAATGTTGCATTACGATGTTTTGGCAGCTAAAACGAAAAACTCGTATAGATTTCAGAGTTGAAAACCAAAAGTACGTCTCGAGAGTTTTTATTTCGATTCTCTAAATAAACGCTTTGACGCAAAATATTCTAATGTTTCATTACGATATTTTTTGAGCTAAAACGAAAAACTCTGATAGATTTCAGCGTTGAAACCAAAAGTTCGACCCGAGAGTGTTTATTTCGATTCTCTGGAATAAACGTTTTGACGCAAAATATTTCAATGTTGCATTACGATGTTTTGGAAGTTAAAACGAAAAACTCGGATAGATTTCAGCATTGAAAACCAAAAGTTCGTCTAGAGAATGTTTATTTCGATTCTCTAAACTAAACGTTTTAGCGCAAAATATTCCAATGTTTCATTACGATTTTTCGGGAGCTAAAATGAAAAACTCGGATAGAAATCAGCGTTGAAACCAAAAGTTCGACCTAAGAGTGTTTATTTCGATTCTCCGAATAAACCTTTGACACAAAATATTCCAATGTTGCATTACGATGTTTTGGAAGCTAAAACGAAATACTCGAATAGATTTTAGCGTTTAAACCAAAAGTTTGACCCGATAGTGTTTATTTCGATTCTCTGGACCAAACCTTTTGACGCAAAATATTCCAATGTTGCATTAAGATGTTTTGGCAGCTAAAACAAAAACTCGATAGATAGATGAGTTGAAAACCAAAAGTACGTTTCGAGAGTGTTTATTTCGATTCTCTAAATAAAAGTTTTGACGCAAAATATTCCAATGTTTCATTACGATATTTTTGAAACTAAAACGAAATACTCGGATAGATTTCAGCGTTGAAACCAAAAGTTCGACCCGATAGTGTTTATTTCGATTCTGTAGACTAAATCTTTTGACGCAAAATATTCCAATGTTGCATTACGATGTTTTGGCAGCTAAAACGAAAAACTCGTATAGATTTAAGAGTTGAAAACCAAAAGTACGTTTCGAGAGTGTTTATTTCGATTCTCTGGAATAAACGTTTTGACGCAAAATATTTCAATGTTGCATTACGATGTTTTGGAAGTTAAAACGAAAAACTCGGATAGATTTCAGCGTTGAAACCAAAAGTTCGACCCGATAGTGTTTATTTCGATTCTCAGACTAAACCTTTGACGCAAAATATTCCAATGTTGCATTACGAGGTTTTGGTAGCTAAAACGGAAAACTCGTATAGATTTCAGAGTTGAAAACCAAAAGTACGTTTCGAGAGTGTTTATTTCGAATCTCTAAATAAACGTTTTGACGTAAAATATTCCAATGTTTCATTACGATATTTTTGGAACTAAAACGAAAAACTCGGATAGATTTCAGCGTTGAAACCAAAAGTTAGACCCGATAGTGTTTATTTCGATTCTGTAGATTAAATCTTTTGACGCAAAATTTTCCAATGTTGCATTACGATGTTTTGGCAGCTAAAACGAAAAACTCGTATAGATTTCAGAGTTGAAAACCAAAAGTACGTTTCGAGAGTGTTTATTTCGATTCTCTAAATAAACGTTTTGACGTAAAATATTCTAATGTTTCATTACGATATTTTTGGAACTAAAACGAAAAACTCGGATAGATTTCAGCGTTGAAACCAAAAGTTCGACCCGATAGTGTTTATTTCGATTATGTAGACTAAATCTTTTGACGCAAAATTTTCCAATGTTGCAGTACGATGTTTTGGCAGCTCAAACGAAAAACTCGTATAGATTTCAGAGTTGAAAACCAAAAGTACGTCTCGAGAGTTTTTATTTCGATTCTCTAAATAAACGTTTTGACGCAAAATATTCTAATGTTTCATTACGATATTTTTGGAGCTAAAACGAAAAACTCTGATAGATTTCAGCGTTGAAACCAAAAGTTCGACCCGAGAGTGTTTATTTCGATTCTCTGGAATAAACGTTTTGACGCAAAATATTTCAATGTTGCATTACGATGTTTTGGAAGTTAAAACGAAAAACTCGGATAGATTTCAGCATTGAAAACCAAAAGTTCGTCTAGAGAATGTTTATTTCGATTCTCTAAACTAAACGTTTTAGCGCAAAATATTCCAATGTTTCATTACGATTTTTCGGGAGCTAAAATGAAAAACTCGGATAGAAATCAGCGTTGAAACCAAAAGTTCGACCTAAGAGTGTTTATTTCGATTCTCTGGAATAAACCTTTTGACGCAAAATATTCCAATGTTGCATTACGATGTTTTGGAAGCTAAAACGAAATACTCGAATAGATTTCAGCGTTGAAACCAAAAGTTCGACCCGATAGTGTTTATTTCGATTCTGTAGACTAAATCTTTTGACGCAAAATATTCCAATGTTGCACTACGATGTTTTGGCAGCTAAAACGAAAAACTCGTATAGATTTCTGAGTTGAAAACCAAAAATACGTTTCGAGAGTGTTTATTTCGATTCTCTAAATAAACGTTTTGACGTAAAATATTCCAATGTTTCATTACGATATTTTTGGAACTAAAACGAAAAACTCGGATAGATTTCAACGTTGAAACCAAAAGTTCGACCCGATAGTGTTTATTTCGATTCTGTAGACTAAATGTTTTGACGCAAAATTTTCCAATGTTGCATTACGATGTTTTGGCAGCTAAAACGAAAAACTCGTATAGATTTCAGAGTTGAAAACCAAAAGTACGTCTCGAGAGTTTTTATTTCGATTCTCTAAATAAACGCTTTGATTTAAAAAATATTCTAATGTTTCATTACGATATTTTTTGAGCTAAAACGAAAAACTCGATAGATTTCAAATGTTGAAACCAAAAGTTCGACCGAGAGTGTTTATTTCGATTCTCCGAATAAACGTTTTTGACGCAAAAATATTTCAATGTTGCATTACGATGTTTTGGAAGTTAAAACGAAAAACTCGGATAGATTTCAGCATTGAAAACCAAAAGTTCGTCTAGAGAATGTTTATTTCGATTCTCTAAACTAAACGTTTTAGCGCAAAATATTCCAATGTTGCATTACGATTTTTCGGGAGCTAAAATGAAAAACTCGGATAGAAATCAGCGTTGAAACCAAAAGTTCGACCTAAGAGTGTTTATTTGATTCTCTCGAATAAACCTTTTGACACAAAATATTCCAATGTTGCATTACGATGTT
>CM071847.1:11485263-11697069 GCA_036507275.1 Sicyos edulis
TTTTCGTTTTAGCTCCAAAAATATCGTAATGAAACATTAGAATATTTTGCGTCAAAACGTTTATTTAGAGAATCGAATAAAAACTCTCGAGACGACACTTTTGGTTTTCAACTCTGAAATCTATACGAGTTTTTCGTTTTAGCTGCCAAAACATCGTAATGCAACATTGGAATATTTTGCGTCAAAAGATTTAGTCCAGAGAATCGAAATAAACACTATCGGGTCGAACTTTTGGTTTCAACGCTGAAATCTATTCGAGTATTTCGTCTTAGCTCCCAAAAATCGTAATGCAACATTAGAATATTTTGGGACAAACGTTTGCGCCAAAGAATCGAAGCAAACACTCTCGGTATGAACTTTAGATTTTCAACGCTGAAATCTATCCGAGTTTTTCGTTTTAGCTTCAAAAACATCATAATGCAACATTGAAATATTTTGCGTCAAAAGGTTTAGTCCAGATAATCGAAATAAACACTCTCAGGTCGAACTTTTGGTTTCAATGCTGAAATCTATCCGAGTTTTTCGTTTTAGCTTCCAAAACATCGTAATGCAACATTGGAATATTTTGCGTCAAAACGTTTATTCCAGAGAATCGAAATAAAACACTCGAGACGAACTTTTGGTTTCAAACTTTTTGGTTTTTCGTTTTAGTCCAAAAAATCTATCCGAGTTTTTCGTTTTAGCTTCCAAAACATCGTAATGCAACATTGAAATATTTTGCGTCAAAACGTTTATTCCAGAGAATCGAAATAAACACTCTCGGGTCGAACTTTTGGTTTCAACGCTGAAATCTATCCGAGTTTTTCGTTTTAGCTCCAAAAATATCGTAATGAAACATTAGAATATTTTGCGTCAAAACGTTTATTTAGAGAATCGAAATAAAAACTCTCGAGACGTACTTTTGGTTTTCAACTCTGAAATCTATACGAGTTTTTCGTTTTAGCTGCCAAAACATCGTAATGCAACATTGGAATATTTTGCGTCAAAAGGTTTAGTCCAGAGAATCGAAATAAACACTCTCAGGTCGAACTTTTGGTTTCAACACTGAAATCTATCAGAGTATTTCGTTTTAGCTCCCGAAAAATAGTAATGCAACATTAGAATATTTTGGGTGAAACGTTTGCGCCAAAGAATCGAAGCAAACACTCTCGGTATGAGCTTTAGGTTTTCAACGCTGAAATATATCCGAGTTTTTTTTTAGCTTCAAAACATAATGCAACATTGGAATAATGCAAAAGGTTTAGTGAGAATCGAATTTTTAAGTCGAACTTTTGGTTTCAAACGCTGAAATCTATCCGAGTTTTTCGTTTAGCTTCCAAAAAATCGTAATGCAAATGGAATAAACAAAGAATAAAATAAACTCGAGTCGAACTTTTGATTTCAACGCTGAAATCTATCCGAGTTTTTCATTTTAGCTTCCAAAACATCGTAATGCAACATTGGAATATTTTGCGTCAAAACGTTTAGTTTAGAGAATCGAAATAAACACTCTCGAGACGAACTTTTGGTTTTCAACGCTGAAATCTATCCGAGTTTTTCGTTTTAGCTTCCAAAACATCGTAATGCAACATTGGAATATTTTGCGTCAAAAGGTTTAGTCCAGAGAATCGAAATAAACACTCTCAGGTCGAACTTTTGGTTTCAACGCTGAAATCTATCCGAGTTTTTCATTTTAGCTCAAAAAATATAATGTAATGAAACATTAGAATATTTTTGCGACAAAACGAGTTTTTATTTAGAGAATCGAAATAAACACTCTCGAGACGTACTTTTGGTTTTCAACTCAAATCTATACGACGAGTTTTTCGTTTTAGCGCCAAAACATCGTAATGCAACATTGGAATATTTTGCGTCAAAAGATTTAGTCCAGAGAATCGAAATAAACACTATCGGGTCGAACTTTTGGTTTCAACGCTGAAATCTATCCGAGTTTTTTCGTTTTAGCTGCCAAAAATCGTAATGCAACATTGGAATATTTTGGGACAAACGTTTTGCGCCAAAGAATCAAAATAAACACTCTCGAGTGATGAACTTTAGATTTTCAACGCTGAAATCTATATCCGAGTTTTTCGTTTTAGCTTCAAAAACATCGTAATGCAACATTGAAATATTTTGCGTCAAAAGGTTTAGTCCAGAGAATCGAAATAAACACTCTCAGGTCGAACTTTTGGTTTCAATGCTGAAATCTATCCGAGTTTTTCATTTTAGCTTCCAAAAAATCGTAATGCAACATTGGAATATTTTGCATTCAAAACGTTTAGTCCAAAGAATCGAAATAAACAACTCGAGTCGAACTTTTGGTTTCAAGAAATCTAAAGTTTTTAAACTCTCAAAACATCGTAATGCAACATTGGAATATTTTTGCGTCAAAAGGTTTAGTCCAGAGAATCGAAATAAAACTCTTTAGTCGAACTTTTGGTTTTCAAGCTCTGAAATCTATCCGAGTTTTTCGTTTTAGCTTCCAAAACATCGTAATGCAACATTGGAATATTTTGCGTCAAAACGTTTAGAATCCAAAGAATCGAAATAAACACTCTCAAAGTCGAACTTTTGGTTTCAACGCTAAATCTATCCGAAGTTTTTCGTTTTCCGAGTTTTTCGTTTTAGCTCCAAAAATATCGTAATGAAACATTAGAATATTTTGCGCCAAAACGTTTATTTAGAGAATCGAAATAAAACTCTCGAGACGTACTTTTGGTTTTCAACTCAAATCTATACGAGTTTTTCGTTTTAGCCGCCAAAACATCGTAATGCAACATTGGAATATTTTTTGCGCCAAAAGATTTAGTCCAGAGAATCGAAATAAACACTATCGGTCGAACTTTTGGTTTCAACGCTGAAATCTATTCGAGTTTTTCGTCTTAGCTCCAAAAAATCGTAATGCAACATTAGAATATTTTGGGACAAACGTTTTTGCCGCCAAAGAATCGAGAAAGCAAACACTCTCGGTATGAACTTTAGATTTTCAACGCTGAAAATATCCGAGTTTTTCGTTTTAGCTTCAAAACATCATAATGCAACATTGGAATATTTTGCGTCAAAAGGTTTAGTCCAGATAATCGAAATAAACACTCGAAGTCGAACTTTTGGTTTCAATGCATGAAATCTATCCGAAGTTTTTCGTTTTAGCTTCCAAAACATCGTAATGCAACATTGGAATATTTTGCGTCAAAACGTTTAGTTAGAGAAGAGAATCGAAATAAACACTCGAGTCGAACTTTTGGTTTCAATGCTTAAATCTATCCGAGTTTTTCGTTTTAGCTCCAAAACATCGTAATGCAACATTGGAATATTTTTGCGTCAAAACGTTTAGTTTAGAGAATCGAAAAAAAACTCTCGAGTCGAACTTTTGGTTTTCAACAAATGAAATCTATCCGAAGTTTTTCATTTTAGCTCCAAAAAATCGTAATGCAACATTGGAATATTTTTGCGCCAAAACGTTTAGTTTAGAGAATCGAAAATAAACACTCTCGAGACGAACTTTTTTCACTTTTCAAATCTTTTCATTTCTGAAATCTATCCGAGTTTTTCGTTTTAGCTTCCAAAACATCGTAATGCAACATTGGAATATTTTGGCTCAAAAGATTTAGTCCAAAGAATCGAAATAAACACTCGAAGTCGAACTTTTGAACTTTTCAACAAATGAAATCTATCCGAGTTTTTCGTTTTAGCTCCAAAAAATCGTAATGCAACATTAGAATATTTTGCGGACAAAAACGTTTAGTTCCAGAGAATCGAAATAAACACTCTCGTCGAACTTTTGGTTTTCAACGTCTGAAATCTATCCGAGTTTTTCGTTTTAGCTTCCAAAACATCGTAATGCAACATTGGAATATTTTGCGTCAAAAGGTTTAGTCCAGAGAATCGAAATAAACACACTCGAGTCGAACTTTTTGGTTTCAACAATGAAATCTATCCTCGAGTTTTTCGTTTTAGCTTCAAAAAATCGTAATGCAACATTGGAATATTTTTGCCAAAACGTTTTTCCAGAGAATCGAAAAAACACACTCGGTCGAACTTTTGGTTTTCAAACGCTGAAATCTATCCGAAGTTTTTCGTTTTAGCTCCAAAAATATCGTAATGAAACATTAGAATATTTTGCGTCAAAACGTTTATTTAGAGAATCGAAAAAAAAACTCTCGAAATCGTATTTTTGGTTTTCAACTCAAATCTATACGAGTTTTTCGTTTTAGCCGCCAAAACATCGTAATGCAACATTGGAATATTTTGCGCCAAAAGATTTAGTCCAGAGAATCGAAATAAACACTATCGGTCGAACTTTTTTGGTTTCAACGCTGAAATCTATTCGAGTATTTCGTCTTAGCTCCAAAAAATCGTAATGCAACATTAGAATATTTTGGGACAAACGTTTGCGCCAAAGAATCGAAGCAAACACTCTCGGTATGAACTTTAGATTTTCAACGCTGAAATCTATCCGAGTTTTTCGTTTTAGCTTCAAAAACATCATAATGCAACATTGAAATATTTTGCGTCAAAAGGTTTAGTCCAGATAATCGAAATAAACACTCTCAGGTCGAACTTTTGGTTCAAATGAAATCTATGAGTTTTTCGTTTTATCAAAAAGTTTTTCATTTTAGCTTCCAAAAATCATCGTAATGCAACATTGGAATATTCAAATACAAAACGTTTTTATCAGAATCGAATCAAATAAACACTATACAAAACGTTTCGTCGAACTTTTGGTTTGAACTTTTGGTTTCAAATGAAATCTATCGAGTTTTTCGTTTTAGCTCCAAAAATATCGTAATGAAACATTAGAATATTTTTTGCGCCAAAACGTTTATTTAGAGAGAATCGAAATAAAAACTCTCGAGACGTATTTTTTGGTTTTCAACTCAAATCTATACGAGTTTTTCGTTTTAGCTGCCAAAACATCGTAATGCAACATTGGAATATTTTGCGTCAAAAGATTTAGTCCAGAGAATCGAAATAAACACTATCGGGTCGAACTTTTGGTTTCAACGCTGAAATCTATTCGAGTATTTCGTCTTAGCTCCCGAAAAATCGTAATGCAACATTAGAATATTTTGGGACAAACGTTTGCGCCAAAGAATCGAAGCAAACACTCTCGGTATGAACTTTAGATTTTCAACGCTGAAATCTATCCGAGTTTTTCGTTTTAGCTTCAAAAACATCATAATGCAACATTGAAATATTTTGCGTCAAAAGGTTTAGTCCAGATAATCGAAATAAACACTCTCAGGTCGAACTTTTGGTTTCAATGCTGAAATCTATCCGAGTTTTTCGTTTTAGCTTCCAAAACATCGTAATGCAACATTGGAATATTTTGCGTCAAAACGTTTATTCCAGAGAATCGAAATAAACACTCTCGGGTCGAACTTTTGGTTTCAATGCTGAAATCTATCCGAGTTTTTCGTTTTAGCTTCCAAAACATCGTAATGCAACATTGGAATATTTTGCGTCAAAACGTTTATTCCAGAGAATCGAAATAAACACTCTCGGGTCGAACTTTTTTTTCAACGCTGAAATCTTTTTTCATTTTAAATCTATAGAAGTTTTTCATTTTAGCTCAAAAAAATATCGTAATGAAACATTAGAATATTTTGCGCAAAAAAAACGTTTATTTAGAGAATCGAAATAAAAACTCGAGACGCGAACTTTTGGTTTTCAACTCAAATCTATACGAGTTTTTCGTTTTAGCTTGCCAAAACATCGTAATGCAACATTGGAATATTTTGCGCCAAAAGATTTAGTCCAGAGAATCGAAATAAACACTATCGGTCGAACTTTTTTGGTTTCAACGCTGAAATCTATTCGAGTTTTTCGTTTTAGCTCCAAAAATCGTAATGCAACATTGGAATATTTTACGTTTTTTCAACAAAACGTTTGCTTTAGCCAAAGAAAAAAAAACACTCTCGAAATAAAAGATGAACTTTAGATTTTCAACGCTGAAATCTATCCGAGTTTTTCGTTTTAGCTTCCAAAACATCGTAATGCAACATTGGAATATTTTGCGTCAAAAGGTTTGGTCCAGAGAATCGAAATAAACACTATCGAGTCGAACTTTTGGTTTCAACGCTGAAATCTATCCGAGTTTTTCGTTTTAGCTTCCAAAACATCGTAATGCAACATTGGAATATTTTGCGTCAAAAGGTTTGGTCCAGAGAATCGAAAATAAACACTATCGAGTCGAACTTTTGGTTTTTCAAATCTATCCGAAATTTTAGCTTCAAAAATCGTAATGCAACATTGGAATATTTTGCGCCAAAATCAGAGAATCGAAATAAACACTCTCGTTTCGAACTTTTTTTTCGTCTGAAATCTTAGCTTCCAAAACATCGTAATGCAACATTGGAATATTTTGCGTCAAAAGGTTTGGTCCAGAGAATCGAAATAAACACTATCGAGTCGAACTTTTGGTTTCAACACTGAAATCTATCCGAGTTTTTCATTTTAGCTCCCGAAAAATCGTAATGCAACATTGGAATATTTTGCTTTAAAACGTTTAGTTTAGAGAATCGAAATAAACACTCTCGAGACGAACTTTTGGTTTTCAACGCTGAAATCTATCCGAGTTTTTCGTTTTAGCTTCCAAAACATCGTAATGCAACATTGGAATATTTTTGCGTCAAAAGATTTAGTCCAGAGAATCGAAATAAACACTCTCAGGTCGAACTTTTGGTTTTTGGTTTCAATTTTTGAAATCTATCCGAGTTTTTCGTTTTAGCTCAAAAAAAATATCGTAATGCAACATTAGAATTTTTTTGGGACAAAACGTTTTTTTTAAAGAATCGAAAAAAAAACTCGAGATCGAAATAACTTTTGGTTTTTTTGGTTTTCTGAAATCTATCCGAGTTTTTCGTTTTAGCTTCCAAAACATCGTAATGCAACATTGGAATATTTTTGCGTCAAAAGATTTAGTCCAGAGAATCGAAATAAACACTCTCAGGTCGAACTTTTGGTTTCAACACTGAAATCTATCCGAGTTTTTCATTTTAGCTCCAAAAAAAATGCAACAATGCAACATTGGGAAACGTTTTTTTCGAACAAAAACGTTTGAACTTTAGAAGAATCAAAATAAACACTCTCATAATAAATCGAACTTTTGATTTTCAAAAATTGAAATCTATCCGAGTTTTTCGTTTTAGCTATCCAAAACATCGTAATGCAACATTGGAATTTTTTGCGTCAAAACGTTTATTCAGAGAATCGAAATAAACACTCGGTCGAACTTTTGGTTTCAACGCTGAAATCTATCCGAGTTTTTCGTTTTTAGCTCAAAAAAAATATCGTAATGAAACATTAGAATATTTTGCGTCAAAACGTTTATTTAGAGAATCGAAATAAAAACTCTCGAGAGACGTACTTTTGGTTTTCAACTCAAATCTATACGAGAGTTTTTCGTTTTAGCCGCCAAAACATCGTAATGCAACATTGGAATATTTTGCGTCAAAAGATTTAGTCCAGAGAATCGAAATAAAATAAATAAACACTATCGGTCGAACTTTTGGTTTCAACAATGAAATCTATTCGAGTTTTTCGTCTTAGCTCCCAAAAATCGTAATGCAACATTAGAATATTTTGGGAAAACGTTTTGCGCCAAAGAAAAAGCAAAACTCTTAGCTTCAAAGATGAACTTTAGATTTTCAACGCTGAAATCTATCCGAGTTTTTCGTTTTAGCTTCAAAAACATCATAATGCAACATTGGAATATTTTGCGTCAAAAGGTTTAGTCCAGATAATCGAAATAAACACTCTCAGGTCGAACTTTTGTTTTCAACGATGAAATGTATCCGAGTTTTTCGTTTTAGCTCCCAAAACATCGTAATGCAACATTGGAATATTTTGCGTTAAAACGTTTAGTCCAGAGAATCGAAATAAACACTCTCGGGACGAACTTTTGGTTTTCAACGCTGAAATCTATCCGAGTTTTTCGTTTTAGCTTCCAAAACATCGTAATGCAACATTGGAATATTTTATTTTTGCGTCAAAAGGTTTAGTCCAGAGAATCGAAAATAAACACTCGAGTCGAGTTTTGGTTTTTTGGTTTCAATTTTTGAAATCTATCGAAGTTTTTCATTTTAGCTCCAAAAAATCGTAATGCAACATTGGAATATTTTTGCGTCAAAAACGTTTAGTTTAGAGAATCGAAATAAAAACTCTCGAGACGAACTTTTGGTTTTCAACTTGAAATCTATACGAGTTTTTCGTTTTAGCTTCCAAAACATCGTAATGCAACATTGGAATATTTTGCGTCAAAAGATTTAGTCCAGAGAATCGAAATAAACACTCTCAGGTCGAACTTTTGGTTTAAACGCTGAAATCTATCCGAGTTTTTCGTTTAGCTCCAAAAAATCGTAATGAAACATTAGAATATTTTAGAATCGACAAACGCGTTTATTTAGAGAAGAAAATAAACACTCAAAAAATCGTGTCGAACTTTTGGTTTTTTCAAATCGAAATAAAAAATCTTCAATCAAATCTATATATCATCCGAGTTTTTTCGTTTTAGCTTCCAAAACATCGTAATGCAACATTGGAATATTTTGCGTCAAAAGGTTTGGTCCAAAGAATCGAAATAAACACTATCGAGTCGAACTTTTTTTTTCAACGCTGAAATCTATCCGAGTTTTTCATTTTAGCTCTCGAAAAATTGTAATGCAACATTGGAATATTTTGCGTCAAAAGCGTTTAGTCCAGAGAATCGAAATAAACACTCTAGAACTTTTTGGAACTTTTGGTTTTTTTAGCTTCAAAAAATCTAATGCCGAGTTTTTCGTTTTAGCTTCCAAAACATCGTAATGCAACATTGGAATAGTTTTTTGCGTCAAAGATTTTATTCAGAGAATCGAAATAAACACTCTCGGGTCGAACTTTTGGTTTCAACGCTGAAATCTATCCGAGTTTTTCGTTTTAGCTCCAAAAATATCGTAATGAAACATTAGAATATTTTGCGTCAAAACGTTTATTTAGAGAATCGAAATAAAAACTCTCGAGACGTACTTTTGGTTTTCAACTCTGAAATCTATACGAGTTTTTCGTTTTAGCTGCCAAAACATCGTAATGCAACATTGGAATATTTTGCGTCAAAAGATTTAGTCCAGAGAATCGAAATAAACACTATCGGGTCGAACTTTTGGTTTCAACGCTGAAATCTATTCGAGTATTTCGTCTTAGCTCCCGAAAATCGTAATGCAACATTAGAATATTTTGGGACAAACGTTTGCGCCAAAGAATCGAAGCAAACACTCTCGGTATGAACTTTAGATTTTCAACGCTGAAATCTATCCGAGTTTTTCGTTTTAGCTTCAAAAACATCATAATGCAACATTGGAATATTTTGCGTCAAAAGGTTTAGTCCAGATAATCGAAATAAACACTCTCAAGTCGACTTTTGGTTTCAATGTTGAAATCTATCCGAAGTTTTTCGTTTTAGCTTCCAAAACATCATAATGCAACATTGGAATATTTTGCGTCAAAAACGTTTAGTCCAGAGAATCAAAATAAACACTCTCGATCGAACTTTTTGTTTTCAATCTTTGAAATCTATCCGAGTTTTTTTTCGTTTTAGCTTCCAAAACATCGTAATGCAACATTGGAATATTTTGCGTCAAAAAGGTTTATTCCAGAGAGAATCGAAATAAACACTCTCGGTCGAACTTTTGTTTTTGGTTTTCGCTGAAATCTATCCAAAGTTTTTCATTTTAGCTCCCGAAAAATCGTAATGCAACATTGGAATATTTTGCTTTAAAACGTTTAGTTTAGAGAATCGAAATAAACACTCTCGAGACGAACTTTTGGTTTTCAACGCTGAAATCTATCCGAGTTTTTCGTTTTAGCTTCCAAAACATCGTAATGCAACATTGGAATATTTTGCGTCAAAAGATTTAGTCCAGAGAATCGAAATAAACACTATCGAACTTTTGGTTTCGTCGAAACTTTTGGTTTTTCAACGCTGAAATCTATTCGAGTTTTTCGTTTTAGCTCCAAAAAATCGTAATGCAACATTAGAATATTTTGGGTCAAAACGTTTAGCGCCAAGAGAATCGAAAAATAAACACTCTCGAGTCGAACTTTTGGTTTTCAACTGAAATCTATCCGAGTTTTTCGTTTTAGCTTCCAAAACATCGTAATGCAACATTGGAATATTTTTGCAGAGAATCGAAATAAAAGGTTTAGTTTTGGAGAATCGAAAATAAACACTAAAAAGTCGAACATTTTGGTTTCAACGTTTATTTGAAATCTATCCGAAGTTTTTCGAAGTTTTTCATTTTAGCTCAAAAAATTGTAATGCAACATTGGAATATTTTGCGTCAAAACGTTTAGTCCAGAGAATCGAAATAAACACTCTCGGGTCGAACTTTTGGTTTCAATGCTGAAATCTATCCGAGTTTTTCGTTTTAGCTTCCAAAACATCGTAATGCAACATTGGAATATTTTGCGTCAAAACGTTTATTCCAGAGAATCGAAATAAACACTCTCGGGTCGAACTTTTGGTTTCAACGCTGAAATCTATCCGAGTTTTTCGTTTTAGCTCCAAAAATATCGTAATGAAACATTAGAATATTTTGCGTCAAAACGTTTATTTAGAGAATCGAAATAAAAACTCTCGAGACGTACTTTTGGTTTTCAACTCTGAAATCTATACGAGTTTTTCGTTTTAGCTGCCAAAACATCGTAATGCAACATTGGAATATTTTGCGTCAAAAGATTTAGTCCAGAGAATCGAAATAAACACTCTCGAGGTCGAACTTTTGGTTTCAACACTGAAATCTATCCGAGTTTTTCATTTTAGCTCCGAAAAATCGTAATGCAACATTGGAATATTTTGGGACAAGCGTTTGCGCCAAAGATCAAAAGCAAACACTCTCGAGGTATGAACTTTTTTAGATTTTCAACAGTTTTTGAAATCTATCCGAAGTTTTTCGTTTTAGCTTCAAAACATCATAATGCAACATTGGAATATTTTGCGTCAAAAGGTTTAGTCCAGATAATCGAAATAAACACTCTCAGGTCGAACTTTTGGTTTCAATGCTGAAATCTATCCGAGTTTTTCGTTTTAGCTTCCAAAACATCGTAATGCAACATTGGAATATTTTGCGTCAAAAGGTTTAGTCCAGAGAATCGAAATAAACACTCTCGAGACGAACTTTTGGTTTTCAATGCTGAAATCTATCCGAGTTTTTCGTTTTAGCTTCCAAAACATCGTAATGCAACATTGGAATATTTTTTGCGTCAAAACGTTTTATTCCAGAGAAGAGAAATAAAAATAAACACTTTTGAGTCGAACTTTTGGTTTCGTTTTAGCTTGAAATCTATAATCAACAAGTTTTTCGTTTTAGCTCGAAAAAAAATCGTAATGCAACATTAGAATATTTTGCGCTTCCAAAAACGTTTATTTTTCAAAAAATCGAAAACACTCTCGAGACGATCTTTTGGTTTTCAACGCTGAAATCTATACGAGTTTTTCGTTTTAGCTTCCAAAACATCGTAATGCAACATTGGAATATTTTGCGTCAAAAGGTTTGGTCCAGAGAATCGAAATAAACACTCTCAGGTCGAACTTTTGGTTTCAACACTGAAATCTATCCGAGTTTTTCATTTTAGCTCCCGAAAAATTGTAATGCAACATTGGAATATTTTTTGCAAAAAAAACGTTTAGAGAATCGAAATAAACACTCTCGAGACGAACTTTTGATTTTCAAAAATCTATCTCGAAGTCGAACTTCAAACAGATTTTCAGCGTTTTTTGAAATCTATCCAAATAAAGTTTTTCGTTTTAGCTTCCAAAACATTTTAATGCAACATTGGAATATGGAATTTTTGCGTCAAAAGGTTTAGTCAGAGAATCGAAATAAACACTCTCGAAGTCGAACTTTTGGTTTCAACATTTGAAATCTATCAAAGTTTTTCATTTTAGCTTCAAAAAAAATCGTAATGCAACATTGGAATATTTTTGCGTCAAAACGTTTAGTAGAGAAGAGAATCGAAATAAACACTCTCGAGGTCGAACTTTTGGTTTTCAACATTTGAAATCTATCCGAGTTTTTCGTTTTAGCTTCCAAAACATCGTAATGCAACATTGGAATATTTTTGCGTCAAAACGTTTAGTCCAGAGAATCGAATAAATAAACAACTCTCGTCGAACTTTTTTTGGTTTCAACGCTGAAATCTATCCGAGTTTTTCGTTTTAGCTCCAAAAAAATATCGTAATGCAACATTAGAATATTTTGCGTCAAAACGTTTATTTAGATCGAAATAAAATAAACACTCTCGAGACGAACTTTTGGTTTTCAACTGAAATCTATACGAGTTTTTCGTTTTAGCTTCCAAAACATCGTAATGCAACATTGGAATATTTTGCGTCAAAAGGTTTGGTCCAGAGAATCGAAATAAACACTATCGAGTCGAACTTTTGGTTTCAACGCTGAAATATATTCGAGTTTTCGTTTTAGCTCCCAAAAATCGTAATGCAACATTAGAATATTTTGGGACAAACGTTTAGTCCAAAGAATCGAAATAAACACTCTCTCGGTATGAACTTTTGGTTTTTTCAAGCTTTGAAATCTATATCCGAGTTTTTCGTTTTAGCTTCAAAACATCGTAATGCAACATTGGAAATATTTTTGCGTCAAAAGGTTTAGTCAAAAGGTTTAGAGAAACGAAATAAACACTCTCGAGTCGAACTTTTTGGTTTCAATCTTTGAAATCTATCCGAGTTTTTCGTTTTAGCTCAAAAAAATCGTAATGCAACATTGGAATATTTTTGCGTCAAAACGTTTAGTTTAGAGAATCGAAATAAAATAAACACTTTCAATCAAATCTAACGAGTTTTTTTTTGGTTTCAAAAAAACATCGTAATGCAACATTGAAATCTATCAGTTTTTCGTTTTAGCTTCCAAAACATCGTAATGCAACATTGGAATATTTTGCGTCAAAAGGTTTAGTCCAAAGAATCGAAATAAACACTCTCAAGTCGAACTTTTGGTTTCAACACTGAAATCTATTCGAGTTTTTCGTTTTAGCTCCAAAAATATCGTAATGCTACATTAGAATATTTTGCGTCAAAAACGTTTATTTAGAGAATCGAAATAAACACTCTCGAGACGAACTTTTGGTTTTCAACGCTGAAAATCTATCCGAGTTTTTCGTTTTAGCTTCCAAAACATCGTAATGCAACATTGGAATATTTTTGCGTCAAAAGTTTAGTCCAGAGAATCGAAATAAACACTCTCGAGTCGAACTTTTGGTTTCAACGCTGAAATCTATCCGAGTTTTTCGTTTTAGCTCCAAAAATCGTAATGCAACATTGAATAATGCAACGTTTATTCCAAAGAATCGAAATTTGCGCGAAAAGGTTTTCAAGAAATCTATCAGAGTTTTTCGTTTTAATCAAAAACATCTAATGCAACGAACTTTTGTTTTTAAATCCAAATCAAATCGAAGTTTTTCGTTTTACTCAAAATCTATCGTTTTTAATAGCTTCCAAAACATCGAATATTGGAATATTTGCGTCAAACGTTTAGTCCAGAGAATCGAAATAAAACTCTCTCTCGAGTTTTTTTTGGTTTTCAAATTTGAAATCTATCCGAGTTTTTCGTTTTAGCTTCCAAAACATCGTAATGCAACATTGGAATATTTTGCGTCAAAAGGTTTAGTCCAGAGAAAAAATAAACACTCTCGAGTCGAACTTTTGGTTTCAACATTTGAAATCTATATCGAAGTTTTTCATTTTAGCTTCAAAAAATCGTAATGCAACATTGGAATATTTTTGCGTCAAAACGTTTAGTTTAGAATCGAAATAAACACTCTCGAGACGAACTTTTGGTTTTCAACGCTGAAATCTATCCGAGTTTTTCGTTTTAGCTTCCAAAACATCGTAATGCAACATTGGAATATTTTGCGTCAAAAGATTTAGTCCAGAGAATCGAAAAATAAACACTCTCAGGTCGAACTTTTGGTCGAACTTTTGGTTTCAAAAATCGTAATGCAAATTGAAATCTATCGAGTTTTTCGTTTTAGCTCCAAAATATCGTAATGAAACATTAGAATATTTTGCGTCAAAACGTTTATTTAGAGAATCGAAATAAAAACTCTCGAGACGTACTTTTGGTTTTCAACTCTGAAATCTATACGAGTTTTTCGTTTTAGCTGCCAAAACATCGTAATGCAACATTGGAATATTTTGCGTCAAAAGATTTAGTCCAGAGAATCGAAATAAACACTATCGGGTCGAACTTTTGGTTTCAACGCTGAAATCTATTCGAGTATTTCGTTTTAGCTCCAAAAAAATCGTAATGCAACATTAGAATATTTTGGGACAAACGTTTGCGCCAAAGAATCGAAACAAAACCCTCTCGGTATGAACTTTAGATTTTCAACGCTGAAATCTATCAGAGTTTTTCGTTTTAGCTTCAAAAACATCATAATGCAACATTGGAATATTTTGCGGCAAAAGGTTTAGTCCAGATAATCGAAATAAACACTCTCAAGTCGAACTTTTGGTTTCAATGCTGAAATCTATCCGAGTTTTTCGTTTTAGCTTCAAAAACATCGTAATGCAACATTGGAATATTTTGCGTCAAAACGTTTATTCCAGAAGAATCGAAATAAACACTCTCGAATCGAAAAAAAACACTCGTAATGCAACGAACTTTTGGTTTTAAGAATCGAAATAAAATCTAGTCGAACTTTTTGTTTTCAACTTTGAAATCTTTTCAGTTTTCGTTTTTCCAAAAACATCGTAATGCAACATTGGAATATTTTGCGTCAAAAGGTTTGGTCCAGAGAATCGAAATAAACACTATCGAGTCGAACTTTTGGTTTCAACGCTGAAATCTATCCGAGTTTTTCATTTTAGCTCCGAAAAATCGTAATGCAACATTGGAATATTTTGCGTTAAAACGTTTAGTTTAGAGAATCGAAATAAACACTCTCGAGACGAACTTTTGGTTTTCAACGCTGAAATCTATCCGAGTTTTTCGTTTTAGCTTCCAAAACATCGTAATGCAACATTGGAATATTTTGCGTCAAAAGATTTAGTCTAGAATCGAAATAAACCTCTCGAAGTCGAAGAATGAAAAATAAACACTCTCAAAAAGTCGAACTTTTGGTTTCAATTTTGAAATCTATCCGAGTTTTTCGAGTTTTTATTTTCCAAAAAATCGTAATGCAACATTGGAATATTTTGCGTTAAAACGTTTAGTTTAGAGAATCGAAATAAACACTCTCGAGACGAACTTTTGGTTTTCAACGCTGAAATCTATCCGAGTTTTTCGTTTTAGCTTCCAAAACATCGTAATGCAACATTGGAATATTTTGCGTCAAAAGGTTTAGTCCAGAGAATCGAAATAAACACTCTCGAGTCGAACTTTTTGGTTTCAACGCTGAAATCTATCCGAGTTTTTCGTTTTAGCTGCCAAAAAATCGTAATGCAACATTGGAATATTTTGCGTCAAACGTTTAGTCCAGAGAATCGAAATAAACACTCTCGAGACGAACTTTTGGTTTTCAACGCTGAAATCTATCCGAGTTTTTCGTTTTAGCTTCCAAAACATCGTAATGCAACATTGGAATTTTTTTTTGCGTCAAAAGGTTTGGTCCAGAGAATCGAAATAAACACTATCGAGTCGAACTTTTGGTTTCAACGCTGAAATCTATCCGAGTTTTTCATTTTAGCTCCCGAAAAATTGTAATGCAACATTGGAATATTTTGCTTTAAAACGTTTAGTTTAGAGAATCGAAATAAACACTCTCGAGAAATCGAACGAGTTTTTTTTTGGTTTTCAATGCTGAAATCTATCCGAAGTTTTTCGTTTTAGCTTCCAAAACATCGTAATGCAACATTGGAATATTTTTATTTTCAAAATCGTTTAGTCCCAAAAAGAATCGAAATAAAAATCGAGAGAATTTTTTGGTTTTCAAACTGAAATCTATCGAATTTCGTTTTAGCTCAAAAAACATCGTAATGCAACATTGGAATAGTCGAAATTTTTGCTTCAAAACGTTTAGTCCAAAGAATCGAAATAAACACTCTCGAGTCGAACTTTTTTGGTTTCAAATGAAATCTATCCGAGTTTTTCGTTTTAGCTCCAAAAATATCGTAATGCAACATTAGAATATTTTTTGCGTCAAAACGTTTAGTTTAGAGAATCGAAATAAACACTCTCGAGACGATCTTTTGGTTTTCAAAGCTGAAATCTATACGAGTTTTTCGTTTTAGCTTCCAAAACATCGTAATGCAACATTGGAATATTTTGCGTCGTCAAAAGATTTAGTCGAGAAGAGAATCGAAATAAACACTATCGAAGTTTCGAACTTTTGTTTCAAACATGAAATCTATTCGAGTTTTTCGTTTTAGCTCCAAAAAATCGTAATGCAACATTAGAATATTTTGGGACAAAAGTTTTTAGTCCAAAGAAGAATCGAAATAAACACTCGAGACGAACTTTTGGAACTTTTTTTTTCAATTTTCAATGAAATCTATCCGAGTTTTTCGTTTTAGCTTCCAAAACATCGTAATGCAACATTGGAATATTTTGCGTCAAAAGGTTTAGTCCAGAGAAAATAAAATAAACACTCTCGAGTCGAACTTTTGGTTTCAACGCTGAAATCTATCGAAGTTTTTCATTTTAGCTTCCAAAAAATCGTAATGCAACATTGGAATATTTTTGCGTCAAAACGTTTAGTTTAGAGAATCGAAATAAACACTCTCGAGTCGAACTTTTTGGTTTTTTGTTTTCAAGTTTTTCGTTTTGAAATCTATCCGAGTTTTTCGTTTTAGCTTCCAAAACATCGTAATGCAACATTGGAATATTTTTTGCGTCAAACGTTTAGTCCAAGAGAATCGAAATAAACACTCGAGGTCGAACTTTTGGTTTCAAATGAAATCTATCCGAGTTTTTCGTTTTAGCTCCAAAAATATCGTAATGAAACATTAGAATATTTTGCGTCAAAACGTTTATTTAGAGAATCGAAATAAAAACTCTCGAGACGTACTTTTGGTTTTCAACTCTGAAATCTATACGAGTTTTTCGTTTTAGCTGCCAAAACATCGTAATGCAACATTGGAATTTTTTTTGCGTCAAATTTTTAGTCCAGAGAATCGAAATAAACACTATCGGGTCGAACTTTTGGTTTCAACGCTGAAATCTATTCGAGTATTTCGTCTTAGCTCCCGAAAATCGTAATGCAACATTAGAATATTTTGGGACAAACGTTTGCGCCAAAGAATCGAAGCAAACACTCTCGGTATGAACTTTAGATTTTCAACGCTGAAATCTATCCGAGTTTTTCGTTTTAGCTTCAAAAACATCATAATGCAACATTGAAATATTTTGCGTCAAAAGGTTTAGTCCAGATAATCGAAATAAACACTCTCAGGTCGAACTTTTGGTTTCAATGCTGAAATCTATCCGAGTTTTTCGTTTTAGCTTCCAAAACATCGTAATGCAACATTGGAATATTTTGCGTCAAAACGTTTATTCCAGAGAATCGAAATAAACACTCTCGGGTCGAACTTTTGGTTTGGTTTGAAATCTATCCGAAGTTTTTGAAATCTATCCGAAGCAACATTGGAATATTTTAGCTTCAAAAACATATTAAGAATGCAACATTGGAATATTTTGCGTCAAAACGTTTATTCTAGAGAATCGAAATAAACACTCTCGAGTCGAACTTTTTGGTTTTTTCAATTTTTGAAATCTATCGAAGTTTTTCATTTTAGCTCAAAAAAATCGTAATGCAACATTGGAATATTTTGCGTCAAAACGTTTAGTTTAGAGAATCGAAATAAATAAACACTCTCGAGTCGAACTTTTGGTTTTCAACGCTGAAATCTATCCGAGTTTTTCGTTTTAGCTTCCAAAACATCGTAATGCAACATTGGAATATTTTTGCGTCAAAAGATTTAGTCCAGAGAATCGAAATAAACACTCTCAGGTCGAACTTTT
Organism: Sicyos edulis; assembly: GCA_036507275.1. NCBI lineage: Eukaryota > Viridiplantae > Streptophyta > Magnoliopsida > Cucurbitales > Cucurbitaceae > Sicyos > Sicyos edulis. Next base: position 11,503,197 of record CM071847.1, read on the forward strand.
GGTTTCAACACTGAAATCTATCCGAGTTTTTCATTTTAGCTCTCGAAAAATCGTAATGCAACATTGGAATATTTTTTACAAAACGTTGCGTCAAAACGTTTTTAGAGAATCGAAATAAACACTCTCGAGACGAACTTTTGGTTTTCAACGCTGAAATCTATCCGAGTTTTTCGTTTTAGCTTCCAAAACATCGTAATGCAACATTGGAATATTTTGCGTCAAAAGGTTTGGTCCAGAGAATCGAAATAAACACTATCGAGTCGAACTTTTGGTTTCAACGCTGAAATCTATCCGAGTTTTTCGTTTTAGCTTCCAAAAATCGTAATGCAACATTGGAATATTTTGCGTCAAAAGCGTTTAGTTTAGAGAATCGAAATAAAAACGCACTCGAGAGACGAACTTTTGGTTTTCAACGCTGAAATCTATCCGAGTTTTTCGTTTTAGCTTCCAAAACATCGTAATGCAACATTGGAATATTTTGCGTCAAAAGGTTTAGTCCAGAGAATCGAAATAAACACTCTCGAGACGAACTTTTGGTTTTCAACGCTGAAATCTATCCGAGTTTTTCGTTTTAGCTCCCGAAAAATTGTAATGCAACATTGGAATATTTTTGCGACAAAACGTTTAGTCCAGAGAATCGAAATAAAACTAATCGAACTTTTGGTTTTCAAGTCGATCTATCCGAGTTTTTCGTTTTTTCAAAACATCGTAATGCAACATTGGAAATCTCCAGAGAATCGAAATACTCGAGTTTTTCGTTTTAAATTCGTTTTAAAACATCGTAATGCAACATTGGAATATTTTTGCGTCAAAAAGATTTAGTCCAGAGAATCGAAATAAACACTCTCGAGACGAACTTTTGGTTTTCGACGCTGAAATCTATCCGAGTTTTTCGTTTTAGCTTCCAAAACATCGTAATGCAACATTGGAATATTTTTGCGTCAAGAGGTTTGGTCCACAGAATCGAAATAAACACTCTCAAGACGAACTTTTGGTTTTCAACGCTGAAATCTATCCGAGTTTTTCATTTTAGCTCCCGAAAAATCGTAATGCAACATTGGAATTTTTGCGTTAAAACGTTTAGTTTAGAGAATCGAAATAAACACTCTCGAGACGAACTTTTTGTTTTCGACGCTGAAATCTATCCGAATTTTTCGTTTTAGCTTCCAAAACATCGTAATGCAACATTGGAATATTTTTGCGTCAAAAGGTTTAGTCCAGAGAATCGAAATAAACACTCTCGAGTCGAACTTTTGGTTTTCAACGCTGAAATCTATCCGAGTTTTTCATTTTAGCTCCCGAAAAATCGTAATGCAACATTGGAATATTTTGCTTTAAAACGTTTAGTTTAGAGAATCGAAATAAACACTCTCGAGACGATCTTTTGGTTTTCAACGCTGAAATCTATACGAGTTTTTCGTTTTAGCTTCCAAAACATCGTAATGCAACATTGGAATATTTTGCGTCAAAAGGTTTGGTCCAGAGAATCGAAATAAACACTATCGAGTCGAACTTTTGGTTTCAACGCTGAAATCTATCCGAGTTTTTCATTTTAGCTCTCGAAAAATTGTAATGCAACATTGGAATATTTTGCGATAAAACGTTTAGTCCAAAAAAGAATCGAAATAAACACTCTCGAGATGAACTTTTGATTTTCACTGAAATCTATCCGAGTTTTTCGTTTTAGCTTCAAAACATCGTAATGCAACATTGGAATATTTTGCGTCAAAATATTTTTGCGTCAAAAGGTTTAGTCCAGAGAATCGAAATAAACACTAATCAACAGTCGAATATTTTTTTTGGTTTCAAATGAAATCTATCCGAGTTTTTCGAAATTTTAGCTTCCAAAACATCGTAATGCAACATTGGAATATTTTGCGTCAAAACGTTTAGTTTAGAGAATCGAAATAAACACTCTCGAGTCGAACTTTTGGTTTTCAATCTGAAATCTATCCGAGTTTTTCGTTTTAGCTTCCAAAACATCGTAATGCAACATTGGAATATTTTTTGCGTCAAACGTTTAGTCCAAGAGAATCGAAATAAACACTCTCGAGTCGAACTTTTGGTTTCAAATGAAATCTATTCGAGTTTTTCGTTTTAGCTCCAAAAATATCGTAATGAAACATTAGAATATTTTGCGTCAAAACGTTTATTTAGAGAATCGAAATAAACACTCTCGAGACGTACTTTTGGTTTTCAACTCTGAAATCTATACGAGTTTTTCGTTTTAGCTGCCAAAACATCGTAATGCAACATTGGAATATTTTGCGTCAAAAGATTTAGTCCAGAGAATCGAAATAAACACTATCGGGTCGAACTTTTGGTTTCAACGCTGAAATCTATTCGAGTATTTCGTCTTAGCTCCCGAAAATCGTAATGCAACATTAGAATATTTTGGGACAAACGCAAAGAATCGAAGCAAACACTCTAGATGAAAGAATCAAGCAAAACACTAATCATTGGTATGAACTTTTTAGATTTTAAACAAGTCGAACTTTTGGTTTCAATGCTGAAATCTATCCGAGTTTTTCGTTTTAGCTTCAAAAACATCATAATGCAACATTGAAATATTTTGCGTCAAAAGGTTTAGTCCAGATAATCGAAATAAACACTCTCAGGTCGAACTTTTGGTTTCAATGCTGAAATCTATCCGAGTTTTTCGTTTTAGCTTCCAAAACATCGTAATGCAACATTGGAATATTTTGCGTCAAAACGTTTATTCCAGAGAATCGAAATAAACACTCTCGGGTCGAACTTTTGGTTTCAACGCTGAAATCTATCCGAGTTTTTCGTTTTAGCTCCAAAAATATCGTAATGAAACATTAGAATATTTTGCGTCAAAACGTTTATTTAGAGAATCGAAATAAAAACTCTCGAGACGTACTTTTGGTTTTCAACTCTGAAATCTATACGAGTTTTTCGTTTTAGCTGCCAAAACATCGTAATGCAACATTGGAATATTTTGCGTCAAAAGATTTAGTCCAGAGAATCGAAATAAACACTATCGGGTCGAACTTTTGGTTTCAACGCTGAAATCTATTCGAGTATTTCGTCTTAGCTCCGAAAAATCGTAATGCAACATTAGAATATTTTGGGACAAACGTTTGCGCCAAAGAATCGAAGCAAACACTCTCGGTATGAACTTTAGATTTTCAACGCTGAAATCTATCCGAGTTTTTCGTTTTAGCTTCAAAAACATCATAATGCAACATTGAAATATTTTGCGTCAAAAGGTTTAGTCCAGATAATCGAAATAAACACTCTCAGGTCGAACTTTTGGTTTCAATGCTGAAATCTATCCGAGTTTTTCGTTTTAGCTTCCAAAACATCGTAATGCAACATTGGAATATTTTGCGTCAAAACGTTTATTCTAGAGAATCGAAATAAACACTCTCGGGTCGAACTTTTGGTTTGAACGCTGAAATCTATCCGAGTTTTTCGTTTTAGCTTCAAAAACATCGTAATGCAACATTGGAATATTTTTTTGCGCCAAAACGTTTATTTAGAGAATCGAAATAAACACTCTCGAGTCGAACTTTTGGTTTGCTTCGAGGAGAAGCCAGTGGGGATTCTTGCTTTCGAGACAAAGACACTGCGTAATCTTGAAATCCGGTTGGTAAAAGTTCAGTGGAGGAGTTAGAGTTCAGAGGAACCCACCTGGGAACGAGAGGATGAGATGAGATTGCAGTATCCCGAGCTGTTCCAGTCTTAAGGGACTTTCGAGGACGAAAGTCTTATAAAGGGGGAATATTGTAACGGCCCGGAAATTTCATCCCGGTTTTCCCGGGTGGCCCAGGGGCATTTTGGTAATTTTGGGTCGGGCCGACAGAGCCGGTTTTGTATTTGTTATTTGCCGGAAAAATTATGAGTCAATTAGAATGGGATCGGGAATTTTGGTGAAGACTTTTAGGCTTGGGAAAGAGTAAAAATAAATAGGGAATTAAATAGCGCGTCGAGTGAGATTCGAGCCAAGGACGCGCTGCATGCTAGGCAAGAGTTGCTGCCAGCCGAGCCGCTAGGCGTGTTTGTTATCTTAATCGCGCGATCTTGTATATAAGCGTGTTTTCCTCTACCTTTGATATAAAGGTCGATCGCCCGAGCTTCTTCCCCATTTTTTCTTCTTCTTCCTTCGCGAATTTTCCTCCGACCGACAGCGATTCTCCTTCGCGTTTTCTCCCCCGCCAACTCCAATTCGACCGAGTTCCTTCCTCAAATTCGAAGCCAAATCTCGAGCAGCTGGTGAGTTTCTTCTTCTCTTCTTCTCCTTCGCATTTCCGTCGACCCATTCCCCTGTTTTTCGAATTCCATTTTCCGGTCGTGTTGAAGTGATTTGTTGGGTGGGTTTTGTGCAGGTGGAGTAGAGGAGTTCGACCAACCATAAATCGCTCGTCGAATCCTCCCCTATCGGCCGGTCGAGCTTCCTTTCCATCGCAAAGTCGCGTGCTCTATCGGCTGCTGTGAGACCGCCGAGCCACGCCCGCGCATCGGCCGTGCCCTCGCATGGCGTCCTCGCCCGGCTCGTGTCACACGCCGCGCGCCTGCATCGCCTCGCATCCGCATCCGTCGCGCGTCGCGCCCCAAAGACGCCCATTCTGCGCCCAGTAGCGCCCGGCCGACCCAATTCTTTGCCCGTTCGTGCAATCGGCTCGTTCGATGCGTTAAATCGCGCCTCGTGAGTTTCTCCGGTGAGCCGAGCCCATTTATTTTATTATATTTAGGCCTATTGTGTGACTTATGTTGTGATTGATAGGTTCTCGATAGCTAGTTCGGGTTTGTTCGCAACTTAGGATTTTCGTGTCAAATCGTTCCCGACCAAGGTAAGGATTTCTTCACAGGAGTTGTGTGGACCTGCGATATTATATGTGATTCTTTGATTGATTGCTTGTTTGTGTTTATTGACATGTATAGCTAGGTACTCAATTCGAATTCCCGATTAGCATGTTGTTCTGATTAATTCTCATGTTAATCCATGCTAGGTTGTTTCTTTCTAACATGCTCGTATTCTGTTCCTTCCTTGCTTCGTAGTATCATGCTAGGCTCGTTGTATTCTTATTGAGCATGTATTGGATTTTATGGAATTGTTTCTTTGTTTGCTAGGGCGAGTTAGAGTTGCGGGTAGATAGCATCATCCGGGACGATGCATAAAGTACCTTGCATCCATGGCGGGGACGTCGAGCAGATCATTCCGTCCCTAGACCCCGTGAGGGATTAGCTAACCCTACCGGTAGGCCCGCAATCTTGGGTGAGGGTGGATCGTTAAATGCCCCAACGGTAGGGATGATGACTTGGCATTGCCTCGTCCCCGGCGGCCGGCATGTCCTCGGCATGTTTGGCGGTAGCCCACGATTGCCACTGTTAAGGCAAGGGCGGCTTCTCTGGTGTAAGCCTACCACGACCGTTCCTTGGCCCCGGTGTGGTGGTTCAGTGACATAGTTTACGTGTCCGAGTCTCACACCCCTATGTCGGTGACACCGATCCGAGAGATTTAGTTAGGCGTGGTGGATGGACATGGGCGGCTTGCCTCTAGACCCGGCACCCCCATAGTCTGCGAGAGCACGCGGTACATGCTTACGCTCATTACTGCGTAGCCGACCCAGAGAGCTCATCGGGATCTTGAGCAGTGTACCTTTTCGTCGACGATGAGATAGGTGAGGCCGGGACTTGTTTTTCGTATAGGGCGACTTATGTATTGGGTGTGTGGTGATATTATTCCGGACTAAGACCTTAAATTGGCATCCGAGGCCCAAGTGTGGGCTAAGCTATGTGCTCTATTACGTGTTTATATTCATAGCTTGCATACGCTCATCGAGATGACCATGTATATCGTATTGTACCCGGTTGGGGATTCTTCTTGAGTAATTCGTTACTCACCCTTACGTGGTTTTTCCACGGAGTAACCAAGTTGCGAGACAGGATGGTGAAGGAGGAGGCTGTGATCATGGGGCCCAGATCTTCCAACTCGATTTTTGTATTATGACTCTTTATGTTTTGTTTCCCCCTGAATGCATGTGGCAGACACACGAGCCCTAGGATGTTTTGTAAATGTTTTGTGGATTCAAAGCATTTTGTATCTGAACAGGTTTTGAATGGTTTTTAGTAAATCTCTAATCGAGTAAACTTTGGAAATGTATTTATCTTGGAGCAGTGCTTGGAAACAGGGGACGAGTTCGTGGAAATTGTCTAGTTTTTAAAGGGGTTATTTTGAATGTTTTTTTAATTGGAATCGAAATCATATGCATTTAATGTCCTTTACTTTGAATGCATGCATTGGGGTAAGGGCCCATTTAGTGCCCCATCGGGTCGGTCCCTTACTGGTTGGTATCGAGCTCGAGTCATAAATTACGTAGTATGACTTTGTTGTTGTAGGTCGCTTTCCCATGATCACTAGCACTCAGAAGCGGTCATCAGTACGCCTAAGTTTACAATTTGTTGTAGAAAAGGGTTAAGAATTTACAATACTGTCATCTAGTGTATGCCTTGTGTAGTGTTGTGGAGCGGAGGCGAAAGCGGGTTCGACTCGTTATTGGTTTGGGTGTAGATCGCCCGACATGCCGATTACCCGCGCCGAGAAGAGGCGCCCGAGAGGAGGCCGAGGTGTCGGGATCGGATTTGACCCCGCAGGACATCGCCCCAAGCCGAGGCCCGATAGCATTCCGCTGTAGCTCCCCTGTTGAGCCCGAGAATAGGCGTTGAGGCGGTATGCGCGCCGTGAGATCGCTCTCGGAGCGAATTTGCTAATTCTATGAGGTCTATGGTGGTCGACCTATTGAATGGCCAGAGGGTAGAGACCCAGGCTTTGTTGGCAGCGCAGCGGGAAGAGTCCCTAGCTCAGATCGAGCAGCTGACTCGTTTGATTCAAAGAGGGCGCAAGAAGCACCCCAACTCCGCGAGAGCAGCGACCACTTGTCGTAGAGGTGGCAAAAGTTGCCGATGAGCTTGGTAAATGGTTGAAGGATTTAGTAAATGGAAACTGATAAGTTTGATGCCACAGGTGAGGCTTTAGCGAAGCAGCCTAGATGGATTGCCCATTTGGAGTACACCTTTCTAATTATGGTGTGCCCCGATGTTCAGAGGCCGAGGTGTGCAGCCCACGTGTTAGGGGGCGTAGCTAGATGGTGGTGGGAGTCCACCTTGAGTGAGAGACCAGTGGGTCTCCACCGCTACCGGGAGTTCTTCAAGTCGAATTCAAGGCCAAGTACATTAGTGATGAGGCTCAAGAGAAGATGGTAGCGCTTTTCGAGAATCTGAGCGGGGTTACGATTCTATAGAGGAGTACGAGAGGAAGTTTTTTGAGTATGGTTATTTTGCTCGCGGTGATAGCAACCCCGAGTTGAAAATTTGGAAGTTCATTTCTCAGTCCGAGGCGGGGTGTGTCTCGGGATGTCGAGAACACAGGCCCACGACACTTATGCTAGAGTTGTTGGTGGCCACTATTTACAAAGAAAGTATCTGTTGGCGGATTTGTCGCCGCTGCAGTGCGGCGTCTGTCCCATTTGTAGTGGGACGAGAAGAGGAGGTGGCAGCGTCGCCAAGAGGCGATTCGAGTCGGGACGGCGTAGGATACCGCCCGATTCGGCCTCGCCCGGCCACGGCGGTCTAGGCGATTCCCACTGTGCCACTTGTGGAAGAGCCCCGCCGGAGTTTGTCGGACCGGGCCTAGGCGGTGTTTTCGATGTGGAAAAGAGGGGCATGTGATCCGTTTACGTGATCAACCGGCTATGGCGATTCGGCTGTGCAAGCAGCGGCGAGGCGGGTGTTCGCTACGAACCGTCGGGGAGGCCGAGCGTGCAGATGATGCGCGATGGCGAGTACTCTTCTTGTTTTGGATCATTGTGCATTTGTCTTGTTTGACTCACGGTTTCTACGCACTCGTTTGTATCTGTATTGTTTCTTTGAGCATGCTAGGTTGAGATTAGAGCCTCTAGGTTTTGAATTATCTGTTGCAACTCCTTCGGGAGTTAATATGTTAGCAAAAGATAAGGTTAAGGATGGCCGGATCGAGATATCCGGAGAGTTCTTTGGTAGCTACGCTCATAGTTCTACCCATGAGTGGTTTCGATGTGATTCTTGGTATGGAGCGGTTAGCCGCTAACCATGCATTGATTGACTGCCACCGGAAGGAAGTAGTGTTTAGGCCGCCGGGTCGGCCCAGCTTCAAGTTTCGTGGAGTTTAGGGTGGAGTTTGCCCGCCGATGGTGTCAGATGTGAAAGCTCGTCGTTTGCTAGCTCATGGAGCTTGGGGCTACCTAGCCAAATTGTCCGGAGAGAGCCGTCCCTCACCGCGACTATTGATCAAGTGCCGGTTGTGCGGGAGTTTGCTGATGTGTTTCCTGAGGAGTTACCGGGGTTGCCCCCGAAGAGAGAGGTTGACTTCACAATTGAGCTCGAGCCAGGGACCCTCCCTATCTCGAAGGCTCCGTATCGTATGGCGCCAGCCGACTTAAAAAGGCGAAGGTTCCAGTTGCAGGAGATGTTAGATCGAGGGTTCATCCGTCCGAGTGTGTCCCGTGGGAGCGCCAGTGTTATTTGTGAAGAAAAAGGATGGTTCGATGCGCCTATGCATTGACTATCGTGAGCTTAATAAGGTGACAGTGAAGAATAAGTATCCCTTGCCCCGTATCGATGATTCGTTCGATCAGCTTCAGGGAGCTTCCGTGTTCTCCAAGATAGATTTGAGATCCGGGTATCACTAGTTGCGGATTAGTGACGCCGACATTCCTAAGACAACGTTCAGGTCTAGATATGGGCACTACGAGTTTGGGGTCATGTCGTTTGGGTTGACGAATGCACCAGCAGCGTTCATGGACATGATGGATAGGGTGTTCAAAGCATTTTTGGACAGCTTCGTCATCGTGTTCTGTGACGAACCCGACCCAAAACATGGTCCTAAACGGGGTTCTCACTCAGCATGCAAGTTAAATATGATAACAAGCGGTTTAGTGCTCATATTTAAAAACCATTCAAAACATATGAGAAGGGGGAACCCTTAAAACATAAACCACAGTTTTCATTTAAACCATCCAACAAAGTAAAACATCCTGGCCAGTATTTATCAAAATATACAATAAAATTTAAACAACTTTTTAAACAATGTTCTCCTAGGACTCTGTCCATCTACATCTTTGAATAAACAATGCAACAATAAAAAATGCAGTCTTGGCGGCTCCCCATGATCAATCGGCTCCTCCACTAGCCCTCACGGTGTTGTCCCAAGCTACGAAAGATAAATAAGGGTGAGTATAAAGATACTCAGTAAGAATCCCCAACCGGGGTACAATACGATACATCCGTCATCTAGCACCTCAACAAGCAAGCAAGCGACCATCAACATGATTATAGCTCAACGAGCTCATAAGAAAAGATCTGGAATCATCGGAAGTCTTCTACTTAGGAATCATCGGAAGTCTCCTACTTTCGGCCTAATGATTGGTTCTCATAACCAATCCCGGGACATCTCGAGGGTCTTTCTCCTCGGCCATTTGATCAGCTCAAGAACCGATCCCAAGATGTCAGACACCCTCGAGGGTCTTTCTCCTCGACCAATTGATTAGCTCAAAAGCCAATCCCAATGGGTGTCCTCAAGGGCCTCTTACCCTCGCTATACATCCGGACTATCGGAGAGTACCCGAAGTCGGCTCTAAATTGGAAGGAATGGTGTACTCACGAACATTAGCAGGGGAGCTCTCGGCCGGCAACTAACGCTGGCGTGTGCGCGCACACCGCATGCTCTCTAAAACCGGCGTAAATGCGTGGGTCTAAAGGCAAACTACGCGGGCAGTGCACGCATGCCTATGACTTGGAAGCGGTGTCACGCGATCACGCGATGGAGCGCGAGGCCCTCGGCGCTCATCTGTGCGGCTGATCCACCGACTGAAGCTAAGAAGCGCCAAGGTAGGCTTACACCGTTGGCGGGGTTCCGCTCTAGCAGAGCTACAAACTAGGCTTTGGGTGAGTGGGTAGCTAAGTCCACAACCGGCGGGTCGGGGGGGTAGCAAGATACGTTATGTTACGCACACTTTACTCCCGACACGAGCTACTAGGGACAAAGTACGTTTTGTCGCTCGGCTCACGGATGATGACAAACCCTACAACTCTATCTAAGAGTCTGAGCAAAAATCAATGATTCTGGCTAGCAAGCAATGGTGACATAAATCACATTACCTAGCATGATACTACAACTTAGCGGGAATCACAAGCATCTTTGTGAGAACAAACCTAGCATGGCACTAACATGTAAAATCGAGGCAAACATGCTAGCAAGAATTCAATCAATCTGCTCTATCTCTAACATGCTCATAACAATCGGCAAACAAGCAAGGCATATCGAGATATATCGCAGGTCCACACAACCACGGTAAGAAATCCTTACATCGGACAAGCGAAAACAATAATTATAATAAATCTACGGCGAATCCTCGAGCCTCTAAGCGATCCCGAACGGCTGAACATCAAACAAGGCACCCAAATCAAATACATAAATGACCCAATAAATCCATAAACAATGACCAATAAATCCGGGCCCAACAAAGAAAAGACTCGGGAAATACCATCCAGAAGCCACAAGGCTCGGGCCAACAAAGACACACAACGAGGCGGCAGCAGCGGGGAAAGGTGGTGGCTGGCGCATGGCGTATTTGGGCGCAGAGGCTGTGTGCGCGCCTGGCGCGCGCGCGGCGGCTTCGGCTTTCGATGGGCAGCTTGCGGCGCGCAGCTCGCGCAAGCCGCGAGGGGCAGCGCGAGGCGGCGCGACGCGGCAGGCTCGTGGCGCTCGATCCGCGGCATGCGAGGCGGCGAGCGAGCGAGCTAGGCGCGCGGACAGGTGGCCGGGCGACTTCGGACACGGGCGGTAGCTGGGGCTTGGGACGGCTGGCGAGGCGGATCGAGCGGCGCGAGGCAGGCGCGCGGGCGGGCGGCTCATTGTGCGGCGCGCGACGCGGCAGGTAGGCGGGACTGGCGGCAGCGCTGGCACGACTCTTGTCTTGGTGGGCTCGGGCTGGCTCGGGCGTGGGTGAGCTGGGTGGGCGAGCTGGGGCGCTCGGGCAGGGAGGAGAGGGCCAAGGGGGGGGGCTCGGGCTGGAGGAGAGAGAAAGGGGAAAAAAATGGATTTTTCCTTCTTTTTTTTTTTTTTTTTTCTTTTTCTCTTTTATTCTTATCCAAACTTAAATCCAACTTTATCCAAATAAATCCAATTTTATCCATTTTCCAATTTTTCCAAAAATCCTTAAAATCCTTAATTCTCATTTCCGGCTTCCTCCTTGAGACCAGTGAAGCAACCTTTCCACACAACAAAACTCACTGAAATCAGCCTCCCAAACCAACACTGAAGGCCCGGCTCGAATCCCGAAGGAAACACCCAAACAACCATCATTTTGCCCAAAAGCCAAATGACAACCGAACTCCCAAACGAAAAACCCAAACATCTCGGGACTCGCAACCCACAACAAACAAGCCTCAACAAAGGCAGGAGCTGCCTCGAAGCCCTGAAAATCCACAAATCCTGCCTAGGGAGCAAAAAGACCAAAATGCCCCTAAGGGTCCAAACAGCTCTAACGGCCCAACCGAACCACTGAATCTGAACCGGAAGCTCCTCGAAAACCGGGGTAGAAAACTGGGCCGTTACAATACTCCCTCCTTATAAGACTTTCGTCCTCGAAAGTCCTAAGACAAAACGGCTCTAGGAATACTCCACTGATTCCTAGCCAACTGAACTTCTCGGCTAATACAACACTAGCCCTCTACGAAAACCAAACCCTCTTGGGTTCTCAAAGGCTCAAAGCCACAAAGCTAACCATTTAAACAACTTTTTAAACAATGTTCTCCTAGGACTCCTGTCCATCTACATGCTGAATAAACAATGCAACAATAAAAGACAGAGTGCCGGCGGCTCCCCATGATCAATCAGCTCCCTCCACTAGCCCTCCTGGTGTTGTCCCAAGCTACCTGAAAGATAAATAAGGGTGAGTATAAAGATACTCAGTAAGAATCCCCAACCGGGGTACAATACGATACATCCGTCATCTAGCACCTCAACAAGCAAGCAAGCAAGCGACCATCAACATTGCATTATAGCTCAACGAGCTCATAAGAAAAGATCTGGAATCATCGAAAGTCTTCTACTTAGGAATCATCGGAAGTCTCCTACTTCCGGCCTAATGATTGGTTCTCATAACCAATCCGGGACATCTCCGAGGGTCTTTCTCCTCGGCCATTTGATCACTCAAAAACCGATCCCAAGATGTCAGACACCCTCGAGGGTCTTTCTCCTCGACCAATTGATTAGCTCAAAAGCCAATCCCAATGGGTGTCCTCAAGGGCCTCTTACCCTCGCTATACATCGGACTATCTCGGAGAGTACCGAAGTCCGGCTCTAAATTGGAAGGAATGGTGTACTCACGAACATTAGGCTTGGGGAGCTCTCGGCCGGCAACTAACGCGTGTGCGCGCACACCGCATGCTCTCTAAAACCGGCGTAAATCGTGGGCCTAAAGGCAAACTACGCGGGCAGTACGCATGCCTATGACTTGGAAGCGGTGTCGCGATCACGAGTGGTGCGAGGCCCTCGGCGCTCATCTGTGCAAACTGATCCACCGACACGAAGCTAAGAAGCGGCCAAGGTAGGCTTACACCGTTGGCGGGGTTCCGCTCTAGCGGAGCTACAAACTAGGCTTTGGTGGAGTGGGTAGCTAAGTCCTGGCCGGCGGGTCGGGGGTAGCAAGATACGTTATGTTACGCACACTTTACTCCCGACTGAGCTACTAGGGACAAAGTACGTTTTGTCCGCTCGGCCTCGGATGATGACAAACCCTACAACTCTATCTAAGAGTACTGAGCAAAAATCAATGATTCTGGCTAGCAAGCAATGGTGACATAAATCACATTACCTAGCATGATACTACAACTTAAGCGGGAATCACAAGCATCTTTGGTAGAACAAACCTAGCATGGCACTAACATGTAAAATCGAGGCAAACATGCTAGCAAGAATTCAATCAAGCTGCTCTATCTCTAACATGCTCATAACAATCGGCAAACAAGCAAGGCATATCGAGATATATCGAGGTCCACACAACCACGGTAAGAAATCCTTACATCGGACAAGCGAGAAAACAATAATTATAATAAATCTACGAGGCGAATCCTCGAGCCTCTAAAGCGATCCCGAACGGCTGAACATCAAACAAGGCACCCAAATCAAATACATAAACAGCCCAATAAATCCATAAACAAAGACCAATAAATCCGGGCCCAACAAAGAAAAGACTCGGGAAATACCATCCAGAAGCCACAAGGCTCGGGCCAACCAAAGACACAACGCTGAGGCGGGCGGCGCAGAGGGTGGGTGGCTGGCGCATGGCAAAGCGCTGGGCGCTGTGAAGCGTTGGGCCTTGGCGCGCGGCGCAGCTCGGCTCGATGGGCGGCGCGCGCGCGCGAGCTCGGCAAGCACAGGAGACGGCGAGGCGGCGACGCGACGCGAAGGGCTCGTGCTCGATCCGCGCGGCATCATGCGAGGGACGGCGAGCTCTGAGCGCCACGGACGGTGGCCGGGCGACTTCGGACACGGGCGAGCTGGCTTGGGGACGGCCCGGCGAGGCGAGATCGAGGCGACGCAGGGGATCGGGCGACGCTAGGCTTGGGCTCGTCTCTGTGTCGGCGACGCGCGCGGCAGCGGGACGGACGGACTGGCGACGCACGCACGACTTGTCTTGGTGGGCTCGGGCTGGCTCGGGCGTGTGGTGGTGGTGGGCGAGGTGGGGCGCTCGGGCAGGGAGGAGAGGGCCAAGGGGGGGGGGGCTCGGGCTGGAGGAGAGAGAAAGGGGAAAAAAATGGATTTTTCCTTCTTTTTTTTTTTTTTTTCTCTTTTATTCTTATCCAAACTTAAATCCAACTTTATCCAAATAAATCCAATTTTATCCATTTTCCAATTTTTCCAAAAATCCTTAAAATCCTTAATTCTCATTTCCCGACTTCCTCCTTCGAGACCCGACTGAAGCAACCTTTCCACACAACAAAACTCACTGAAATCAGCCTCCCAAACCAACACTGAAGGCCCGGCTCGAATCCCGAAGGAAACACCCAAACAACCATCATTTTGCCCAAAAGCCAAATGACAACCGAACTCCCAAACGAAAAACCCAAACATCTCGGGACTCGCAACCCACAACAAACAAGCCTCAACAAAGGCAGGAGCTGCCTCGAAGCCCTGAAAATCCACAAATCCTGCCTAGGGAGCAAAAAGACCAAAATGCCCCTAAGGGTCCAAACAGCTCTAACGGCCCAACCGAACCACTGAATCTGAACCGAAAGCTCCTCGAAAACCGGGATAGAAAACTGGGCCGTTACAATACTCCCTCCTTATAAGACTTTCGTCCTCGAAAGTCCTAAGACAAAACGGCTCTAGGAATACTCCACTGATTCCTAGCCAACTGAACTTCTCGGCTAATACAACACTAGCCCTCTACGAAAACCAAACCCTCTTGGGTTCTCAAAGGCTCAAAGCCACAAAGGTAACCATTCTGCCAAAGACTAGCTCAACAAAGTCGGGCAAAGCTAACCTTTGCTTCGATCCGCTCAAGGATCTCGGAAGGCCTACAAACCGGGGGCTCATACAAAACCACTCGCTAATCAAACACGGAACACCTCTCTACGGTGTTACTCTCAAACCAAACTCATGATGGCACAAGCTCCAAAACTCAACGCCACGCCTTTGGCGTAGCTTTTACGAATGCCCACTGGCTGTTAACAAACGGCCTCAACTCTACACCATGCTAGCCAAACAATTGAACCTCTCGGGTTCGAAACCAACAGACCTACTCTCGCTTCACAAGAGACCGGTGAACCACAAAGCTTGCCTCTGACCTTAACGAAAAGCAAAAAAATCACCAAGCGGCGATTGATCCAAAAGGCAAACTTTTCCGACAGGCACAAGCTTACAACACTTAAGCAATCGTCTTAAGGAGAAATCGTCGAACCAAAGGCAAGGGGCACCATCCTGGTACACCCGACGGCTAACACCACTTGCACGAGCTAAAACTTCAGCTACGGCCAACCCTAAATGGCCAAAACCGAGGCACAAGCTCCACTCGGCCTAGCCAACAAGCTGGAGCCTCTCAGCGGTGAACACAAACATTTCCATGAAAATCTACTAGCAAGCGGCCAAAGGAACTTTGCCGGGCAAGGAAACAACCAACGCTCCTCTCATGGAAATCACGGAAGAAGGACCAAACCCTCACGGGGCTACCAAGCAACACAACAGCTTGAGGAGAACAGCCCAAAGGCTAACCAACCAATGCCACGGCACCTCTGTGCCAACTCACTCCACTGAGGCTCAGCTAACGCCAACTGCGAAAGCACAACAACAAGAAGCAAAGCCCAAGAAGAACTTGCTCAGCAGAACTCAACTCAAGCTCATTGCGAGCAAAGCTCGCCTCAAGCTACCACTCAACTCTTAAGTCCAGCGGCTACTCAAAGGACTTCCTCCTTTTAGCCAAGGCCTAACTCATCTTGCGACTAGAAACTCCACACACCGAACATGGTAAGGAAAACGGACCGACGAGGCTATCTCCAAAGATAACACTCGAGGCTGGCATCCATGGTGCAACCAACCACCATAGAAACTAGGGGTTCCTCAAACCCCAAAGAACCAACAACTCACCAAAGCAAAAATCAACTCTTAAAGCGGTGGCCACCGCTCTTGCGAGGACAAACAACTTCGCTTGCTAACAACACCATGCGAGGACCCTCTCATTGGGCTAACCAGCTGCGCTACTCGATCAACTACGGCTCGGAAGCTACGGCGACTCCTCAACGGGAATGATTTTCCGGCAAGCAAACTCGAAGGGCGTGAACTACACACACGCTCGTGACTAGCTCAAACCCAAGGGCAAACAACAACCAACTCTCTTTTAAGCAACACCCAGGGGAAACCCAACCGATTGGACCACCAAACGAGAACAAGCGAGAACTTACTCAAGCTGAGGGGAGGGTCAACTCCCAAAACAACACGACTAGGAGCAGATCCTCGGGGCAACGCCCTGCGAAAGCTTGAACAGAGCTAGCTCTTGAAACATCAAGAGAACCAAAACTTGGTCAACACCAAGCACCAACTAGCCTCCATAAACCTTCGCCCAAGGCAAGGATCCGAACAACTCTCTCAACCATAACAATCGGAAACTACGCGGCTACTACCACCGCTCTTGATCGAGATCCAACTAAACTCGACCGGGCTAAGGACCAACAAGCAAAACTTGCTTAGACAACAACCCGACAATGAGCACGGCATCCTTACAACCAAAAGTGGGGCACTTGCCAAGAACCAAAGCCTTGACAACCCAAAGAGGCGAGCACTGGCTCCTCAACACGAACCCTTCGTGGTCCTCCAAACATAAACCACGGAACGAGCTACACAAAAGTACACCGGCGTGTGCGGCTCAACTAGATCCAATGCCATCGGGGCTCTAACACGAGGCAACTTTTGCCTCCAAGCAGAGCCACTACTAACCGAGGAGCAACAAGAGTCCAAACCCTCTCGGGGACAACTCACCACGAAAAGCCACATTGGCCAACTTACTCTACAAGAGCAAATCCATACCAAGAAATCAAACCTCAAGCCAATGTGCTAACTAAACGCACTCGGACAACCATCCAACTCATGGCTCTAACCTTTGGATTCATCACGCATCCTCGATGCCAACACTACCCATACTAGGGTAACTAAAGGGTAGCCGAATCATACTACCAACAAGCGGCTCGAAGCTCACAACACATGCCCGAGAACTCGAACGCGCTAGCTCTTAAATGACCTACAACATCCTTTGCACCCAACTCTCGGTGACCAAGGAAAGCTCCTCCTTTCCTCGAAAACCTCATACTTGTAGTCCTCTGACTACCACCGAGCTAGATCTCTTATGCAACCAAACAGGTGCAACCTCAGGAAATGGGTACAAGACTAGCGGGGATGCTAAACTCTGGGCGGCTCTGGAACCACACACGCATGCAGAGCCAAGCGGCCTCAATCTAGGCCTCCTCTCAAAGCTGGTGCCATGAGCACAACATCCTTTACAACACAAATCAGCCTACAACGAGCTTTATGCCCCCTCGAGGAAAGGTCACACTCCAAGTGACTGGGCAATGGCACTCAACACAAGAGTCCAAGAACTCGAGCAACCTAATCTCGGCATCTCGACCATGCAGACATGCCAAGGCCTACTCTCGCATCCCACTCGATGCTCAACAAAAGCTCAGGCTAACTCCTCGCATCTCACTCGATGCTCATGAAGCTCAGGCCAACTCCTCGGGTGGCAACAACTAGTTCCACACCGGGAACATCCAAATAAAAAGAGTGCTCCACTCTACTAGCCATTGAAATCCACAAATGGATAAAACCACGGCAAGCAAACTCGAAGCGCACCACAGCTACGAGGGCACTAAAAGAACTGTTTGCACAACGACAAGGAGGCTTGCAAGGGGGCAAAGATGGCTCTACATCGCCTCAAGCCACTAACACGGCAACTTGCCAATCAATCGGGCGTGGTGGAGACTCGGCTAGTCCACCTCTCTCACGGGACTACCACCATCAAGCTGCTTTGTACTAAAAAAAGCCACGAAGCGGCACATCTCGGCCTGCGAGCAGCGGGGCATCCCAACACACGGATGCTAAACTCAAACACAGCCAAGCATTGCTTTACTACTAGCGGCTAGACTTTCTCAAACAACGAGCTCTACAGGCATCCACTTGCCAAATCGGGCGGCTCCATCAACGCCAACAAACTCAAATCGCATAAACTGCTGATCATGCCCTCCGGGAACCTCGGGGCTACAAGAGCTACTCTTTGGGGGAAAAATCTTTGAAACAAACTCGCCGGTGGGCTATCTCGAGCCAGGACTCCTCACTTTGCGCTACAAACTGCGCCTGGGTCTCCGCTCTTTGATAGCTGAAGACCTGCCATCAAATCTCTCATGGCTGGAGCACACTCTGCTCAATGAGTCTCGCTCTGAGGCGTGCTAGCCTCTACCCCCTCCTCTAGGCAACTCAACTGCCAGAGCCAACTCTGGCCAACGGGCTAAACAACCCTGGACGCGGCCTCAACATCAAAACAATCGGTCCAACTCCTCGGTCGGACATGCCAAGCGTCCTGCTCCTTAGAGTGCGATCAACACACTGGCGATCTGCACGAGCACCTCCACCCTCTCACTAGGGGAAAAGCAACAACTGGGCCACAAATGGCCTCACGGAGTCAAGCTACGCGCCTCCCTGCGGGTGCGATCGACACACCTGGCGATCCGCACAAAGCATAAATTTGGCCCTGCTGGGGCTCTCACTGCTCAACAAGCTGCTAGCACTGCGGAAAGTTGACATGATGGCTCTCTAAGCCCAAACCAACAATGAGTCAGAACCTGCTCGTCTCCGCTCCACAACTCTACACAAGGCATAAAAGCTAGATGAAAAGTATTGTAAATTCTTACCCCTTAGCTTAATTGAACTCAAGACAAACTGGCGGTCGTGGAGTGCTGATGATCATGGGAGCAAACAACCTACAAAGCGAGTTAGTCTACATAATCTATGACTCGTGCTCACGATACCAAGCGTGTGAACCCGACCCAAAACATGGTCCTAAACGGGGTTCTCACTCAGCATGCAAGTTAAATATGATAACAAGCGGTTTAGTGCTCATATTTAAAAACCATTCAAAACATATGAGAAGGGGGAACCCTTAAAACATAAACCACAGTTTTCATTTAAACCATCCAACAAAGTAAAACATCCTGGCCAGTATTTATCAAAATATACAATACAATTTAAACAACTTTTTAAACAATGTTCCCCTAGGACTCTGTCCATCTACATTTGAATAAACAATGCAACAAAAAAGGCGGTGTGCTGGCGGCTCCCCATGATCAATCGGCTCCTCCGCTAGCCCTCCCGGTGTTGTCCCAAGCTACGAAAGATAAATAAGGGTGAGTATAAAGATACTCGGTAAGAATCCCCAACCAGAATTTTACAATACGATACATCCGTCATCTAGCACCTCAACAAGCAAGCAAACAGCCATCAACACATATTATAGCTCAACGAGCTCATAAGAAAAGATCTGGAATCGTCGGAAGTCTCCTACTTCCGGCCTAATGATTGGTTCTCATAACCAATCCGGGACATTCCGAGGGTCTTTCTCCCTCGGCCATTTGATCACTCAAAAACCGATCCCAAGATGTCAGAGACACCCTCGAGGGTCTTTCTCCTCGACCAATTGATTAGCTCAAAAGCCAATCCCAATGGGTGTCCTCAAGGGCCTCTTACCCTCGCTATACATACGGACTATCGGGAGAGTACCAAGTCCGGCTCTAAATTGGAAGGAATGGTGTACTCACGAACATTAGCCTAGGGAGCTCTCGAGGCAGGCAACTAGCAGCGTGTGCGCGCACACCGCATGCTCTCTAAAACCGGCGTAAATGCGTGGGCCTAAGGGCAAACTACGCGGGCGTGCACGCATGCCTATGACTTGGAAGCGGTGTCGCGATCACGAGCGCGAGGCCCTCGGCGCTCATCTGTGCAGCCTGATCCACCGACCTGAAGCTAAGAACCGGCCAAGGTAGGCTTACACCGTTGGCAGGGTTCCGCTCTAGCAGGCTACAAACTAGGCTTTGGCCGGAGTGGGTAGCTAAGTCCAACCGGCGGGTCGGGGGTAGCAAGATACGTTATGTTACGCACACTTTACTCAGGCACTGAGCTACTAGGGAAAAAAAAATACGTTTTGTCCGCTCGGCCTGCGGATGATGACAAACCCTACAACTCTATCTAAGAGTCTGAGCAAAATCAATGATTCTGGCTAGCAAGCAATGGTGACATAAATCACATTACCTAGCATGATACTACAACTTAAGCGGGAATCACAAGCATCTTTGTGAGAACAAACCTAGCATGGCACTAACATGTAAAATCGAGGCAAACATGCTAGCAAGAATTCAATCAAGCTGCTCTATCTCTAACATGTTCATAACAATCAAGCATACAAGCAAGGCATATCGAGATATATCGCGAGGTCCACACAACCACGGTAAGAAATCCTTACATGGGACAAGCGAGAAAACAATAATTATAATAAATCTACGAGCGAATCCTCGAGCCTCTAGACGATCCCGAACAACCTGAACATCAAACAAAGCACCCAAATCAAATACATAAACAGCCCAATAAATCCATAACCAGCAACCAATAAATCCGGGCCCAACGAAGAAAAGACTCGGGAAATACCATCCGAGAAGCCACAAGGCTCAGGCCAACCAAAGACACATGCAGGCGGTGGCGCAAAGGCTGGCATGGCTGGGCGCAGGTGGGCGCATTGGGCGCAGAATGCGCGGGCGCGAGCTGGGACGAGGCGAGCGGCGCTTGCGGCGCTCAAGCCTGATGGACGGCGAGCGCGGCGCGAGCTCGCAAGCTGAGGGGGCAGCGCGAGGCGACGCGACGCGAAGGGCTCGGGCGCTCGATCCGCACGGCAGCCTGTGCGAGGGACGGGCGAGCTCTGTGGCGCACGGACGGTGGGCGGCTTCGGACTGGGCGAGGGTGGCTTCGGGGACGGCACTGGCGAGGCGGATATGGGCGGCGTAGGGGATCAGGCGCAGCGGGCTTAGGCTCGTGGTGTGCGATCTGAGAGGTGAGCTAGAGGCGGACACTGGCGACAGCGCGCGCAGCCTTTGTCTTGGTGGGCTCGGGCTGGCTCGGGCGTGGCGGGCAGTGGGGCGCTCGGGCGAGGAGGAGAGGGCCAAGGGGGCTCGGGGTGGAGGAGAGAGAAAGGGGAAAAAATGGATTTTTCCTTTTTTTTTTTTTTTTCTCTTTTTCTCTTTTATTCTTATCCAAACTTAAATCCAACTTTATCCAAATAAATCCAATTTATCCATTTTCCAATTTTTCCAAAAATCCTTAAAATCCTTAATTCTCATTTCATTTGCCTCCTTGAGACCAGTGAAGCAACCTTTCCACACAACAAAACTCACTGAAATCGGCCTCCCAAACCAACACTTTGAAGGCGGCTCGAATCCAGAAGGAAACACCCAAACAACCATCATTTTGCCCAAAAGCCAAATGACAACCGAACTCCCAAACGAAAAACCCAAACATCTCGGGACTCATGACCCACAACAAACAAGCCTCAACAAAGCAGGGAGCGCCTCGAAGCCACGAAAATCCACAAATCCGCCTAGGAGCAAAAAGACCAAAATGCCCCTAAGGGTCCAAAGCAGCTCTAACGGCCCAATGAACCATGAATACGAACCGAAAGCTCTTGAATACCGGGATAGAAAAGCGGGCGTTACATGTTCATTGACGATATTCTCGATCTATTCAAGGACCAGGAAGGATCATGCGAGCATTTGAGGAAAGTGTTGGCAGCCTTGAGGGAAAACCAGCTTTATGCGAAGTTTTCCAAATGTGAGTTCTGGTTGGAACAAGTGGCCTTCTGTAAAGACTCGACCCAAAAAGGGCTCTAAATAGGCCTTTACTCCAATGCATGCATTCAAAGTAAAGGACAATATGCAATTAAATTTTTGGATTCCCAATTAAAACAAAACAAGCAAGGTTCAATCAGAAATCAATATAGTTTGCTGAAACCTGTCCCTGTCTCCAAGCACCTGTTTCAAGGCAAATACATTTCAAAAACGTACACTCTGATCAGAGATTTATTAAAACATTTGAAACATCCGCAAATTCAATAAAGCGGGAATCCACAAAAACTTTGAGAAATCATCCTAGGGCTCGAAAGTGGCGGCTACATGCATTTAGGGGAAATTAAAGACAAGAATCATAGAAATAAAAAGTCGAGAGATGACAAAGCGAGTTCCCATGATCACAGCTCCTCCTTGACCATCTTATCGGCACCTTGGTTACTGTGGAAAACCACAAAATAAGGGTGAGTAACGAATTACAGAGTAAGAATCCCCAACCGGGGTACAATACGGTATACATGGTCATCTAGGTGAGTGTATGCAAGCTATGAATATAAACACAGAATAGAGCACATAGCTTAAGTCCACACTTGGACCTCGGATGCCAACTCAAGGTCTTAGTCCAGAATAATCCACACCACACAATACGCCCTATACGAGAAACAAGTCTCGGCCTCGGCTGTCTCATCGTCACGAAAGGTGCACTAGCTCAAGATCCCAAGGAGCTCTCGGTCGGGCGTAATAATGAGCTTAAGCGCGCACCGCGTGCTCTCTGCAGACTATGAAGTGCGGGGTCAGTGGCAAGCTGCCCATGTCCATCCACCACGCCTAACTAAATCTACGGATCGGTGTCAGCGACATAGGGGTGTGAGACACGGACACGTGAACTATGTCGGCTGAACCACCGCACTTTGAGGCTAAGGAATCGGTCGTGGTAGGCTTACACCAGAAGCCATCCTTGCCCTATCGGTGGCAATCAAGGGCTACGGCCGAACACGCCGAGGGCGTGCCGGCTGCGAGGGACGAGGCAATGCCAAGTCATCATCCCGACCGTTGGGGCATTTAACGATCTGCCACCCTCACCCAAGATTGCGGGGGCCTACCGGTCGGGTTAGCTAAACCCTCACGGGGTCCAGGGGCGAGTACTACCTCAAATGCGTCCCCGCCATGGATGCAAGATACTTTATGCATCGGGCCGGATGATGCTACCTACCTACACTCTAACCTATCATATCAATAACATACAATCCAATACAATCCAAAACGTGCTCAGCAGATACAACGAACCTAGCATGGTACTATGAAGCAAGAACAGATATGAGCATGCGAGCGGAACAACCTAGCATGGACTAACATGAGAAACAACATAAGAAATCATGCTAGTCGGGAATTGAGAACAAAGCACCTAACACTAAACATGCTTTGATAATCACAAACAAGCATACAAACAACAATCACATATAATACCGCAGGCCCACACAACTCCGGTAAGAAATCCTTACACTGGGGAGAGGCAACTACACACAAAATCCTAAGCTGCGATCGAACCCGAGCTAGCTACCGAGAACCTAACAAAAACAATGATAATCACACTCTAAAGGCTTAAATATAATAAAATAAATAGGGCTCGGCTCGGGAGCAACTCACGCGCGTGCTGGTGACACCTTGACGACGGGCGGCAAAGACGGCGCGAAATTTCTCTTTGGCGCGGATAGGCGCTGATGGCGGCAAATGGGCGCACTGCTGGCGCTGGCTGCGCTGCAGACGAACAATGCGCTGGGGCGCGGATGGCGCGCGACGCACTAGGGGGCGGCACGCGGACGGGCGACGGCGCGCAGCGCGGAGGCGGCGCGCGCGCGCGACGCGGGCGACGGGCGCTCAGCCGCGACGCGAAGCGAGCTTCGGTGGCGATGGCGGCGGGCGCTGGCGCGCGCGACGAAGCGGTGCGATCTGGCGGAGCTGCGCAGCGCGACGACGACGCACGGATCGGTCTTTGCGCGCCTCTCGCTTTGGCGCTGCTGCGGCTTTGAGCTGGCTGCGTCTTCTTTGGCGCTGGCGTCTGGCGGCTTCTTCTTTGGCGCTGAAATTTCTTGGTGCGATTGCTGGCCGCTGCTCGGCCATTTGCCGGCTGGTGGTAAATTTGCTTGGCTGGCCGGAGCGACACTCGGAGGACTCTCGGGAGAAGACTCACGCCAAGATGGCTAGAGAAAAAAAGGTTGGGCGGCCATGGGGTTTGGAGAAGAAGACCTAACAAAACCTAATTTTCTTTCATTTAATCAAATGCACCAAAACCCGAAGAACTCAAGGCTAACCAAGATATCACTGCGGAGAGAGTAACAAAAACACACAGTGGCTCAAGCGGCCACACCACCCACTGACTTCCGGACCACTTGGGTTGAAACCCACCAAACACATCTTTAACTCCTAATTTTCTTTTGCATCTCCCCATGCCCAAACACCACCACAAAGCCTCGAAAACTTACATAAGACCATCTAATAATTTTATGGCTGAAAAAGACATAAACGGCCTACGACGGCCCAACCAAATTACCAAAATACCCCTAGGGCATACGGAAGGCGGGATGAAAACCTGTTCCGTTACAATATTCCCTCCTTTTTATGACTTTCGTCCTCGAAAGTCCTTAAGACTGAAACAACACAGGATACTGCATTCTCATCCTGTCCTTCCCGCCGACGAGCGGTGTAACGGCCCAGTTTTCTATTCCGATTCTCGAGGAGCTTCCGGTTTAGATTCAGTGGTTCGGTTGGGCCGTTAGAGCTGTTTTGACCCTTAGGGGGTATTTTGGTCTTTTGCTCCCTGAGCAGGATTTGTGGATTTTCAGGGCTTCGAGGCAGCTCCTGCCTTTGTTGAGGCTTGTTTGTTGATGACTGCGAGTCCCGAGATGTTTGGGCTATTCGTTTGGGAGTTCGGTTGTGATTTGGGTTTTGGGCAAAGTGATGGTTGTTTGGGTGTTTCCTTTGGGATTCGAGCCCAGGCCCTTAGAGATGATTTGGGAGTTTATTTTAAGTGAGATTTGTTGATTAAAAAAGGTTGCTTCAGCCGGGTCTCGAAGGAGGAAGCCGAGAAGTGGGATTTAAGGACTTTAAGGCTTATTTAAATTTGGAAAGAAAATTGGTTAAGGATGGAAAGGAGGATAAAATCCCATTTTTCCTTTTAATTCCCTTTTTTCCTTTTATTTTTCCCTTTTATTTTCCAAAATCCCCAAAATTCCTTTTTCTCTCCCTTTCTCTCCTCCCAAAGCGGCCCCTTGGTCGCCCATGTCGACCCTAGCCGCACCATGCCCGACCCTAGCTGCACCATGTCGGCCGAGCGCGCCCTACGCACCGAGCCGCCAGCTCGCCCATGTTCGCGCCGCGTCGCCGAGCCACCCAGCGCCCGATCGCATCGCCCTCGCCCTAGTCGCGCCGAGCCCAGATCTGCATCGCCCAGGTCGTCTCCGTGTCGCCCAGGTCGCGCCGAGCCCAGATCGGCATCGCCCAGGCCATCTCCGTGTCGCCCAGGTTCGTGTCGAGTCGCCCGAGCCCAGGCCGCACCGAGTCGCTCGCCCTTGTAGGTCGTCGTGCCTTCCCGAGCGCCCCCGAGCACTTCGCGTGGCGTCGCCTTGCACGCGCGCCCGTGCGCCGTCCTATGCCAAGCCGCGCCGTGTGTCGTCGCCCAGCCGAGCTCGAGCCTGCGCCCGTGCCTGCGCCAGCGCCCCTGCCCTGCGCCCCAGCGCCCGTGTTCTGTGCCCAGCGCCCAGCCAGCTGCTCTTCTGCGCCCGACACACTGTTGTGTCTTTGGTTGGCTTGAGCCTTGTGTCTTCTCGGATGGTATTTCCCGAGTCTTTTCTTCGTTGGGCCCCAATTTTTGGAAATTTCTTTGTTTAGGGATTTATTTGAAATTTGTTTTATGTATTTGATTTGAAATTTGCTTTATTTTATGTTTAATTTGTTTGGGTTCGATTAGAGGCTCGAGGATTGCTAGGTTGATTTGTGATTATTTTCTGCATGTCCCAAGTAAGGATTTCTTACCGTGGTTGTGTGGACCCTGCGATATATCTCGATTGTGCCTTGTATGTTTGCTAATTGTTATGAGCATGATAGTGATAGGCATCTTTGTTTGATCTCTTGCTAGCATGTTTGCTTGATTTTACATGTTAGTGCCATGCTAGGTTTGTTCTTCCAGCATGCTTGTGATTCCTGCTTAAGTTGTAGTATCATGCTAGGTAAATGTGATTGATGTCGGTCATTGCTTGCTAGCCAGGAATCATTGATTTACTCTGTATTCGTAGATAGTGTAGTAGGGTTTGTCATCATCCAGAGGCTGAGAGCGGACATAACGCACTTTGTCCCCACCGGTCGGGAGTAGAGCGAAGCATAACGTACATTGCTTCCCCGGCGGCCGATGTGGATGTAGCTACCACATCGGCATAAGCCTAGTTTGTAGCTGCTAGAGCGGAACCGCTAGCGGTGCAAACTGCCTTGGCCGGTTCTTAGCCAGTCGGTGGTGCTGTACAGTGCCGCGGATGAGTCCGAGGGCCTCGCACCTCGTGTTGGTGACACCGCTTCCGAGAGTCTTTAGGCATGCGTACTGGCGCGCGTAGTTTGTACTTAGGCCCCACATTTACGCCGGTTGCAAAGAAGCATGCGGTGTGCGCGCAACACAGCGTTAATCGCCGCGATTCGGAGAGCTCCCGGGCTAATGTTCGTGAGTACACAGTTCCTTCGGTTTAGAGCGGACTTGGGTACTCTCGACGATCCAGTTAGCGAGGGTAAGAGGCCCTTGAGGACACCCATTGGGATTGGCTTTTGAGGTGATCATATGGTCGAGGGAGAAAGACCCTCGAGGGTGTCGGACATCTTGGGATCGGTTTTGAGAGGTGATCAATTGGCCGAGGAGAAAGACCCTCGGAGATGTCCGGGATTGGTTATGAGAACCAATCATTAGGCCGGAAGTAGGAGACTTAGATGATTCCGGAAGTAAGAGACTTCCGATGTTTCGAGATCTTGTTTTATGAGCTCGTTGAGTTATGATCTGTGTTGATAGTCATTTGCTTGCATGTTGAGGTGCTAGATGGTGATGTATCGTATTGTACCCGGTTGGGGATTCTTCTTTGAGTATGTTTATACTCACCCTTATTTATCTTTCGAGGTAACTTGGGACAACACCGGGAGGGCTAGCGGAGGGAGGCGATTGATCATGGGGAATCGCCGACACTCTGTCATTTATTATTGCATTGTTTATTCAAACATGTAGTTGGACATGAGTCCTAGGGGAACATTGTTTAAAAAGTTGTTTAAATTGTATTGTATGTTTTTATAAACACTGGCCAGGTTGTTTACTTTGTTGGATTGTTTAATTGGAAATTGTTGGTTATGTTTTAAGGGTTCCCCCTTCTTATATGTTTTGAAAAGATTTTAAATATGAGCACTAAAACGCTTGTTACCATATTTAACTTGCATGCTGAGTGAGAACCCAGGTTTAGGACCGTATTTTGGGTCGGGTTCTTACTGGTTGGTATCGAGCACGAGTCATAGATTTTGTAGACTAACCTGCTTTGTAGGTTGTTGTTCCCATGATCATCAGCACTCCATGGCCGCTTGGTTTGTCTAAGTTCAATTAAGTTAAGGGGTAAGAATTTACAATACTTTTCTTCTAGCTTTTATGCCCTGTGTAGAGTTGTGGAGCGGAGGCGAGCGAGTTTACGACTCGTTGTTGGTTTGGGCTTAGAGCGCCATCATGCCAACTTTTCGCGATCGCGAGTAGTTTGATGAGCGGTGAGAGCCCGATGTGGGCGATTTTGATGCTTTGTGCGGATCGCCCGAGTATGTTGATCGCACTCTGAGGAGGCGAGATTTGACTCCCATAGGCCATTTGTGGCCCGATTGTTGGTTTCTCCCCTAGTGAGAGGTGGAGGTGCCTTGTGCGGATCGCCGATATGTTGATTGCACTTAGAGGAGCGGGGCGCTTGGCATGTCCGACCGAGGAGTTGGGTGATCTTGTTGATGTTAAGGCGCGTCTTAGGGGTTGTTAGGCCCGTAGGGCGAGTTTGCCCCTGGCGATTAAGTTGCCTAGAGGAGGGGGTAGAGGCTAGCT
This sequence comes from Sicyos edulis, assembly GCA_036507275.1. Lineage (NCBI taxonomy): Eukaryota > Viridiplantae > Streptophyta > Magnoliopsida > Cucurbitales > Cucurbitaceae > Sicyos > Sicyos edulis. Next base: position 11,530,729 of record CM071847.1, read on the forward strand.
CGCCTCGAGTTTGACTCCTTGAGCGAGAGTGTGCTCCGGCCATGTGAGATTTGATGGCGGTCTTTAGCTATCGAGAGCAAAGACCCGAGCGCGATTTGTAGCGCGTAGGGAGGAGTCCGCGCATAGATAGCCCGGTGTGACAGAGTTTGTTTTGACATTTTCCCCTAGTAGCTCTCGAGTAGCCGGAGGTTCGGGAGGGCTTGATCGGCGAGTTTATGCGATTGAGTTTGTTGGCGTTGATGGAGCCGCCCGATTTGGCAAGTGGATGCTGTAGAGCTTGATGTATTAGAAAGTCCTCTTTGCTAGTAGTAAAGCGGTTGGCAGGTTTGAGTTTAGCATCCGTGTGTTGGGATGCCTGCTTTATTCGAGGCCGAGGTGTGTCGTTCCGTCTTTGTTGGTTCCGCGATTGGTGGTGGTAGTCCCTTGAGAGAGGTGGACTAGCGAGTCTCCACCGATCGCCCGATTGATTGGCAAGTTGCCGTGTTAGTGGCTTGAGGCGGATGTAGAGACATCTCTGCCCCCTTGCAAGCCTCTTTGTTGTTTTGCACCCGATTCTCTTTGTACCCTCGTAGCGTGGTGTAGTGTGGAGTTTGCTTGCGGGGTTTTATCCATCTGTGGATTTGGCGGGCTAGTAGAGTGGAACACTCTTTTATTTGGATGTTCCCAGTGTGGAACTAGTTGTTGCCACCCGAGGAGTTGGCTTTGAGCTTTTGTTGAGCATCGAGTGGGATGCAAGAGTAGGCCGTGGCAAGTCTGTTGGTCGAGATGCGAGAGATTAGATTTGCTCGAGTGTTTGGACTCTGTCTTTGAGTGCCATTGCCCCGTCACTTGGAGAGTGACTTTCCCTATTCTCGAGAGGGCATAAAGCTCGTTTGAGGTGATTCGTGTTGTAATGGATGTAGTGCTGTTGGCACCAAGCTTTGAGAGGAGGCCTAGATTCGGGCCGGTTGGCACTTTTTTAGTGCGGTGGTTCCATGGCTGCCCAGTATAGCATCCCCGCTTGTCTTGTACCCTTTTCACGAGGTTGCACTGTTTGGGTTGCTTAAGAGATCTAGCTCGGTGGTAGTCGAGAGGACTACAAGTTTGAGGTTTTCGAGGGAAAGTAGGGGGCATTCGGGATCTCGAGAGTTGGGTGTAAAGGATGCTATAGGTACATTAAGAGCTAGCGCGTTCGAGTTCGCACTTTTTGTGTTGTGAGCACTGTGAGCCGGCTTGATGGTAGCATGATTCGGCTACCCTTTGAGTTACCCTAGTATGGTTAGTGTTGGCATCGTGGATGCGTGGTTGATCGATGTTAGAGCCATGAGTTGGATGGCTGATCGGAGGCGCGTTTAGTGAGCACATTGTTTTGAGGAATGTTAGCTTGGTGTGGTTTTGCGCTTGTAAGAGTAAGTTGGCCAATGTGGCTTTTAAGTGGTGAGTTGGCCCAGAGTGGGTTTGAACTCTTGTTGCTCCCTTGTTTGTTGTGGCTCTGTTTGGAGGCAAAAGTTGCACAATGTGAGAGCCCTTGTTGGCTTTGGATCTTAAGGGATCAAGTTGGGTGTACACCCGGTGCACTTTTACGTAGCTCGTTCCGTGGTTTATGTTTGGAAAACCACGAGAGGTTCGTGTTGAGGAGCCAGTGCTCGATCTTTGAGGTGTCAAGGCTTTAGTTCTTGGCAAGTGGCCTAGCTTTGGTTGTAAGGATGCCGTGCTCGTTCTTTGAAATTTTGTTGGTTAAGCAAGTTTTGCTAGTTGGTCCTTGCCCAGGCGGGCAGAGTTGATTGGAACCGAGCAAGAGCGGTGATAGCAAAGCGCGCGATTTCGATCGTTTTGGCTAGAGAGAGCTGTTCGGATCCTTACCTTGGCGAGAAGGTATGTTGAGGTTGTTGCTTTGAGTAGGAGGATGGCGCGTGCATAGCGTTTCCGGTTCTCTTGGTTTCAAGTTGGAGTTGGCTAGCGTAGTTGAGATCTTTGGAGAAGGTTGTGCCGTGTAGCCGGTTGTCTGTTAGATTGTTTGACGACCGTGTGTGTCGGAGGGTGATCGGAGGATCCCTAGTTTGTGGAGAGCCTCTCCAGAGCTCAGTTAGACCCAGGCAGTGTTCCTTGGGTGAGTTGCTTGCAGATTTGGTAGTCTAGCAAGCTAGTGCTTGTTTGGAGTAGAGTCCGGATTGGTTCCGGAGTGGTGGCTAGTTGGTGCTTGGTGTTGACCAAGATTTGGTTCTCTTGTTGTTTCGAGAGCTAGCTCGGTTCGAGCAGGAGGGCGTTGCCCTGAGGCTTGTTTCTAGTCAGGAGGTTTTGGGAGTTGACCCCTCACCCGGTGGTTGAGTAAGTTCGGCTAGTTCTGGATTGGTGGTCCAATCGGTTGAGTTTCCCAGCAGGTGTTGCTTCCAAGAGAGTTGGTTGTTGTTGCCCTTGGGTTTGAGCAAGTCAGCGAGCGTGTGTGATGTTCGCTTCCCTTTAGAGTTTGCTTGCTGGGAAATCGTTTTCCGTTGAGGAGGAGTCAGCGTAGCTCCTGAGTTGTGTAGTGGATCAGAGTAGCGCGATGGTTAGCCATGAGAGGGTCCTGCATTGTGTTGTTAGCAAGCGAAAAGTTGTTTGTCCCTGAAGAGCGGTGGCCGGCCGGTTTAAGAGTTGAGCTTTTGCTGGAAAGTTGTTGGTTCTTGGGGTTTGAAGTTTTTCCCCCTAGTTTCCTTGGTGGTTGAGTTGCACCATGGATGCCAGCCTCGAGTATTATCTTTGGAGATAGCCTCGTCAGTTCGAATTCCTTGCGATGTTCCGTGTGTGGAGTTTCTAGTCGCAAGATGGGTTAGGCCTAAGCTAAAAGGAGGAAGTCCTTTGAGTAGCGATTGGACTTAAGAGTTAAGTGGTAGCTTGGAGGCGAGCTTTGCTCGTTATGAGCACTGGTTTGAGTTTACGTAGAGCAAGCCTTTCTCGGGCTTTGCTTCTAGTTGTTGTGCTTTTCGCTTGATTGGCGATTAGTGAGCCTCATTTGAGAGTGAGTTGGCTCAGAGGTGTCGTGGCATTGGTTGGTTAGCCCTTGAGTTGCTATCCTCAAGGTGTTGTGTTGCTAGTGGCTGCGTGATGGTTTGGTCCTTGCAGCCCGAGATTTTCCATGAGAGGAATGTTGGTTGTTTCCTTGCACGGCAATGTTCTCTTTGGCGATTGCTAGTAGGTTTGCATGGAAAAGTCGTGTTCGGCCGTTGTGAGGCTCGGTTGTTGGCTTGGCCGAGTGGAGCTGTGCCTGGTTTTGGCCATTTAGGTTGGCCGTAAATGAAGTTTCGGCTTGTGCTAGTCGGAAAAGTTTGCCTTTGGATCAATCGCCGATTGGTGGTTCGATTGTTTTTCGTTAAGGCTTTAGGCAAGCCTTGTGGTTCGGTTGGTCTCTTGTGAAGTAAGAGTAGGCCGTTTGGTTTACGGAACACGAGAGGTTCAGATTGTTTGGCTTGACTTGGTGTAGAGTTGAATTTGTTTGTTAGCGATTGTGGGCATTTAGAGAAGTTACGCCGGTGCGTGGCGTTGAGTTTGGGAGCTTGTGCCCGATCTTCGAGTTTCTCGAGAGTAACACCGTTGAGAGGTGTTCCGTGTTGGTTTAGCATGGTTTTGATTGAGCCTGAGTTTGTAGGACTTTTGAGATCCTTGAGCGGATTGGAGCGGTGGTTAGCTTTGCCCCGTCTTTGGCAAAGAGTGCAAGATTTGTGTTCCTCGTCTCTTTGTTGAGATAGTTTTTGGTGATGGATAGCATTGTGGCTTTGAGCTTTTGAGAACCCAAGAGGGTTTGGTTTTGAGAGAAGGGTTAGTGTTGTTTTGGCCGAGAAGTTCAGGTTGGCTAGAAAGCAGTGGAGTTTTCCTAGAGCCGTTTCGTCTTAGGACTTTCGAGAGGACGAAAGTCTTAAAAGGAGGAGTATTATAACGGCCCGATTTTCTATTCCGGTTCTCGAGGAGCTTAGGTTGATTGATGGTTCGGTTGGGCCGTTAGAAATTTATTTTGACCCTTAGGGGTATTTTGGTCTTTTGCTCCACTGGCGGGATTTGTGGATTTTCGGGGCTTGAGGCAGCTCTGCCTTTGTTGAGGCTTGTTTGTTGATGACTGCGAGTCCCGAGATGTTTGGGCTATTCGTTTGGAAATTCGGTTGTGATTTGGGTTTTGGGCAAAGTGATGGTTGTTTGGGTGTTTCCTTTGGGATTCGAGCCTGGGCCCTTAGAGATGATTTGGGAGTTTATTTTAAGTGAGATTTGTTGATTGGAAAAGGTTGCTTCAGCCGGGTCTCGAAGGAGGAAGCCGGGAAGTGGGATTTAAGGACTTTAAGGCTTATTTAAATTTGGAAAGAAAATTGGTTAAGGATGGAAAGGAGGATAAAATCCCATTTTTCCTTTTAATTCCCTTTTTCCTTTTATTTTTCCCTTTTATTTTCCAAAATCCCCAAAATTCCTTTTTCTCTCCCTTTCTCTCTCCTCCAGCCCGAGCAGCCCCTTGGTCGCCCATGTCCAGCCCTAGCCGCACCATGCCCAGCCCTAGCCGCACCATGTCCAGCCGAGCCGCGCCCTCGCACCAGGCCGCCCAGCTCGCCCATGCCCGCGCCGTGCCGAGCCACCCCAGCGCCCGATCGCATCGCCCTCGCCCTAGTCGCGCCGAGCCCAGATCTGCATCGCCCAGGCCGTCTCCGTGTCGCCCAGGTCCGTGTCGAGTCGCCCGAGCCCTGGCCACACCGAGTCGCTCGCCCTTGTAGGTCGCCGTGCCTTCCCGAGCGCCCCCGAGCCCGTCGCCTCGCGCGTCGCCTCGCCTTGTAGCGCCCGTCGCGCCGATCCTCTGCCAAGCGCGCGCCGTGTGTCGTCGCCGCCCGAGCTCGAGCCGCGCCCGTGCTGCGCCAAGCACCACGCCCTGCGCCCCAACGCCCGTGTCTGTGCCCGGCGCCCGGCCCGGTGCTCTCTGCGCCCGGCCGGTTTGCTCTTACTGCGCCCGGCACACTTTGTTGTGTCTTTGGTTGGCGAGCCTTGTGGCTTCTCGGATGGTATTTCCGAGTCTTTTCTTCGTTGGGCCCCGATTTGTTGGCTGCTATTTAGGGATTTATTTGGGCTGCTTTATTTTATGTTTAGGCTGTTTGGGTTCGATTAGAGGCTCGAGGATTGCTTGGTTGATTTGTGATTATTTTCTGCTTGTCCCAAGTAAGGATTTCTTACCGTGGTTGTATGGACCCTGCGATATATCTCGATTGTGCCTTGTATGTTTGCTGATTGTTATGAGCATGATAGTGATAGGCGACTTTGTTTGATCTCTTGCTAGCATGTTTGCTTGATTTTACATGTTAGTGCCATGCTAGGTTTGTTCTTCCAAAGCATGCTTGTGATTCTGCTTAAGTTGTAGTATCATGCTAGGTAAATGTGATTGATGTCGGTCATTGCTTGCTAGCCAGGAATCATTGATTTACTCTGTATTCGTAGATAGTGTAGTAGGGTTTGTCATCATCCAGAGGCTGAGAGCGGACATAACGTACTTTGTCCCCACCGGTCGGGAGTAGAGCGAAGCATAACGTACATTGCTTCCCCGGCCGATGTGGATGTAGCTACCACATCGGCATAAGCCTAGTTTGTAGCTCTGCTAGAGCGGAACCGCTAGCGGTGCAAGCACGCCTTGGCGGTTCTTAGCTTCAGTCGGTGGTACAGGATGCAAAGATGAGTGCCGAGGGCCTCGCTCTCGTGTTCGGTGACACCGCTTCCGAGTCTTTAGGCATGCGTGCACTGGCCCGCGTAGTTTGTACTTAGCCCCCACATTTACGCCGGTTGCCAAAGAAAGCATGCGGTGTGCGCGCACACGCGTTAGTCGCTGGTTCGGAGAGCTCCCCCGGGCTAATGTTCGTGAGTACACCAGTTCCTTCCAATTTAGAGCCAGACCTCGGGTACTCTCCCGACAGTCCAGATTTTAGCGAGGGTAAGAGGCCCTTGAGGACACCCATTGGGATTGGCTTTTGAGCTGATCATATGGTCGAGGGAGAAAAACCCTCGAGGGTGTCGGGCATCTTTGGGATCGGTTTTTGAGCTGATCAATTGGCCGAGGGAGAAAGACCCTCGGAGATGTCCCGGGATTGGTTATGAGAACCAATCATTAGGCCGGAAGTAGGAGACTTCCGATGATTCCGGAAGTAAGAGACTTCCGATGTTTCCAGATCTTGTTTTATGAGCTCGTTGAGTTATGATCTGTGTTGGATAACTGTTTGCTTGCATGTTGAGGTGCTAGATGACTGATGTATCGTATTGTACCCCGGTTGGGGATTCTTACTGAGTATGTTTATACTCACCCTTATTTATCTTTCAGGTAACTTGGGACAACACCAGGAGGGCTAGCGGAGGGAGCTGATTGATCATGGGGAATCGCCGACACTCTGTCATTTATTATTGCATTGTTTATTCAGCATGTAGTTGGACATGAGTCCTAGGGGAACATTGTTTAAAAAGTTGTTTAAATTGTATTGTATGTTTTTATAAACACTGGCCAGGTTGTTTACTTTGTTGGATTGTTTAATTGGAAATTGTTGGTTATGTTTTAAGGGTTCCCCCTTCTTATATGTTTTGAAAAGTTTTTAAATATGAGCACTAAACCGCTTGTTACCATATTTAACTTGCATGCTGAGTGAGAACCCAGGTTTAGGACCATTTTTTGGGTCGGGTTCTTACAAGCGGCCTCCTCCGAACTCAGACTCCTCCACTAAACTTTTACCAACGGATCTCACTGCTACGCAACGTCTTCGACTCAAGACCAGAATACTCATAGGCTTCTCCTCGAAGCCCAAACCCTCAATCAGCTGCCAAGGCTCAAAGTCCACAATGAGCAATGGGTCCGGCACATACTGCCCCAACATCGATACATAAAAACAACATGGCACATTTGTCAATGATGAGGATAAGCTAACCGATAAGCAACTCTGCCAATCTTCTCGAGAATCTCAAAACGGACCAACAACCGGGGACTCAACTTCCCCCGCTTACAAAACCCCAACACTACTTACAACCTCAACGCACCTAGCATCGATGCAAACTAAAAACATGAGTTGTCCAACCTCGAACTCTAAAACTCGACGCCGAACATCGGCGTAACTTTTCTGCCTGCTCTGAGCTATCCACAAACGAGCTCAAACTCCTGCACAACACCTCTGGTCAACTGCAGCAACTCAGGACCCAAAACAAAACTGATGGCCACCAACCTTTTCCCAAAACATTGGGAACCTGCAACACTTACCATACTACGCTTCAACGAAACCAAAAGAACTAGCCGCCGGGAACTACTATCCGAGGCAACCTCATAAAATCCAACACCGGTTTCCGCTGCCTAACCACGGAAACACCAACTCATAACAAGCTCCAACGGATTTGGCTCACTCCTCCCAAAAGACCATCGGTCAGAGGGTGAAAACACTACAGAAACTGCACTCGGCTCATAAGCCTCTTAACCACGCTCTCCAGAACCACAGTTCATCCAAGCACTGCCTAGAACAAACCTTTGTTGCCACACCCTGGTGACAACAACTCCGGCTGAAACCGACATGCTTCTACTCCATAGAAATGGCATCTGCACACGAGACGAGGTGCGAGCTCTAGCTACTGAAATCAATCCTCCAAAAATCCGAACTCACACAACAACCTCAACTAGCTGACAGCTCCCACACGGAAACTTACAATCCAACAACCTGAGTGCTACGAACTAGGAAGCTCAAACAACTACAAACTGCATAGCTATGCCAATCCACTCATCTCTAGCTCGACTCAAATCACTAGCTGGGCAAGATAACCCGCAAACAACCAGGCCCCAGAGGGCTCCATCCACTAAACTTACCTCCATGCAAACAACGGAACAAAGCTCGCCTCAAATATGAAACACATCTCACAAGTCCCAACGATAACACATACAGGCGTAACCCTCAAGCTTAGGCTTAAAGCACCTTCCCACCGAAACTTCATAAACGGAACTCCACTACCTGGTCAACACCAACTACCAAGAACAAGAATACCAACAATGGCTGGCAGAGTGCAAGCTACACTAGCCAGCAAGGATCCCTCAATAGGTCCAGACCCTAATCCAGCCACAAAGGTGCAACCTTATCCACAACTGAAACAAAGGGTTCTTCAACTACAAAGGTGCAACAGCTTCCAAGCCAACACACAAACCTTAGCCAACTAGGCCAAACACTTATAGGAGGCAGAACAACTCTTACTGCAACTTCCAGAACAGCACTCAAGAGTCCGCTTAACTGGACAAACAACTGCTTTCAGGTGGCCAACAGACTTTCCCCCTACTAACACCACTACCGCCAAGTCCAAGACCAAGGGATAATCCGACAACTCCAAAAAGGAAACAGATCCTTACAAGCAGACATCCGAAGAACAGGGAGCTCCACAAACGCTCGCTAACTTGCTCAGCTAAGCACAACATCCAACTCTCTCTCGAGGCAACAACGGGGGTCCACCATGGTGGACCGCCGACCACGAACAAGCAAGGACTCGCCCTCCAACACCAAATGAGGGCACTCTCAAACTCTGGGAGCAGGAGAGACATCCTACTGGGGCAAACCACTTACCCACGAACAAGGCTAACTCCTTGGCAACTCGAAAACCACACCTTGGCCAACATCAAGCACCAACTTGCCACCACACCGGAACCAAATCCGGACTCTACTCCAAACAAACTCTGGCTTGCTAGCCTACCAAAACTGCCAGCAACTCACCCGAGGCTACAAACTACTCGACTCGGCTTGCCAACTAAACTCACTACACAGGTGCGGTGAGCTCTGGTGAGGCTCTCCACAACTAGGGTTCTTCGACAACCCTCGACACACACTGTCGTCTAACGGTCTAACAACCAACTACCTGAACAAACAACTCCTTTTCCCAGCATCACAACCACGCTGGCCTGCTCCGAACCTCGAAACCAAAAAGACCGGAAACGCTTCAGAATGTGTCATCCTCCTACTCAAAGCATCAGCCACAACGTAGCTTCCACCCGGGTAAGGATTTTGAGCAACACTCTTAGCAACTACTGACGGGAACTACGTGGCTTCACTACAACCACCATTTGTTCAGTACCATCTGAACTCCAACCAAGAACAACAAGAGGTTCCACCAACCAAGCTTAGGTTCAACTTAACAAACTTGCCTAAGCAACAACCCAACTACGAGCACGGTATCCTTACAACCTCAACTAAAGCCTTACAACATCCACCTAGAGTCCAACTTCTCCAAGAACTGAGCACCAGTTCTCCAATGCAAACCCTACATGGTTCTGGAACTCTTGCCGCCAGAACAAACTACACGAAACACACTTGTGTGCACAACTCTCAACCTTCCTTCAGAGATCCAAGACTAACAGGTGCTTTCCAAAAGGCAACACTAACTTCTGGCAGAGATACAATCAACCAAAGGAACACCAAAAGTTCCATCTCCACACGATACTCGAAGCTGCGGCAACCTTGCTCTACTAAAGCATAACAATGCCAAACCGAACTTACTTTATACCAAGCCCCTACCAAGTGTTCTTACACATAAGGCGTCCAACTCCTCTCATAAGGCATCCTACTCATCTCATAGGCATCCAACTCGCCTCATAGGCATCCAGCTCATCTCATAGGCATCCAACTTGCCTCATAGGCATCCAGCTCATCTCATAGGCATCCAACTCACCTCATGAACAACCAACTCATCTCATGGGCACATAACTCATCTCGAGAGCATCCGACTCACCTCATGAACAACCGACTCATCTCGTGAGCATCCAACTCATGGTCCATCTGCATCACGAACTCGCATCTACAATGCTCACTCAACTCAGGTTTTTAGGCACGAAGGTAGTGGACCGCACTACCAACCACAAAGATCTCTTGGCCTTAGCACTAGCGTGAGACTCACACGCACTAACACTTACCAACCGCCAACCTGTGACTTACTCAACCCCGGTAACAATCGGGAAGAGGCTCCAGCTCCTCTCGAACATCCTTTCACTTGTAGTCCTTCGACTACCCATTGAACTAGCCCTCTTGCACGACCTAAACAAGTGCATTTTCCATAAATGGATCCAATGGTGAAGAAGTGTCTTTGAACTCCGGACGGTCATAGAACCATCTGCTATACCCATGCCAAACTCAAGCTCGAACGGACTTAGTGCCAAGGCCAACTCTCTCAACATGCAAAGCATGACTAGCCCTACTCTAGGGGCTCACCATAAGAAGAGTGCTCAACTCTACCGGACAAGCTGGGGAAACCACCAACGGATCACGTCCGATGGGAACTTCTGCTCGCTACACCCTTAACCACAGGGTTCCGATTTACTAGCTGCAAAACAACAACACTTACAAGAGAACAAGGATGTCTCAAAGCCAACCACCTCGAAGGCTACCAACTCTGCAGGCTACTCAGCGGGCAATCAACCATCTGCTAAGGTTCAAGATCAACACCGAACTACCGGGCTAGTCCACACTAGGGACCTGCTCCACAAGCATCAACATGAGCAAAAGCCGAAGCTAACTCCTCTCCCGGAGTGGTACTCGAGGGCAAAACACCTCCACCCTCTCACTAGGGGAAAACTAACAACTGGGCCACACCACAAGGGGCCTACGGAGTCTAATCTCTACTTCCCTGCCGGGACGATATCCCAGTGGTATCTGAATCTATCTGGATACCCTGACAAGCTGCAAACATACTCCTTACACTACGGGAAGTTGGCATGATGGCGCTCTAAACCCAAACCAACGACAAGTCAGAACCTGCTCGTCTCCGCTCCACAACACAAAACAAGGCATACACTAGATGAAAGGTATTGTAAATTCTTAACCCTTTTCTAAAACAGAAAACTTAGGCGTACACTGATGGTGTCAGTCTTTGGTGATCATGGGAAAGACGACCTACAACAAAAGGTCGAGTCTCTGAGAATCTATGACTCGAGCTCGATACCAAGCTGTAAAGACCCGACCCAAAAAGGGCTCAAAATAGGCCTTTACCCCAATGCATGCATTCAAAGTAAAGGACAATATGCAATTAAATTTTTGGATTCCCAATTAAAAACAAGCAAGGTTCAATCAGAAATCAATATAGTTTGTTGAAACCTGTCCCTGTCTCCAAGCACCTGTTTCAAGGCAAATACATTTCCAAAACGTACACTCTGATCAGAGATTTATTAAAACATTTGAAACATCCTCAAATTCAATAAAGCGGGAATCCACAAAAACTTTCAGAAATCATCCTAGGGCTCCGTGGCCGGCTACATGCATTCAGGGGAAATTAAAGACAAGAATCATAGAAATAAAAAGTCGAGATGACACAGTGAGTTCCCATGATCACAGCTCCTCCTTGACCATCCTGTCTCACACCTTGGTTACCTGTGGAAAACCACAAAATAAGGGTGAGTAACGAATTACTCAGTAAGAATCCCCAACCGGGGTACAATACGGTATACATGGTCATCTAGGTGAGTGTATGCAAGCTATGAATATAAACACAAAATAGAGCACATAGCTTAAGTCCACACTTGGACCTCGGATGCCAACTCAGGGTCTTAGTCGGAATAATCCACACCACACAATACGCCCTATACGAGAAACAAGTCTCGGCCTTAGCTCATCTCATCTGTCGATACGAAAGGTGCACTAGCTCAAGATCCCGAGGAGCTCTCCGGCCGGCGCCAGAATGAGCTTAAGCGCGCGCGCGTGCTACTGCAGACTATGGGGGTGCGGGTCTAGTGGCAAGCTGCCCATGTCCGATCACCACCCCTAAATAAATCTGCGGATCGGTGTCAGCGACATAGGGGTGTGAGACACGGACACGTGAACTATGTCACTGAACCACCGCACTTTGAGGCTAAGGAATCGGTCGTGGTAGGCTTACACGAGAAGCCGTCCTTGCCCTATCGGTGGCAATCAAGGGCTACGGCCGAACACGCCGAGGGCGTGCCGATCGCCGGGGACGAGGCAATGCCAAGTCATCATCCCGACCGTTGGGGCATTTAACGATCGCCACCCTCACCCAAGATTGCGGGGGCCTACCTGGTCGGGTTAGCTAAACCCTCACGGGGTCGGGGGCGAGTACTACCTCGCACGTCCACGCCATGGATTCAAGATACTTTATGCATCGGGCCGGATGATGCTACCTACCTACACTCTAACCTATCATATCAATAACATACAATCCAATACAATCCAAAACGTGCTCAACAGATACAACGAACCTAGCATGGTACTACGAAGCAAGAACAAATATGAGCATGCTAGAACGGAACAACCTAGCATGGACTAACATGAGAAACAACATAAGAAATCATGCCAGTCGGGAATTCAGAACAAAGCACCTAACACTAAACATGCTGATAATCACAAACAAGCATACAAACAACAATCACATATAATACATGAGGCCCACACAACTCGGTAAGAAATCCTTACGGCGAGGAGGCAACTACACACAAAATCCTAAGTCGCGATCGAACCCGAGCTAGCTACCGAGATTCTAACAAAAACAATGATAATCACACTCTAAAGGCTTAAATATAATAAAATAAATAGGGCTCTGCTCGGGAGCAACTCACGCGATGCGGCTGACACGCTGACGGGCAGCGGCGGCAAAGCGGGGCTGCTGCTTGGGCGCGGATGGGCGCGATGATGGGCACTTATGGCGAAAATGGGCGACATCTGGGCTCGCTGCCGCAGACAGACAGACAGCGCTGGAGCGCAGATGGCAAGCTAGGCGCGGACGAAGCTGGGGCACGACGCCGACAGACGGGCGCAGACGCGAGGGCGCGCTGGCGCGAGCGACGCGGACGACGGGCGGCGCTCGCGCAGCTGCGACGCGAGCTCAGCTAGAGATGGCGGCTGGCGCGCGACGGCGAGAAGCGGTGCGATCTGCGGCGGCTGCGACGCGACGGACGCGACGGACCGGTCTTTGCGATGCCTCATCAAGCGGCTGCGGCGGCTTTGGGCGCTGGCGTCTGGGCGCTTCTTCTTTGGCGCGCTGGGGTGATGGTGCGATCTGGCTGAAATTTGCGCCGGCCGTTTGCTCGCCGGGGGCTGCTTGGCTGGCTGGAACGACACTCGGAGGACTCTCGGGAGAAGACTCACGCAAGATGGCTAGAGAGAAAAAGGGTTGGGCGGCCATGGGGGTTTGGAGAAGAAGACATAACAAAACCTAATTTTCTTTCATTTAATCAAATGCACCAAAACCCGAAGAACTCAAGGCTAACCAAGATATGCTGCGGAGAGAGTAACAAAAACACCTGGTGGCTCAACTGGCCACACCACCCACCTGACTTCCCAGACCACTTGGGTTCGAAACACACCAAACACATCTTTAACTCCTAATTTTCTTTTTGCATCTCCCCATGCCCAAACACCACCACAAAGCCTCGAAAACTTACATAAGACCATCTAATAATTTTAGCAACTGGAAAAAGACATAAACGGCCCTGACGGCCCAACCAAATTACCAAAATACCCCTAGGGCATACCTGGAAGACCGGGATGAAAACCTGGGCCGTTACACCTTCCTAGGTCACGTAGTCTCAAGAGATGGTATAGCCGTGGATCCTGCAAAGATTGAGGCCGTGAGTTCGTGGGCCAAAGTGACTCGATTCTGAGAGATACGTGACTTCCTAAGTTTGGCAGGTTACTACCGTCGGTTTGTTAAGGACTTTTCCGCCATAGCCTCGCCCCTCACTCGTCTGACGAGGAAGGGTGTCGAGTTTATTTGGGACGATAGGTGTGATGAGAGCTTTGCCAGGCTCAAGCGCGCGATTTGACTTGGCACCGGTGTTGGCGATCCTGGAGGGACAGGTGGTTTCGTGGTTTACAGCGATGCTTCCAAGTTCGGGTTGGGTTGTGTGTTGATGCAGCACGGGAAGGTCATTGCTTATGCTTTCCGTCAGCTGAAGCCATATGAGCAGAACTATCCGACTCATGATATGGAATTGGCAGCAGTGGTGTTGTAACCAAGATTTGGAGGCATTACACCGTATGGTGAGCGGATCGGATGTTTACCGATCACCGAGCCTCAAGTATCTGTTTACTCGAGAAGGAGCTGAATATGAGGCGAGAGGAGATGGTTAGAGTTAGTGAAAGATTATGATCTGCGAGATTCTGTACCATCAGGGTAAAGCCAATGTTGTAGCCGATGCTGCGAGTAGGAAGACGTCGCACCGCGCGGTGTTGTTGAGTTCCCAGCCAGATTACGAGAGAGAGTTCGAAGCGGGGTGAGATTGCAGTGTTGTTGGGTGAGGTTCTTGCAGAGTGGCTCATTGATGATCCAACCACCGATTAGACAATGGATTATTGATAGTCGGTGAGTGACCCCGCACTTAAGAAATTGGGTGAGATGAGTTAGTGCTTGATGGAGATTTTGACTTTGTGTATTCACGCAGACGGTGGGGTGACGTCATGAGGGCGGTTGTGTGTTCCGGATGTTGCGGGATTGCGAAACGAGTTGCTCTCGAGGCCCTGATTCTCGTTTGCTTGGCACCCGGGGTACCAAGATGTATCGAGATCTTAAGCGGACATTCGGTGGATGGGTATGACAAGAGATGTCGCATGAGTTTGTCGATCGATGTCTCACTTGTCGGCAAGTGAAGGCACCCAGTGCAGAGACCGGCCCGGTTTGTTGCGGCCGTTGAGTGTGCCTCGGTGGAAATGGGAAGAGATCTCCATGGACTTTATTTCGGTTTGCCGAGGACTCAGGAAGTTCTCTCGATTTGGGTGATAGTCGATCGATTGACTAAGAGCGCACACTTCATTCCCGGTAGAGACACTTATACCGTGGAACAAAGGCATGATTGTTTTGGAGGCGCATCATTCGTTATCAAGGTGTGCTGTGAGGATTGTGTCGACCGTGATTCGAGGTTCACTTTCGTTTTCGAAAGCGCTCCATAAGGGTTTAGGCATCGAGTGCGATTTCAAGATAGCTTTTCACCCTCAGACCGATGGACAGACTGAGAAGGTGAACCAGATTCTCGAAGATATGTTGAGGGCTTGTGTGTTGGATTTCGGGCGATTGGGACCGATATCAGATTCGATGGAGTTTGCATATAACAACGATTATCGATCGGCGATTCGGATGGCTCCATTTGAGGCTTTGTATGGTAAGCGTTGCCGATCTCCGTGTTCGGGAA
This sequence comes from Sicyos edulis, assembly GCA_036507275.1. Classification (NCBI taxonomy): domain Eukaryota; kingdom Viridiplantae; phylum Streptophyta; class Magnoliopsida; order Cucurbitales; family Cucurbitaceae; genus Sicyos; species Sicyos edulis. The sequence goes on from CM071847.1 coordinate 11,545,838, forward strand.
GAGGTTGGTGATAGGCAGGTTTTGGGTCCCGAGTTGTTGCAGTTGACCAATGGTGCCGTGTAGAAGATTAGAGCCCGTATGTTGACAGCTCAGAGCAGACAGAAGAGTTACGTCGATGTTCGGCGTCGAGATTTGGAGTTTGAGGTTGGTCGACATGTATTCCTAAAGGTCGCACCGATGCGAGGTGTTTTGAGGTTTGGCAAGCGTGGAAAGCTGAGTCCCCGTTTTGTTGGCCCGTTTGAGATTCTGGAGAGGATCGGCAAGGTTGCTTATCGATTAGCCTTGCCTCCGTCATTGTCGGCAAAGTACGTGTGTTTTTCATGTTTCGATGTTGAGGCGATGCGTGCGGATCCGTCGCACATTGTTGATTTTGAGCCTTTGCAGGTGAATGAGGATTTGAGCTTCGAGGAGAAGTCAGTGGGGATTCTTGCTTTCGAGACAAAGACACTGCGTAATCGTGAAATCCGGTTGGTAAAAGTTCAGTGGAGGAGTCGAGTTTAGAGGAAGCCACCGGGAGCGGGAGGATGAGATGAGATTGCGTGATCCCAGCCGTTTCAGTCTTAAAGGGACTTTCGAGGACGAAAGTCTTATAAGGGGGAATATTGTAACGGCCGGAAATTTCATCCCGGTCTTCTCGGAGGCCCAGGGGCATTTTGGTAATTTTGGGTCGGGCCGATGCGGGGCAGTTTTGTATTTGTTAATTGCGAGAAAAATTATGAGTCGATTAGAATGGGATCGGGAATTTTGGTGAAGACTTTTGGGCTTGGGAAAGAGTAAAATAAATAGGGAATTAAATAGCGCATCGAGTGAGATTCGAGCCAGGGGACGTTGCATGCTAGGTAAGGTCATTTGCCACCGAGCTACCGGGCGTGTTTGTTATCTTAATCGCGCGATCTTGTATATAAGCGTGTTTTCCTCTGCCTTTGATATAAAGGCCGATCGCCTTGAGCTTCTTCCCATTTTTTCTTCTTCTTCCTTCGCGAATTTTCCTCCGACCGACAAGCGATTCTCCTTCGCGTTTTCTCCCCGCTTGACTCCAATTCCACCGAGTTCCTTCCTCAAAGCCGAAGCAAAATCTCAAGCAGCTGGTGAGTTTCTTCTTCTCTTCTTCTCCTTCGCATTTCCGTCGACCCATTCCCCTGTTTTTCAAATTCCATTTTCCGGTCGTGTTGAAGTGATTTGTTGGGTGGGTTTTGTGCAGCTGGAGTAGAGAAGTTCGACCAACCATAAATCGCTCGTCGAATCCTCCCCTATCGGCCGAATTCGAGCTTCCTTTCAATCGCAAGTCGCGTGCTCTGTCGCTGAGCAGACCGCCGAGCCACGCCGCGCATCGACCATGCTCGCGCGCGCCTCGCCAGCTACGTGTCACGCCCGCGCCGCGCATCGCCCGCATCCGTCCGCGCGCCCAAAGACGCCCATTTCTGTTTCCCAGTAGCGCCCAGCCGGCCCGTTCTTTGCCCGTTCGTGCAATCGGCTCGTTCGTGCGTTCGTCGTGCCTCGTGAGTTTCTCCCGAGCTGAGCCCTGTTTATTTTATTATATTTAGGCCTATTGTGTGACTTATGTTGTGATTGATAGGTTCTCGATAGCTAGTTCGGGTTTGTTCGCGACTTAGGAATTTCATGTCAAATCGTCCCCGACCAAGGTAAGGATTTCTTACCGGAGTTGTGTGGACCCTGCGATATTATATGTGATTGCTGATTGATTGCTTGTTTGTGTTTATTGACATGTATAGCTAGGTACTCAATTCTGAATTCCCGATTAGCATGTTGTTCCTGATTAATTCTCATGTTAGTCCATGCTAGGTTGTTCCTTTCTAGCATGCTCGTATCTGTTCCTTGCTTCGTAGTATCTTGCTAGGCTCGTTGTATTCTTATTGAGCACGTATTGGATTTTATGGAATTGTTTGCTGTTTGCTAGGGCAGGTTAGAGTTGCAGGTAGATAGCATCATCCGGGCCTGATGCATAAAGTACCTTGCATCCATGGCAGGGACGTCGAGACAGTGCTTTGTCCCTGGACCCCGTGAGGGATTAGCTAACCCTACCGGTAGGCCCTGCAATCTTGGGTGAGGGTGGCAGACTGTTAAATGCCCCATCGGTCGGGATGATGACTTGGCATTGCCTCGTCCCCGGCAGCCGGCATGTCCTCAGCATGTTTGGCAGTAGCCCCTGATTGCCACCTGTTAAGGCAAGGACGGCTTCCTGGTGTAAGCCTCACACGACTATACCTTGGCCCCAGGTGCGGTGGTTCAGGCTGACATAGTTTACGTGTCCAGGTCTCACACCCCTATGTCAGTGACGCCGATCTAGAGATTTAGTTAGGCGTGGTGACTGGACATGGGCAGCTTGCCTCTAGACCCGGCACCCCCCATAGTCTGCAGTAGCACGCGGTACATGCTTACGCTCATTACAGCGCCGACCGGAGAGCTCATCGGGATCTTGAGCCAGTGTACCTTTCGTCGACAGTAGATAGGCTGAGGCCGGGACTTGTTTTTCGTATACGGCGACTTATGTATTGGACTGTGTGGTGATATTATTTCGGACTAAGACCTTAAATTGGCATCCGAGGCCCAAGTGTGGGCTAAGCTATGTGCTCTATTCTGTGTTTATATTCATAGCTTGCATACGCTCATCGAGATGACCATGTATATCATATTGTACCCGGTTGGGGATTCTTCTTGAGTAATTTGTTACTCACCCTTCATCGTGGTTGTTCCACGAGTAACCAAGCAATGCGAGGCAGGATGGTTGAAGGAGGAGGCTGTGATCATGGGGCCCAGTCTTCCAACTCTCGATTTTTGTATTATGACTCTTTATGTTTTGTTTCCCTGAATGCATGGCAGGGCACTGAGCCCTAGGATGTTTTGTAAATGTTTTGTGGATTCCAAAGCATTTTGTATCTGAACAGGTTTTGAATGGTTTTTAGTAAATCTCGATCGAGTAAACTTTGGAAATGTATTTATCTTGGAGCAGTGCTTGAAACAGAGGACAGTTCGAGGAAATTGTCTAGTTTTTAAAGGGGTTATTTTGAATGTTTTTGTTTTAATTGGAATCTGAAATCATGTCTATTTAATGTCCTTTACTTTGAATGCATGCATTGGGGTAAGGGCCCATTTAGTGCCCCATTCGGGTCGGTCCCTTACAGGAATATTTTGGGACAAACGTTTGCGCCAAAGAATCGAAGCAAACACTGTCGGTATGAACTTTAGATTTTCAACGCTGAAATCTATCAGAGTTTTTCGTTTTAGCTTCAAAAACATCATAATGCAACATTGGAATATTTTGCGGCAAAAGGTTTAGTCCAGATAATCGAAATAAACACTCTCAAGTCGAACTTTTGGTTTCAATGCTGAAATCTATCCGAGTTTTTCGTTTTAGATTCAAAAACATCATAATGCAACATTGGAATATTTTGCGTCAAAAGGTTTAGTCCAGATAATCGAAATAAACACTCTCAGGTCGAACTTTTGGTTTCAATGCTGAAATCTATCCGAGTTTTTCGTTTTAGCTTCCAAAACATCGTAATGCAACATTGGAATATTTTGCGTCAAAAGGTTTATTCTAGAGAATCGAAATAAACACTCTCAGGTCGAACTTTTGGTTTCAACGCTGAAATCTATCAAAGTTTTTCATTTTAGCTCCCGAAAAATCGTAATGCAACATTGGAATATTTTTCGCTAAAACGTTTAGTTTAGAGAATCGAAATAAACACTCTCGAGACGAACTGTGACGAACCCGACCCAAAACATGGTCCTAAACCGGGGTTCTCACTCAGCATGCAAGTAAATATGATATCAAGCGGTTTAGTGCTCATATTTAAAAACCATTTAAAACATATGAGAAGGGGGAACCCTTAAAACATAATCAACAATTTTCATTTAAACCAACCAACGAAGTAAAACCACCTGGCCAGTATTTATAAAATCATACAATACATTTTAAACAACTTTTTAAACAATGTTCCCTAGGACTCTGTCCATCTACATCTTTGAATAAACAATGCAACAATAAAAGACAGAGTGTCGGCGGCTCCCCATGATCAATCAGCTCCCTCCGCTAGCCCTCCTGGTGTTGTCCCAAGTTACCTGAAAGATAAATAAGGGTGAGTATAAAGATACTCAGTAAGAGTCCCCAACCGGGGTACAATACGATACATCAGTCATCTAGCACCTCAACATGCAAGCAAACAGCTATCAACACAGATCATAGCTCAACGAGCTCATAAAACAAGATCTGGAGCCATCGGAAGTCTCTTACTTCCGGCCTAACTGGGATTGGATACACTGACCAATCCTGGGACATCGCCGAGGTATCCGTCACTCGGGGGGAATACACTGATCCCTAAAATGTCCTCAAGGGCCTACTTGCCCTTGCACTAATCTGGACTTACGGGAGAGTACCCGAAGTCAGGCTCTAACGGAAGGAATGGTGTACTCACGACATTAGCCCGGGGGAGCTCTCCGAACCGGCAACTAACGCGTGTGCGCGCACATCGCATGCTCCTCTGCAACCGGCGTAAATGCGGGGGCCTAAGGGCAAACTACGCGGGCCAGGTGCACATGCCTATTACTCGGAAGTGGTGTCACTGATCACAGTAGCGGAGGCCCTCGGCGCTCATCTGTGCAGCATGATCCACCGACCTGAAGCTAAGAACCGGCCAGGGCAGGCTTACACCAATGGCAGGGTTCCGCTCTAGCAGGCTACAAACTAGGCTCTGGCCGAAGTGGGTAGCTAAGTCCACAACCGGCGGGTCGGGGGTAGCAAGATACGTTATGCTTCGCACACTTTACTCCCGACCTGAGCTACTGGGACAAAGTACGTTATGTCCGCTCAGCCTCTGGATGATGACAAACCCTACAACTCTATCTAAGAGTACAGAGCAAAATCAATGATTCCTGGCTAGCAAGCAATGACCGACATAAATCACATTACCTAGCATGATACTACAACTTAGCGGGAATCACAAGCATCTTTGTGAGAACAAACCTAGCATGGCACTAACATGTAAAATCAGGCAAACATGCTAGCAAGAATTCAATCAACTGCTCTATCTCTAACATGCTCATAACAATCAGCAAACAAGCAAGGCATATCGAGATATATCGTAGGGTCCACACAACCACGGTAAGAAATCCTTACTTGGAAACAAGCAGAAAATAATAATTATCACGACCAACGAATAATGACCCTCGAGCTTTAATCGAATCCCGAACGACCTGATTATTACAATAAACACCCTAATTAAATACATAAACAAAGCATGACCAACAACTCGAGTCCAAAGAGGGAAAAAGACTGGGAATTACCAACCGAGAAGCACAAGGCTCTGCCAAAACAACTGTTTGGGCGCGGTGGTGGCGACTACTACTGAAGCAAGGCAGATGATACGAGCATGCTAGAAGGGAACAACCTAGCATGGATTAACATGAGAATGAAATCAGGAAAATCATGCTAATCGGGAATTCATAATAGAATACCTAGCTACACATGTCAATAAACACAAACAAGCAATCAATCAGCAATCGCATAATATATTGCAGGGTCCACACAACTCCGGTAAGAAATCCTTACCTTGGTCGGGGACAATTTGACACGAAATCCTAAGCGACGAACGAACCCGAACTAGCTACCGAGAACCTATCAATCGCAACAAAAATCACACAATAGGCCTAAATATAATAAAATAAACGAGGCTCAGCTCGGGAGCAACTCACGAGGCACGACGAACGCATGAACGAGCCGATTGCACGAACGGGGCAGCAACGGGGCTGGCTGGGCGAGCTGGGGCGCAGAAATGGGCGCGTGGGCGCGCGCGCTAGGGAGCGGACGAGCGCTGGGGCGCGAGCTGCGAGCGGATGAACAGGGCGTTGGGCGCGGACGCGGGCGCGCGACCGATGCAGAGGCGCGAGGGCGCGCGCGGGCGAGCGGCACAGCTGGGATGGCGCGCGGCGTGACACGGAGCTGGACGAGGCGCGCGCGCGGTGTGCGGCGAGGCTCGGCGGCAGGGCTGCTTCTGCGCACGTGAGCACGGCGAACAAGGGCTCTGTTTTTGCACGCGAACAGGGGCGATGGAGAAAATCCGAATTCGAGCGTTTGGCGAAGATTCGACGGCCGATAGTTGTTGGACGCACTCTCCTACGCAAGCTGCACAAAAACCACCCAACGATTCACCTCGACTCGGCCGGAAAAATGGAAGTCGGAAATAGGGGGGGAAAGTCGCCGAAAAAGAGTAGGAGAAGGAGAAGGAACGAAGCTCACCTGCTGCTCGGAATCAAAATCGACGTGAATTTGGGGAAGAAGCTCGGCTGAATCGAGGTCGGCGAGGGAGAAATTCGTGAAGGAAACGCTGGTCGGTCGGAGAAGAATCGCGAGGAAGGAGAAGAGAAAATGGGGAAGGAATCGGGCGAAATTCTGCTTTTATATTAAAACGCTCCTCAAACAGGCATAAATATTAGATAGCGCGTTTAGATTAACAAACGCGCCTTGATGGCTCATTTGGCGGCGCCGCGCTAGCACGCGACACGTCCTTGGCTTGAATCTCACTCGACGCGCTATTTAATTCCCTATTTATTTCCACATTCTTCCAAGTCCAAATGTCTTCACCAAAATTCCCGATCCTATTCATATTGACTCATAATTTTTCCGGCAATTTACAATTTCAAAACCGGCCCTATCGGCCCGACCCAAAATTACCAAAATGCCCCTGGGCCTCCCGGGAAGACCGGGATGAAATTTCCGGGCCGTTACAATATTCCCCCCTTATAAGACTTTCATCCTCGAAAGTCACTTAAGATTGGAACAGCTCGGGATACTGCAATCTCATCTCATCCTCCCGCTCCCAAGTGGCTTCCTCTGAACTCCGACTCCTCCACTGAACCTTTACCAACCGGATTTCACGATTACGCAGTGTCTTTGTCTCAAAGGCAAGAATCCCCACTTGCTTCTCCTCGAAGCTCAAATCCTCATTCAGCTGCAACAGCTCAAAGTCCACAGTGTGCGATGGGTCCGGCACATACTGCCTCAACATCGATACATGAAATACTGCGTACTCGCTGCGACAATGACGGAGGTAGAGCCAAGCGATAAGCGACTCTGCCAATCCTCTCCAGAATCTCAAATGGACCAACAAAACGGGGACTCAGCTTTCCACGCTTGCCAAACCTCAAAACACCTCGCATCGGTGCGACCTTTAGGAATACATGTTGGCCAACCTCAAACTCCAAATCTAGTCGCGAACATCGGCGTAACTCTCTCACTGCTCGCTTTGTCAACATACGAGCTCTAATCTTCTGCACGGCACCATTGGTCAACTGCAGCAACTCGGGACCCAAAACCTGCCTATCACCAACCTCTTCCCAAAACACAGGAGATCGGCAACGCTTACCATACAAAGCCTCGAATGGAGCCATCTGAATCGTCGATCGATAATCGTTGTTATATGCAAACTCCATCGAATCTGAGATACTTGTCCCAAGCGCCCAGAAATCCAACACACAAGCGCTCAACATGTTTGAGAATCTGGTTCACCCTCTCGATCTGTCCATCGATGCGAGGGTGAAGCGTTGTCTTTGAAATCGCACTCGGTGCCTAAACCCTTACGGGGCGCTCTCAGAAATGAGAAGTGAACCTCGAATCACGGTCCGACACAATCCTCACAGCACACCGTGATAACGAATGATCTGCTCCAAAAACAATCTGCGCCTTTGTTCCACGGTATAAGTGTCTCTACAGGGAATGAAGTGTGCGCTCTTAGTCAATCGATCGACTATCACCCAAATCTGAGAAAACTTTCTCGGAGTCCTCGGCAACCCAGAAATAAAGTCCATGGAGATCACTTCCCATTTCCACTGAGGTACACTCAGCGGCTGCAACAAACCAACCGGTCTCTGCCTGGGTGCCGTCACTTGCTGACAAGTGAGACATCGACTGACAAACTCTGCCACATCTCTTTTCATACCCATCCACCAGAATGTCTGCTTAAGATCCTGATACATCTTGGTACCCCCGGGGTGCCAAGCAAACGGAGAACTGTGGGCCTCTGAGAGTAACTCTGTTCGCAATCCTACAACATCTGGGACACACAACCGGCCTCTGTACGTCAGCCCACTGTCTGGTGAATACACAAAATCAAAATCTCCATCAGCACTAACTCTGTCAAATAATCTTTTAAGTGCGGGGTCACTCAGCTGACTATCAATAATCCGTTGTCTAATCGATGGCTGGACTGTCAACTGAGCTACTCTGGCAGTAACCTCACCCAACAACACTGCAATCTCAGCCCGCTCGAACTCTCTCTGTAATCTGGGCTGGGAACTCAACAACACCGCGGAGTGCGACGTCTTCCTACTCAGAGCATCGGCTACAACATTGGCTTTACCCGGATGGTACAGAATCTCGCAGTCATAATCTTTCACTAACTCTAACCATCTCCTCTGTCCCATATTCAACTCCTTCTGAGTAAACAGATACTTATCGGTAAACATCTGGATCCGCTCACCATACAGGTAATGCCTCCAAATCTTCAGTGCAAACACCACTGCTGCCAACTCCATATCATGAGTCGGATAGTTTCGCTCATATGGCTTGGTGACGGGAAGCATAAGCAATGACCTTCCGTCTTTGCATCAACACTGACCAACCCGAACTTGGAAGCATCATTGTAAACCACGAAACCACACTGTCCCCTCGGGATCGCCAACACAGTCTTTGAAGTCAAACTGCGCTTGAGCCGGGCAAAGCTCTCATCACACCTACCGTCCCAAACAAACTCGACACCCTTCCTCGTCAGACGAGTGAGGGGCGAGGCTATGGCGGAAAAGTCCTTAACAAACCGACGGTAGTAACCTGCCAGGCCCAGAAAGCTGCGTATCTCGGTAACTGAAGTCGGCCTGGCCCACGAACTCACGGCCTCAATCTTTGCAGGATCCACAGCTATACCATCTCTCGAGACTACGTGACCTAAGAAGGCCACTTGTTCCAACCAGAACTCACATTTGGAAAATTTCGCATAAAGCTGGTTTTCCCTCAAGGCTGTCAACACTTGTCTCAAATGTTCTGCATGATCCTCCCTGGTCCGTGAATAGATCAGAATATCGTCAATGAACACGATGACGAAGCTGTCCAAAAATGCTTTGAACACCCTATCCATCATGTCCATGAACGCTGCTGGTGCATTAGTCAATCCAAACGACATGACCCCAAACTCGTAGTGCCCATATCTAGACCTGAACGCTGTCTTAGGAATGTCGGCATCCCTAATCCGCAACTGATGATACCTGGATCTCAAATCTATCTTCGAGAACACGGAAGCTCCCTGAAGCTGATCGAACAAATCATCGATACGGGGCAACGGATACTTATTCTTCACTGTCACCTTATTAAGCTCACGATAGTCAATGCATAAGCGGATCGAACCATCCTTTTTCTTCACAAACAACACTGGCGCTCCCCACGGGGACACACTCGGACGGATGAACCCTCGATCTAACATTTCTTGCAACTGAACCTTCGGTTCCTTCAACTCGGTGGCGCCATACGATTACGGAGCCTTCGAGATAGGGAGGGTCCCTGGCTCGAGCTCAATTGTGAAGTCAACCTCTCTCTTCGGGGGCAACCCCGGTAATTCCTCAGGAAACACATCCGCAAACTCTCGCACAACCGGCACTTGATCAATAGTCAGTGAGGGACGGCTCTCTCCGGACAATTTGGCTAGGTAGCCCCAAGCTCCATGAGCTAGCAAACGACGAGCTTTCACAGCTGACACCATCGGCGGGCAAACTCCACCCTGAACTCCACGAAACTTGAAGGCGGCGCGCGGCGGCTGAACACTACTTTCTTCCGGTGGCAGTCAATCAATGCGTGGTTAGCGGCTAACCACTCCATACCGAGAATCACATCGAAACCACTCATGGGTAGAACTATGAGCGTAGCTACCAGCAACTCTCCGGATATCTCGATCCGGCCATCCTTAATCTTATCTTTTGCTAACATATTAACTCCCGAAGGAGTTGCAACAGATAATTCAAAACCTAGAGGCTCTAATCTCAACCTAGCATGCTCAGCAAACAATACAGATACAAACGAGTGCGTAGAACCAGAGTCAAACAAGACAAATGCACAATGATCCAAAACAAGAAGTGTACCTGCCACTGCGGCATCTGCACGCTCGGCCTCCTGACGGTTTGTAGCGAACACCCGGCCCTGCTGCTGCTGCACAGGCTGAACTGCCATAGCTGGCTGATCACAAGAACGGATCGTATGCCCCTCCTTTCCACATCGGAAACACCGCCTGGGCCCGGTCTGACAAGCTCCGAAGTGGACTCTTCCACAAGTGGCACAGGCGAGGAATCTGCCTAGGACCGCCCTGCTGGCGAGGCTGGAATTGGGCCGGAATCCTACGGTGATCCCGGTTCTGGAACTGCCCTTGGCGACGCTGGCCGCCTCCTCTAAACTCAAACCTCCTCTTCTGCCCCACTACAGCTGGGACAGGACGCTGCACTGGAGCGGTGCCAGTCCGCTCGACAGGATACTTTCCGTTGTAAATAGTGGCTAGCTGAACAGCTTTAGCATAGGTGTTAGGGGCCAGAGCCCTGACAACCTGAGACACACCCTGCCTCAGACCAGAAATGAACTTCCGAATTTTCAACTCAGGGGTTGCTATCAGCTGCGGAGCAAAATAGCCATACTCCGAAAACTTCCTCTCGTACTCCTCTATAGAATCAGAACCCTGCTGCAGATTCTGGAAAAGCGCTACCATCTTATCTTGAGCCTCATCACTAATGTACTTGGCTTTATATTCTGACTTGAAGAACTCCAAGGTAGCAGGTGGAGACCCAGCTGGTCTCTCACTCAAGGTGGACTCCCACCACCATCTAGCTACGCCCCCTAACACATGGGCTGCACACCTCGGCCTCTGAACATTGGGGCACACCATAATCAGGAAGGTGTACTCCAAATGGGCAATCCATCTAGCTGCTGCTAAAGCATCACCTGTGGCGTCAAACTTATCAGGGTTCCATTTTACGAAATCCTTCAACCATTTACCAAGCTCATCGGCACCTTCGCCCTTACGCCACAAAGGTGCTGGCTCGGCGGAGTGAAGTCTTCTGCGCGCCATACGAATCAAATGAGTCAGCTGCTCGAATCTGAGCTCGGGACTCTTCCCGCTGCGCTACCAACAAAGCCTGGGTCTCTGCCCTCTAGCCACTCAATAGGTCGACCACCATAGACCTCATAGAATTAGCAAATTCTGCTCCAGGAGCAGTCTCACGGTGCACAGTCGCCTCATTGCCTACTCTGGGCTCAACAGGGGGAGCTACAGGCGGAATGCTATCAGTCTCAGCTTGGGACGATGTCCCTGCGGTGTCAGGTCCGATCCTGACACCTCGGCCTCCTCTCGGGCGTCCTCTTCCGGTGCGGGTAACTGGCATGCTGGCGATCTACACCCAAACCAATAACGAGTCAGAACCTGCTCGTCTCCGCTCCACAATACTACACAAGGCATACACTAGATGACAGGTATTGTAAATTCTTAACCCTTTTTCTCAACAACAAATTGTAAACTTAGGCGTGCACTGATGACCGCGGAGTGCTAGTGATCATGGGAAAACGACCTACATCAACGAGTCAAACTACGAATTTATGACTCGAGCTCGATACTAATCGTAAGGGACCGGCCGAATGGGGCACTAAATGGGCCCTTATCCCAATGCATGCATTCAAAGTAAAGGACATTTAAACAGACATGATTTCGGATTCCAATTAAAACAAAAACATCCAAAATAACCCCTTTAAAAACTAGACAATTCCCCTGAATGCATGTAGCCGGGCACGGAGCCCTAGGATGTTTCGTAAATATTTGTGGATTCCAGCATTTTGTATCTGAACAGGTTTTGAATGGTTTTTAGTAAATCTCTGATCAGAGTAAACTTTGGAAATGTATTTATCTTGGAACAGGTTCTTGGAAACAGGGACAGGTTCCAGGGAAATTGTCTAGTTTTTAAAGGGGTTATTTTGAATGTTTTTATTTTAATTGGAATCCGAAATCATGTCTGTTTAAATGTCCTTTACTTTGAATGCATGCATTGGGATAAGGGCCCATTTAGTGCCCCATTCGGGTCGGTCCCTTACATAACCAGTCTGCCAAAGACTAGCTCAACAAAGACTGGGCAAAGCTAACCAAAAGGCCACTGCTCCGATCCGCTCAAGGATCTCAAAAGGCCTACAACCAGGGGCTGAAATAAACCCTGCTAAACCAACACGGAACACCTCTCTACGGTGTTACTCTCAGCAAACTCGCAAACTGGGCAATAGCTCCAAAACTCAACGCCACGCACTGGCGTAACTTTTCTAAATGCCCACAACTGTTATCAAACAGCCTCAACTCTACACCATGCTGGCCAAACAACTGAACCTCTCAAGTTCCAGAAACCAAACGGCCTACTCTTGCCTCACAAGAGACCAGCGAACCACAAAGCTTGCCTAAAGCCTTAACGAAAAGCAATCGAACCACCAACTGGCGATCGATCCAAAAGGCAAACTTTTCCAACAAGCACAAGCTGAAACTTCAGCTACGGCCAACCCTAAATGGCCAAAACCAGGCACAGGCTCCACTCGGCCTAGCCAACAAACTGGAGCCTCTCAACGGCCGAACACAAACTTTTCCATGAAAATCTACTAGCAACTGGCCAAAGAGAACATTGCCAGGCAAGGAAACAACCAACGCTCCTCTCATGGAAATCTCGGCAGCAAGGACCAAACCCTCACAGGGCTACCAGCAACACAACAGCTTGAGGAGAATAGCCCAAAGGCTAACCAACCAATGCCACGGCACCTCTGTGCCAACTCACTCCACTGAGGCTCAGCTAACGCCAACTGCGAAAGCACAACAACAAGAAGCAAAGCCCGAGAAGGACTTGCTCGTGAGAACTCAACTCAAGCTCATCGCGAGCAAAGCTCGCCTCAAGCTACCACTTCAACTCTTAAGTCCAACTGGCTACTCAAAGGACTTCCTCCTTTTAGCCAAGGCCTAACTCATCTTGCGACTAGAACCTCCACACTCGGAACATCGCAAGGAATACGGACTGACGAGGCTATCTCCAAAGATAACACTCGAGGCTGGCATCCATGGTGCAACTCAACCACCATAGAAACTAGGGGCTCTTCAAACCCCAAAAAACCAACAACTTTCCAGCAAAAGCACAACTCTTAAACCGGCTGGCCACCGCTCTTGTGGGGACAAACAACTTCGCTTGCTAACAACACCATGCAGGGACCCTCTCATTTGGGCTAACCACTGCGCTACTCGATCAACTACACAACTCGGGAGCTACGCCGACTCCTCAACGGGAACGATTTCCCGCAAGCGAACTCACGAAGGGCGCGAACATCACACATGCTCGTGACTAGCTCAAACCCAAGGGCAAACAACAACCAACACTCTTGGAAGCAACACCCAAGTTGGGAAACCCAACCGATTGGACCACCAACCGGAACAAGCGAGAACTTACTCAATCTGCTGAGGAGGGGTCAACTCCCAAACAACTTGACTAGGAGCAGATCCTCGTGGCAACGCGCCCTCTGCTCGAACCGAGCTAGCTCTTGAAACATCAAGAGAACCAAAACTTGGTCAACCCCAAGCACCAACTAGCCTCCAAACCGGAACCAATCTGGGCTCTACTCCAAACAAGCACTAGCTTGCTAGACTGCCAAATCTGCAAGCAACTCACCCAAGGAACACTGCACGGGTCTAACTGGAGCTACGGAGAGGCTCTCCACAAACTAGGGATCCTCCGATCACCCTCCAACACACGGTCGTCAAACAATCTAATGGACAACCGGCTACGCGGGCACAATCCTCTCCAGCATCTCAACTAAGCTGGCTAACTCCAACTCTGAAAACCAAGAGAACCGGATACGCTACAGAATGCGTCATCCTCCTACTCAAGCAGTCAATCAGCAATCACATATAATATCGCAGGGTCCACACAACTCCGGTAAGAAATCCTTACCTTGGTCGGGGACGATTTGACACGAAAACCTAAATTGTGAACGAACCCGAACTAGCTACCGAGAACCTATCAATCACAACAAAAATCACACAATAGGCCTAAATATAATAAAATAAACGAGGCTCGGCTGGGAGCAACTCACGCAGCGCGCGATTTAACGAATGGGCCGATTGCACGAATGGCGCAGCAACGGGGTTAACTGGGCGCGCTGGGGCGCAGGAATGGGCGCGTGGGCGCGCTGGCGCGCGGACGGGCGCTGGAGCGCGAGCTGCACGCGGACGAACTGGGCGTTGGCGATGTGGCTCGGCTGGGCGCTGGAAAGGACGCGCGCGCGCGGACGCGAGCGGCGCTGGGCGACACAGGGGCGCTCGGGCGTGGCGTGACACGGCGGGCTGCGCAGCGATAGTGCACTAAAACAGGGGCGAACAGGGGCGATGAAGAGGAAACGAATTCGAGCGATCTGAGAGGATTCGACGAGCGATTCTTTGATGGCGAACTCCCCTACACTAGCTGCACAAAACCCATACCTCAAATCACCTCGACTCGGCCGGAAAACGAAGCCCAGAAGCAGGGGAGCGACGATCTCGGCGAGATGGAGCGATTCCGGCGACGATGGAGCTTCTACACGGACGAATCCATCTCGGCTAGCTGCACAGACATCGCACACACACAAATTACTTCGACTCGACCGGAACACTCGAAATCGGAACAGGGGTGACGGAATTGGGGGAGAAAAAGAAGAAGAAGAAGAAGAAGAAGAAGAAGAAGAAGAAAAGGAAAGCTTACCGGAGGAACGAACGGCGAGAGAGCTCCGGCGAATTGGAGTCGGCGAGGGAGCAAAACGCGAAGACGGCATACTGTCATCGAAGGGAAGGATCGCGAAGACGAAGGAGAAGAGAAGAAATGAAGAAGGAAGCTCGGGCGGAATTTTCCTTTTAAACCAAAACTCACCGAACAAGCTTATATAGATCTTTGGCGCGTTTAGAAGCACAAGAGCGCTCGGTGGCTCAATTGGCGCGACGCTTGCCTAGCTTCCCTCACGCCACGGCTCGAATCTCACTCGACGCGCTATTTAAGTCCCTATTTATTTTTACCTTTTCCAAGCCCAAATGTCTTCACCAAAATTCCCAATCTCATTCAAATCGACTCATAATTTTTCCGGCAATTAACAATTACATAACCGGCCCTGCCGGCCCGACCAAAATTACCAAAATGCCCCTGGCGACCCGGGAAGACCGGGATGAAATTTCCAGGCCGTTACAATATTCCCCCCTTATAAGACTTTCGTCCTCGAAAGTCACTTAAGATTGGAACAGCTCGGGATACTGCAATCTCATCTCATCCTCCCGCTCCCAATTGGCTTCCTCTGAACTCTGACTCCTCCACTGAACTTTTACCAACCGGATTTCACGATTACGCAGTGTCTTTGTCTCAAAAGCAAGAATCCCCTCTGGCTTTTCCTCGAAGCTCAACTCCTCATTCAGCTGCAACGGTTCAAGGTCAACAATGTGCGACGGATCCGGCACGTACTGTCTCAACATCGAAACATGAAAAACACTGTGCACTGCTGACAATGACGGAGGCAAGGCTAATCGATAAGCAACCTTGCCGATCCTCTCCGGAATCACAACGGACCAACAAAACGGGGACTCAGCTTTCCACGTTTGCCAAACCTCAAAACACCTCGCATCGGTGCAACCTTTAGGAATACAAGCTGACCAACCTCAAACTCTAAATCCCGACGCCGAACATCGGCGTAACTCTTCTGTCTGCTCTGAGCTGTCAACATACGGGCTCTAATCTTCTGCACGGCACCATTGGTCAACTGCAGCAACTCGGGACCCAAAACCTGCCTATCACCAACCTCTTCCCAGAACATAGGAGATCGGCAACACTTACCATACAAAGCCTCGAATGGAGCCATCTGAATCGTCGACTGATAACTGTTGTTATTTGCAAACTCCATCGACATGTGATCTGGTCCCAAGCGCCGGGAAATCCAACACACAAGCCTCGAATCACGGTTAGACACAATCCTCACAGGCACACCGTGATAACAAATGATCTGCTCCAAAAACAACTGCGCCCACTGTTCCACGGTATAAGTGTCTCTACCGGGAATGAAGTGTGCGCTCTTAGTCAATCGATCGACTATCACTCAAATCTGAGAGAACTTCCTCGGAGTCCTCGGCAAACCAGAAATAAAGTCCATGGAGATCTCTTCCCATTTCCACTGAGGTATACTCGTGTTTGCAACAAACCTACTGGTCTCTGCACAGGTGCCTTCACCCCATCGACAAGTGAGACATCGACTGACAAATTCCGCAACATCTCTTTTCATACCCGTCCACCAGAATGTCTGCTTAAGATCCTGATACATCTTGGTACCCTCGGGGTGCCAAGCAAAAGGAGAACTGTGGGCCTCTGAAAGCAACTCGGCTCGCAATCCTGCAACATCCGGAACACACAACCGGCCTCAGACGACGTCGTCAGCATGCGGTGAAATTACGAACCAAAATCTCCGTCAGCACTAACTCTGTCAAACAATCTCTTAAGTGCGCGGGTCACTCGGTGACTATCAATAATCCATTTGTCTAATCGATGGTCGGGATCATAACCGTGAGCTACTCTGCAATAACCTCACCCAACAACATCTGCAACCTCGGCCGCTCGAACTCCCGCCGCAACTGGGTGGGAACTCAACAACACCACGGAGTGCGACGTCTTCCTACTCAAAGCATCGGCTACAACATTTGCTTTACCGGATGGTACAAAATCTCATGATCATAATTCTTTTACCAACTCAAACCATCTCCTTTGCCTCATATTGGCTCCTTACGAGCAAAGCAGATACTTGAGGCTCGGTGATCGGTAAACATCACGAATCTGCTCACCATACAGTAACGCCTCCAAATCTTGGTGCAAACACCATCTGCACGCCAATTCCATATCATGAGTCGGATAGTTCGCTCATATGGCTTTGGTGAAGGGAAGCGTAAGCAATGACCTTCCCGTCTTTGCATCAACACACAACCCAACCCAAACTTGGAAGCATCATTTGTAAATCACGAAACCACTGTCCCCTCCGGATCGCCAACAGTCGGTTTGAAGTCAAAGCTGCGCTTGAGCTCGCAAAGCTCTCATCACACTTATTGTTTCCAAATAAACTCGACACCCTTCCTCGTCGTCGGGACGAGTGAGGGGCGAGGCTATGGCGAAAAATCCTTAACAAACCGACGGCGAAGAAATCGCCAAACCTAGAAAGAAAGCGGCTCCTACGAGCAGATAAACGAAGGAGGAGAGAGCTTCACATACACTCTTTGTCTTGCTCCACTAAAGCAACAAGATCAAAATCTCACGGGGTAGCAACGGGGGTTCACCACGGACTGAACCTCCAAATACCAACGGGGAAACTCTCAACTTTCCTGGAAACAAGAAGACAACCAACAGGGCACGAACCATTCGCCCCACGAGCAAAACTAACTCCTAGCAATTTCAATCCACACCTTGGTCAACACCAAGCATCAACTTGTCACCATACCGGAACCAATCCGGACTCTACTCCAAACCAATACTAACTTGCTAGGCTACCAAGACTGCCAGCAGTTCCCCCGAGGCTACGAACTACACGGCCCAAACTTGCCAAGCGCAACTCACTACTTGGCTGACTGAGCTCTAGAGAGGTTCTCCACAACCTAGGGTTCTTCGACAACCCTCGACACCCACTGCCAACTAACGGACTAACAGCCAACTGCCTGAACAACAACAACTCCTTTTTTCCAACAACACAACCATGCTGGCCAACTCCAACTCCTTGGAAACCAAGAGGACCCGAAACGCTACCGAATGCGTCATCCTCCTACTCAGACATCAACCACAACATAACTCCTACCCAAGGAAGGATCCGAACAACTCTCTTAGTCATGACGATCAACAAGAAGATCCGCCAACCAAGCTTAGGTCCACTTAACAAATCTTACCTAAGCAACATCCTAATACCACGAGCATGGTATCCTTACCCTCCTCACTAAAGCCTTACAACATCCACCTGGAGTCCAACTTTTCGAAGAACTGAGCACCAGATCCCCAAAGCAAACCCTACATGTATCTGAAACTCTCGCCACAGAACGAACCACACAAAACACACTTGTGTGCACAACTCCCAACCTTCCTTTAGAGATCCAAGACTAACAAATGCTTTTCCCAAAAGCCACACTAGCTCCTGGCAGAGATACAACCAATCAACGGAACACCCAACGTTCCATCTCCACACGATGCTCGAAGCTGTGGCAACCTTGCTCTACCAAAGCATAACCATGCCAAACCAAACTTACTTCATACCAAGCCTCTACCAAGGGTGCTTACCTATAAGGCATCCATTCCTCTCACAAGGCATCCTACTCACCTTATAGGCATCCAACTCATGGTCCCTCAGCTGGACCCAACTTGCTTCTACGATGCTTAACTCTCCGGAGATTTAGGCACTCGAAGGTAGTTGACCGCACTACCAACCACAAAGATCTCTTGGCCTTAACACTAGCGTGAGATGCACGGGCACTAACACTTACCAACCGTCAACCCGCTTGACTTACTCAACCTCCAGTAACACTGGGAAAAGGCTCCGGCTTCTCTCGAACATCCTTTCGCTTGAAGTCTTTCGATTACCACTGAACTAGCCCTTTTGCACGACCTCCACAGGTGCAACTACCATAAATGGATCCAAGGCTAAAGGAGTGCGCTAAACTCCGAACGGCATAGAACCATCTGCTATGCCCATGCCAAACTCAGGCCCGAACCAGATTTAATGCCAAAGCGGCACACCAACCAATGCACCTCAAGTGCCACTACTACCAAATCCACATCTTACTACCAACGGGGCCAACAAGGTCAAAATCTCAAGTGACACGAACTCTGGCTCGGCATACAAGGGCTCAACTCCAACAACTATGCCTAAGGCATCTCATCAAGCTAAAGGCTCACGGCCTACTCTTGCATCTCTACATGATGTTCAACAAACTCTGGCCGGCTCTCTCAACATGCAGCAGCTAGCCCTACTCTAGGGCTTACCAAAAGAAGAGTGTTCAATTCTACCAAACAACTGAGGAAACCACCAACGGATCTAGTCCGAAGGGAACACTACTTGCTGCACCCTTAACTACAGGGTTCCGGCTTACTGGCTGCAAACAACCACACTTTACAAAAGCAAAAAGATGCCTCATCAACCTCCTCGAAGGCTACCAACTTTGCAACCACTCTCTGGGCAACCAATTAATCTAACAAGGCTCAAGATCAACACTTGAGCTACCCAGGCTAGTCCACACGGGGACCTGCTCCACAAACATCCACATCAGCACAACCACAGCTAACTCCTCTCTTGGAGTGGCATTCCAAAGCAAAGCACCTCCACCCTCTCACTAGGGAAAACCATCAATCGGGCCACGGTTGGCCTATGGGAGTCCAATCTCTACCTCCTCTGGAACGATGTCCCGGGGCATCCGAACCTACTCGGATACCACAACAAGCCACAACATACATCACACACTGCGGGAAGTTGGCATGATGGCGCTCTAAACCCAAACCAATAACGAGTCAGAACCTGCTCGTCTCCGCTCCACAACACTACACAAGGCATACACTAGATGACAGGTATTGTAAATTCTTAACCCTTTTTCTACAACAAATAGTAAACTTAGGCGTACCTGATGACTGTCGGAGTGCTAGTGATCATGGGAAAACGACCTACAACAAAAAAGGTCAATCTACATAATTTATGACTCGAGCTCACGATACCAATCGTAAGGGACCGACCCGAATGGGGCACTAAATGGGCCCTTACCCCAATGCATGCATTCAAAGTAAAGGACATTAAACAGACATGATTTCGGATTCCAATTAAAACAAAACATTCAAAATAACCCCTTTAAAAACTAGACAATTTCCCTGGAACCTGTCCCTGTTTCCAAGCACCTGTTCCAAGATAAATACATTTCCAAAGTATACTCCGATCAGAGATTTCTTAAAATCATTCAAAACATGTCTAGATCTGAGAATCTTTGGAATCCACAAAATATCGAGAAAACATCCTAGGGCTCAGTGCCGCTACATGCATTGAGAGGAAAATAAAACATAAAGAGTCATAACACAAAATCGAGTTTGATGATCGAGCCCCATGATCACAGCTCCTCCTTGACCATCCTGCCCTCGCAACTTGGTTACTGTGGAAAACCACATAATAAGGGTGAGTAACGAATTACTCAGTAAGAATCCCCAACCGGGTACAATACGATATACATGGTCATCTCGATGAGAGTATTCAAGCTATGAGTATAAACTCGAGAATAGAGCACATAGCTTAGCCCACACTTGGGCCTCGGATGCCAATTTAAGGTCTTACTCCGGAATAATATCACCACACGGTCCAATACACAAGTCGCCTATACGAGAAACAAGTCCCAGCCTCGGCTGTCTCTTCGTCGACGAAAGGTACACTTGCTCAAGATCCCGAGGAGCTCTCGGTCGTATTTGTAATGAGCGTAAGCATGCACCGCGTGCTCTGCAGCACCATGAAGTGCCGGGTCTAGAGGCAAGTCGCCCATGTCCGATCACCACGCCTAACTAAATCTTTGGATCGGTGTCGCGACATAGGGGTGTGAGACATGGACACGTAAACTATGTCGGCTGAACCACCGCACTTTGAGGCTAAGGAAACGGGTCGTGGTAGGCTTACACCAGGAAGCCGTCCTTGCCTTAACAGGTGGCAATCAAGGGCTACTGCCAAACATGCCGAGGACATGCCGCTGCCAGGACGAGGCAATGCCAAGTCATCATCCCGACCGTTGGGGCATTTAACGATCTGCCACCCCCTCACCCAAGATTGCGGGCCACTACCGGTAGGGTTAGCTAATCCCCTCACGGGGTCCGGGGACGGAATGATCGCTCGACGTCCCCGCCATGGATGCAAGGTACTTTATGCATCGGGCACGGATGATGCTATCTACCGCGCAACTCTAACACCGCCCTAGCAATCAGCAAACAAATCCATAAAATCCAATACGTGCTCAATAAGAATACAACGAGCCTAGAATGATACTACGAAGCAAGGAACAGATACGAGCATGCTAAAAAGGAACAACCTAGCATGGATTAACATGAGAATTAAATCAGGAAAATCATGCTAATCGGGAATTCATAATAGAATACCTAGCTACACATGTCAATAAACACAAACAAGCAGTCAATCGGCAATCACATATAATATCGCAGGTCCACACAACTCCGTGAAGAAATCCTTACCTTGGTGGGGGACGATTTGACACGAAAACCTAAATTGCGAACGAACCCGAACTAGCTACCGAGAACCTATCAATCACAACAAAAATCACACAATAGGCCTAAATATAATAAAATAAACGAGGCTCGGCTCAGGAGCAACTCACGAGCGCGCGATTTAACGCCACGAACGGCGCAGCAACAGGGGCTAAGCCTGGGCGCTACTGGGCGAGGAATGGGCGGGTGGCGCATTGTGGCGGGCGGACGGGGCTGGGCGCGAGCTGCTGCGCGCGACGAACAAGGCGTTGGCGATGCGCGTCTACTGGCGCCGCGCGAAGCGAGCGGAGCTGGCGACACTGTGGGCGCTCGAGCGCGCGGCGTGACACGGCGGGCGCGCGCAGATGACAGAGCATGTAACGGCCTGAGTTTTCATCCGGTCTTTCGGTATGCCCTAGGGGTATTTTGGTAATTTGGTTGGGGCGTGCCAGGGCCGTCTGAGGCGTTTATGTCTTTTTCGGTTGCTAAAATTATTAGATGGTCTTATGTAAGTTTTTAGGCTTTGTGGTGGTGTTTGAGCATGGGGAGATGCAAAAGAAAATTAGGAGTTAAAGATGTGTTTGGTGGGTTTGAACCCAAGTGGTCCGGGAAGTCGGGTGGGTGGTGTGGCAGTTGAGCCACAGGTGTTCTTGTTACTCTTTCGCGTCATATCTTAGTTACCCTTGGATCTTTGGAGTTTTGTGCATTTGGTTAAATGAAAAGAAATTAGGTTTTGTGTTTTCTTCCCCAAAACTCCATGGGCGCCCAACCCTCTTCTCTCCCAAGCCCCTTGCCGTGATTTTCTTCCCTTGCGGCCCGAGCTCCGTTCTCGCTGCAGCTGCGACCCAAGACCGAGCAATGAGCGGCCGGTCAGCGGCCCAGCCAGATCCCACCAAGAATTTCAGCGCCCAAAGAAGACGCAGCCCCAGCGCCAGCCGTCGCAGCCGCCAGCAGAGGCGTCGCGGCACCCGATCCGCGCGTCCGTCGTGCCGAGCCGCCGCATCGCACCGCTTCGCCCGCGCGCCAGCGCCTCGCCATCGCCAGCCGAAGCTCGCGTCTGCGTCATGCCCGAGCGCCCGCTGCGTCGCGTCGCGCCGCGCGCCCCTCCGCATCTCGCGCGCGTGCCGTCTGCGTGTGCCCCGGCCCAGCGTCGCGCCTAGCGCCCCATCCGCGCCCAGCGCTGTGTCGTCTGCGCGCGGCCAGCGCCGATGTGCGCCCATTTGCCGCCGTCAGCTCCCCATCAGCGCCCATCCGCGCCAGCAGAAGAGTCCGCCGCCGTCTTTGCTGCCCGTCCGCGTGTCACCACATCGCGTGAGTTGCTCCCGAGCCGAGCCCTATTTATTTTATTATATTTAAGCCTTTAGAGTGTGATTATCATTGTTTTTGTTAGGTTCTCGGTAGCTAGCTCGGGTTCGATCGCAGCTTAGGATTTTGTGTGTAGTTGCCTCCCGGCCAGGTAAGGATTTCTTACCGGAGTTGTGTGGACCCTGCGATGTTCTTTGTGATTGTTGTTTGTATGTTTGTTTGTGATTATCAGCATGTTTAGTTTAGGTGCTCTGTTCTGAATTCCGACTGGCATGACTTCGTATGTTGTTCTCTCATGTTAGTCCATGCTAGGTTGTTCCTTTCTGGCATGCTCGTATCTGTTCTTGCTCCGTAGTATCATGCTAGGTTCGTTGTATTCTTTTTGAGCACGTATGGGATTGTATTGGATTGTTTGCTGATTGTTAAGGCAGGTTAGAATTCAGGTAGATAGCATCATCCGGGCCTGATGCATAAAGTATCTTGCATCCATGGCAAGGACGTTCGAGACAGTTCTCCGTCCTTGGACCCCGTGAGGGATTAGCTATCCCAACCGTGAGGCCCCGCAATCTTGGGTGAGGGTGGTAGTCTAAGCGATGCCCCAACGGTCGGGATGATGACTTGGCAATGCCTAGTCCGGCGGCACGGTGCACGCGTCCTCGGCGTGTTCGGCAAAGAGCCCTTGAATTCCACCTATTAAGGTAAGGACGGCTTCCTGGTGTAAGCCTACCACGACCCGTTCCTTAGCCTCAGGTGCGGTGGTACAGGCTGACATAGTTCACGTGTCCAGGTCTCACACCCCTATGTCAGTGACACCGATCCAGAGATTTAGTTAGGCGTGGTATCCGGATATGGGGCGGCTTGCCACTAGACCGCAGCACCCCATAGTGCAGTAGAAGCACGCGGTGCATCCTTACGCTCATTCTGGCGCCGACCGGGAGAGCTCCTCGGGATCTTGAGCTAGTGCACCTTCGTGATCGACGAGAGACAGCCGAGGCCGAGACTTGTTTCTCGTATAGGGCGTATTGTGTGGTGATCTATTTCCGGACTAAGACCACGAGTTGGCATCCGAGGTCCAAGTGTGGACTTAAGCTATGTGCTCTATTCGTGTTTATATTCATAGCTTGCATACACTCACCTAGATGACCATGTGCATCGTATTGTACCCCGGTTGGGGATTCTCACCGAGTAATTCGTTACTCACCCTTACTTATCTTTCAGGTAACCATGGCGCGAGGCGGGATGGTGAAGGAGGAGCTGTGATCATGGGAACTCGCTGTTGCCTCTCGACTTTTTATTTCTATGACTCTTGTCTTTTTATTTTCCCTGAATGCATGTAGCGGGACGAGAGCCCTAGGATGTTTTCTCGAATGTTTTTGTGGATTCCCGCTTTATTGAATTTGAGGATGTTTCAAATGTTTTAATAAATCTCGATCGAGTGTACGTCTTGGAAATGTATTTGCCTTGAAAGCAGTGCTTGGAGACAGGGGACGAGTTTTGACAAACTATATTGATTTACGATTGAACCTTGATTGTTTTGTTTTAATTGGGAATCCGAAAATTTATTTGCATATTGTCTTTTCCTTTGAATGCATGCATTGGGGTAAAGGCCTATTTAGAAACCCCTTTTGGGTCGGGTCTTTCTGACATGAAAGCAGGCGAACAGGCGATGAAGAGGAAACGAATCTGAGCGATCCGAGAGGATTCGACGAGCGATTCTTTGATGGCAAACTCCCTACACTAGTGCACAAACCCATACCTCAAATCACCTCGACTCGGCCGTAAAACGAAGCACGATAGGAGGCGGCGATCTCGGCGAGATGGCGCTATTCCGGCGACGATGGAGCTTCTACACGGACGAATCCATCTCGGCTATTTGCCGCGAACATCGCACACACACAAATTACTTCGACTCGGCGGAACACTCGAAATCGGAGCAGGTGACGGAATTGGGGAGAAAAAGAAGAAGAAGAAGAAGAAGAAGAAGAAAAGGAAAGCTTCTTTGGAGGAACGAGCGGCGAGAGAGCTCGCGGGTGGAGTCGGCGTGGGAGCAAAATGCGAAGACGCCCAGTCGGTCGAAGGGAAGGATCGCGAAGACGAAGGAGAAGAGAAGAAATGAAGAAGGAAGCTCTGGTGAATTTTTCCTTTTAAACCAAAACTCGGTAGAACAAGCTTATATAGATCTTTGGCGTGTTTAGAAGCACAAGAGCGCTCAGTGGCTCCATTGGCAGTGACGCTTGCCTAGCTTCCTACGCGACCCTGGCTCGAATCTCACTCGACGCGCTATTTAATTCCCTATTTATTTTTACCTTTTTCCAAGCCCAAATGTCTTCACCAAAATTCCCGATCTCATTCAAATCGACTCATAACCGGCCCTGCTGGCCCGACCAAAATTACCAAAATGCCCCTGGGCGACCATGGAAGACCGGGATGAAATTTCTGGGCCGTTACAGCGCCGCGCGCCTTCGCTCCGAGCCGCTCTCCCGCACGCCCAGACGCTCGCCGTATCCACGCCTGACGCTGCGCGGCGCGTAGCCGCGCCGCTGCCGCTCGCTGCCGTGTTCGCCGTCGTCGCGCGCTTGACCGGCGCAGCCAGCCGCACCAGCCTGCCAGCAGCGCCTAGTCTCGTGTCGCCGTGCCGTGTGAGTGCTCCCGAGCCGAGCCTGCTGTTTTATTATTTTTAGGCTTATAGATGTTGATTATTATTGTGTTTGCTAGGTTCCGTTATCTAGCTCGGGATTGTTCGCAGCTTAGGATTTGTGTGTAGAATCCTCCCTACCAAAGTAAGGATTTCTTACCGAAGTTGTGTGGACCCTGCGATGTTCTATGTGATTGTTGTTCGTATGTTTGTTTGTGATTATCAGCATGTATAGATTAGGTGCTCTGTTCTGAATTCCTGACTAGCATGACTTCGTATGTTGTTCTCTCATGTTAGCCCATGCTAGGTTGTTCCGTTCTGGCAAGCTCATATCTGTTCTTGCTTCGTAGTACCATGCTAGGTTCGTTGTATCTGTCGAGCACGTTTTGGATTGTATTGGATTGTATGTTATTGATATGATAGGTTAAAGTGTAGGTAGGTAGCATCATTCGGGCCCGATGCATAAAGTATCTTGCATCCATGGCAGGGACGTATGAGGTAGTACTCCGTCCCTGGACCCCGTTAGGATTTAGCTAACCCGACCGGTAGGCCCTGCAATCTTGGGTGAGGGTGGTAGTCTGCGCGATGCCCCAACGGTCGGGATGATGACTTGGCATTGCCTCGTCCCAGGCATCCGGCACGTCCTCAGCGTGTTCGGCCGTAGCCCTTGATTGCCACCTGTTAGGGCAAGGACCGCTTCTCGGTGTAAGCCTACCACGGCCGGTTCCTTAGCCTCGGTGCGGTGGTTCAGTGACATAGTTCACGTGTCGAGTCTCACACCCTATGTCGGTGACACCGATCCGAGAGATTTAGTTAGGCGTGGTGGATGGACATGGGCGACTTGCCACTAGACCCGCGCACCCACCATAGTTGCGCAGAGCGCGCGGTGCGCGCTTACGCTCATTACTGGCGCCGACCGGAGAGCTCCTCGGGATCTTGAGCTAGTGCACCTTTCGTATCGACAGTAGACAGGCTGAGGTCGGGACTCGTTTCTCGTATAGGGCGTATTGTGTGGTGATTTATTTCAGGACTAAGACCCTGAGTTGGCATCCGAGGTCCAAGTGTGGACTTAAGCTATGTGCTCTATTCTGTGTTTATATTCATAGCTTGCATACACTCGCCTAGATGACCATGTGCATCGTATTGTACCCCAGTTGGGGATTCTTACTGAGTAATTCGTTACTCACCCTTATTTGTGGTTTTCCACAGGTAACCAAGGGGCGAGACAGGATGGCTGAAGGAGGAGCTGTGATCATGGGAACCTCCTGCCGTCTCTGACTTTTTATTTCTATGACTCTTGTCTTTTTATTTTCCCCTGAATGCATGTGGCAGACACGGAGCCCTAGGATGTTTTTTACGAATGTTTTTGTGGATTCCCACTTTATTGAATTTGAGGATGTTTCAAATGTTTTAATAAATCTCTGATCGAGTGTACGTTTTGGAAATGTATTTGCCTTGAAACAGTGCTTGGAGACAGGGGACGAGTTTCAAAGAAACTCGTATTGATTTCGATTGAACCTTGATTGTTTTGTTTTAATTGGGAATCCGAAAATTTATTTGCATATTGTCCTTTACTTTGAATGCATGCATTGGGGTAAAGGCCTATTTAGAGCCCTTTTTGGGTCGGGTCTTTCTAGTTGGTATCAGAGCTCAGAGTCATAGATTCTGTATATTGACCTTTTGTTGTAGGTCGTTTTCCCATGATCACCCGGCAAAGACTGATAGTCATCAGTACGCCTAAGTTTACTATTTGTGTAGAAAAAGGGTTAAGAATTTACAATACCTGTCATCTAGTGTATGCCTTGTGTAGTGTTGTGGAGCGGAGACGAGCAGGTTCTGACTCGTTATTGGTTTGGGTTTAGAGCACCATCATGCCAACTTCCCGCAGTGTGTGATGTATGTTGTGGCTTGTTGAGGTATCTAGATAGATTCGGATTCCCCTGGAACATCGTTCCAGAGGAAGGCAGAGGTTAGACTCTCGTAGGCCACTTGTGGCCCAGTTGTTGGTTTTCCCCTAGTGAGAGGGTGGAGGTGTTTTGCCTGGGAGTGCTAGTCCAATGAGAGGAGTTAGCTATGGTTGTGCTGATGTGGATGTTTGTGGAGCAGGTCCCCGTGTGGACTAGCATGGGTAGCTCAAGTGTTGATCTTGAGCCTTAGTGGATTGTTTGATTGCCCAGAGAGAGTGGCTGCAGAGTTGGTAGCCTTCGAGGAGATTGATGAGACATCTTTGTGCTCCTGTAAAGTGTTGTTGGTTGTAGGTAGTAAGCCGGAACCCTGTGGTTAAGGGTGCAGCAAGCAGTGTTCCCTTCGGACTGGATCCGTTGGTGGTTTCCTCAGTTGTTTGGTAGAGTGGAACACTCTTCTTTTGGTAAGCCCATAGAGTAGGGCTAGCTGCTGCATGTTGAGAGAGCCGGCCAGAGTTTGTTGAGCATCATGTGGAGATGCAAGAGTAGGTTGTGAGCCTTCAGCTTGATGAGATGCCTTAGGCATGGTTGTTGGAGTTGAGCCCTTGTATAGCCATAGTTTTTGTCACTTGAGGTTGTGACCTTGCTGGCCCCATTTGTAGTAAGATGTGGATTTAGTAGTAGTGGCGCTTGAGGTGCATTGGTTGGTGTGCCGCTTTGGCACTAAGTCAGTTCGAGCTGAGTTTGGCATGGGTATAAGCGCAGATGGTTCTATGACCCATCCGGAGTTCAAAGACACTCCTTTAGCCTTTGGTTCGGTTGTGGCAGTTGCACCTGTTTAGGTCGTGCAAGAGAGCTAGTTCAGAGGTAGTCGTAGGACTACAAGCGAAAGGATGTTAGAGAGGAGCCGGAGCCTCTTCCTGGTGTTACAAGGGGATGAGTTTGTCAACAGGTTGAAGGTCGATCAGTGTTAGTGTGTGTGAGTCTCACGCTAGTGTTAAGGCCAAGAGATCTTTGTGGTTGGTAGTGCGGTCCACTACCTTCGAGTGCCTAAACCTGAGTTGAGTGGGCATTGTAGATGCGAGTTCGGTCCAGCAGATGGACCATGAGTTGGATGCTCATGAGATGAGTTTGGTGCTTATGAGATGAGTTGGATGCCTTATGAGATGAGTAGGTTGCCTTATGTGTAAAGCACACTTGGTAGAGTCTTGGTATAAAGTAAGTTCGGTTTGGCATCGTTATGTTTTAGCAGAGCAAGGTTGCCACTGCTTCGAGTATCATGTGGAGATGGAACTTTTGGTGTTCCTTGGGTTGATTGTATCTCTGCCAAAAGTTAGTATTGCCTTTTGGAAAAGCACCTGTTAGTCTTGGATCTCTGAAGGAAGGTTGAGAGTTGTGCACTCAAGTGTGTTCTGTGTAGTTCGTTCTGGTGGCGATAGTTTCAGAACCATGTAGGGCTTGCATTGGAGAACTGGTGCTCAGTTCTTGGAGAAGTTGGACTCCAGGTGAATGTTGTAAGGCTTTAGTTGAGGTTGTAAGGATACCGTGCTCGTAGTTGGGTTGTTGCTTAGGCATGTTTGTTAAGTTGAACCTAAGCTTGGTTGGTGGCACCTCTTGTGTTCATGGTTGGTGTTGGATGGTCTTTGAGCAGAATGGTGGTTGTAGTGAAGCCGAGTAGTTCCTGACCGTAGTTGCTAAGGGTGTTGCTCGGAATCCTTACCCTAGGAGGAAGCTACGATGTGGCTGATGCTTTGAGTAGGAGGATGACACATTCTGAAGCGTTTCTGGTCTTTTTGGTTTCGAGGTTCGGAGCAGGCCAAAATGGTTGAGATGCTGGAAAAAGGAGTTGTTCGTTCAGGCAGTTGGCTGTTAGACCGTTTGACGACAGTGTGTGTCGAGGGTAGCTGAAGAACCCTAGTTGTGGAGAGCCTCACCAGAGCTCAGTCAGACCTAGGTAGTGAGTTTCAGTTGGCAAGGCGTAGTCGAGTAGGTTGTAGGCTTCGGGTGAGTTGCTGGCAGTTTTGGTAAGCTAGCAAACCAGAGCTTGTTTCCAGTTGAGTCCGGATTGGTTCCGGTGTGGTGGCAAGTTGGTGCTTGATGTTGACCAAGGTGTGGTTTTTGAGTTGCTAGAAGTTAGTTTTGCTCGTGGATCGAGTGGTTCGTCCTTGTCGGTTGCTTCCTACTTCAAGGATGTAGAGAGTTGCCCTCCTTTGGTGTGGAGGTGTGTCTTGGCTAGTTGGTGGTTGGCGGTTCTGTCAGTGGTGGACCCCCCCCTGTTGTTGCCTCCGTGAGAGTTAGATGTTGTGGCTTTAGCTGAGCATGGCAGCGAGCGTGTGTGGAGCTCTCCGTCCTTCGAATGCCCGCTTGTAAGGATCTGTTTCCTCTTATGAGTTGTCAGCTTATTCCTTGGTCTTGGAGTTGGTGGTAGTGGTGCTAGCAAGAAGGAAAAGTTTGTTGGCTGCTTGGAAGCAGTTGTTTGTCCAAGTTAAGCGGATTCTTGAGTGGTGTTCTGGAAGTTGCGGTAAGGGTTGTTCTGCCTCCAATGAGTGTTTGGCCTAGTTGGTTAAGGTTTTGTGTGTTGGCATGGAAGTTGTTGCACCTTTGTAGTTGAAGAACTCCTTTGTATCAGTTGTGGGTTGAGGTTGCACCATTGTTGTAACGGCCCGAAATTTTCATCCCGGTCTTCCCGGGAGGCCCAGGGGCATTTTGGTAATTTGGTCAGGCCGAGAGGGCCAGTTATGTATTTGTCAATTGCCGGAAAAATTATGAGACGATTAGAATGGGATCGGGAAGTTTGGTGAAGACATTTG
Organism: Sicyos edulis; assembly: GCA_036507275.1. NCBI lineage: Eukaryota > Viridiplantae > Streptophyta > Magnoliopsida > Cucurbitales > Cucurbitaceae > Sicyos > Sicyos edulis. Next base: position 11,575,804 of record CM071847.1, read on the forward strand.
GGCTTGGAAGAATGTGGAAATAAATAGGGAATTAAATAGCGCGTCGAGTGAGATTCGAGCCAGGGTCGCATTGCAAGCTAGGCAAGGGTCGCTGCCAATCGAGCCACTGGGCGTGCTTGTTAATCTATGCGCGCGATCTTGTATATATGCCTGTCTTCGTGCGTTTTATTTAAGTGCAGAATTTCGCCCGAGCTTCTCCTTCTTCTTCCCCATTTCCTTTGCGATTTTCTTCTCCAACCGACTGCGTTCCTTCGCGATTTTCTCCCTCGCCGACCAGCCAATTCCAAGCTCCTCCTCTCCAATTCGAAGCCCATTCTCCCTCCGAGCAACTGGTAAGTTCTTCCTCTTCTTCCTTTCCTTCGAAAATCCGTTTTCTTTCCCCCTGGTTCCGATTTCGTTCTGCCGGCCGTGGGAGTGAGGAGATTCGTGTGGTTTTTGTGCAGCTAGTGTAGGGGAAGTAGTCCAGCTTCAAATCGCGCGTCGAATCTTCTCCAATCGCCCGGAATCGAGCTCGTTTTCTCGATCCTCTGTTCGCCTGTTCGCGAGAGCGCGCGTGCGCGTGGCGGCCAAGTGCCGCGAGCCTCGCCGCTCATCGTCCCGTGCCCGCGCGCGCGTCCTCGCCTCAGCCCCCAGCCACATCGCGTCGCCCGAGCCCCTGCTCGCCGAGTCGTGCCGCATCGTCTAGTGCCGCTCGCGTCCCCGCGCCCGCGTTTGCTCCCAGCGCCTAGCTCTGCCGCCCATCTGCGCCCAGCGCGCCCGGCCCGACCGTTCTTTGCCGCGTTCGCTCTGCAATCGGCTCGTTAAATGCGTTCGCCGTGCCTCGTGAGTTGCTCCCGAGGTGAGCCTCGTTTATTTTATTATATTTAGGCCTATTGTGTGATTTTTGTTGTGATTGATAGGTTCTCGGTAGCTAGTTCGGGTTCATTCGCAATTTAGGATTTCGTGTCAAATCGTCCCCGACCAAGGTAAGGATTTCTTACCGGAGTTGTGGGACCTGCGATATTATATGTGATTCTTTGATTGATTGCTTGTTTGTGTTTATTGACATATTTAGTAATAGGTGCTCGTTTCTGAATTCCCGGTTAGCATGATCTTCCTGATTTATTCTCATGTTAATCCACGCTAGGTTGTTCCTTTCTGGCATGCTCGTATCTGTTCCTTGTTTCGTAGTATCATGCTAGGCTCGTTGTATTCTTATTGAGCACGTATTGGATTTTATGGAATTGTTTCTTTGATTGCTAAGGCGGGTTAGAGTGGCGGGTAGATAGCATCATCCGGGGTGGGTGCATAAAGTACCGTGCATCCACAGCGAGGACGTATGAGATGGAGCTCATACGATCTCGTTAGGGAATAGCTAACCCTAACGGCTGGCCCTGCAATCTTGGGTGAGGGTGGCAGACTGTTAAATGCCCCAACCGTCGGGATGATGACTTGGCATCGCCTCGTCCCCTGCAGTCGGCACGTCCTCAGCGTGTTCGGCCGTAGCCCCTGATTGCCACCTGTTAAGGTAAGGGCGGCTTCCTGGTGTAGGCCTACCACGACCCGTTTCCTTAGCCTTAGGTGCGGTGGTTCAGGCTGACATAGTTTACGTGTTCAGGTCTCACACCCCTATGTCAGTGACACCGATCCAAAGATTTAGTTAGGCGTGGTGACTGGACATGGGCAGCTTGCCTCTAGACCCGGCACCCCCCATGGTCTGCAGTAGCATGCGGTGCATGCTTACGCTCATTACAGCGCCGACCGGAGAGCTCCTCGGGATCTTGAGCGATGTACCTTTCGTCGACAGTGAGAAGCGGTGAGGCGGGACTTGTTTCTCGTATAGGGCGACTTATGCATAGGACTCGTGTGGTGATATTATTCCGGACTAAGACCTTAAATTGGCATCCGAGGCCCAAGTGTGGGCTAAGCTATGTGCTCTATTACGTGTTTATACTCATAGCTTGCATACTCTCATCGAGATGACCATGTATATCGTATTGTACCCGGTTGGGGATTCTTCTTGAGTAATTCGTTACTCACCCTTATTATTGTGGTTTTTCCACAGGTAACCAAGTTGCGAGACAGATGGATGGTGAAGGAGGAGCTGTGATCATGGGGCTCGAGTCATCAAACTCGATTTTGTGTTATGACTCTTTATGTTTTATTTTCCCATGAATGCATGTAGCGGGCACGAGAGCCTAGGATGTTTTACGAATATTTTGTGGATTCCAGCATTCTTTGTATCTAGACATGTTTTGAATGATTTTAAGAAATCTCACGATCGGAGTATACTTTGGAAATGTATTTATCTTGGGAGCAGTGCTTAGAAACAAGGACGAGTTCCAGGGAAATTTTTAGTTTTTAAAGGGGTTATTTTGAATGTTTTGTTTTAATTGGAATCTGAAATCATGTCTGTTTAAATGTCCTTTACTTTGAATGCATGCATTGGGGTAAGGGCCCATTTAGTGCCCCATTCGGGTCGGTCCCTTACAGTTGGTATCAGAGCCCAGAGTCATAAATTCTGTAGATTGACCTTTTTGTTGTAGGTCATTTTCCCATGATCACTAGCACTCAGCGGTCATCCAGTACGCCTAAGTTTACTATTTGTTGTAGAAAAAGGGTTAAGAATTTACAATACTGTCATCTAGTGTATGCCTTGTGTAGTGTTGTGGAGCGGAGGCGAGCGGAGTTACGACTCGTTATTGGTTTGGGTATAGAGAGCCATCATGCCAACTTCCCGCAGTGTGTGATGTATGTTGTGGCTTGTTGTGGTATCCAGTAGATTCGGATGCCACGGGACATCGTTCAGAGAGAGGGAGGTAGAGATTGGACTCCCATAGGCCAAGCTGTGGCCCGATTGATGGTTTCCCCTAGTGAGAGGGTGGAGGTGCTTTGCCTTGGAATGCCACTCCAAGAGAGGAGTTAGCTGTGGTTGTGCTGATGTGGATGTTTGTGGAGCAGGTCCCCGTGTGGACTAGCCTGGGTAGCTCAAGTGTTGATCTTGAGCCTTGTTAGATTATTTTGGTTGCCCAGAGAGTGGTTGCAAAGTTGGTAGCCTACGAGGAGATGGATGAGGCATCTTTGTGCTTCTGTGAAGTGTTGTTGTTTGTAGCCAGTGAGCCGGAACCCTGTAGTTAAGGGTGCAGCAAGCAGTGTTCTCTACGGACTGGATCCGTTGGTGGTTTCCTCAGTTGTTTGATAGAATTGAACACTCTTCTTTTGGTAAGCCCTAGAGTAGGGCTAGTTGTCGCATGTTGATAGAATGGCGAGTTTGTTGAGCATCATGTGGAGATGCAAGATTAGGCTGTGAGCCTTCAGCTTGATGAGATTCCTTAGGCATGGTTGTTGGAGTTGAGCCCTTGTATGCCGAGCCAGAGTTCGTGTCACTTGAGGTTGTGACCTTGTTGGCCCCGTTGGTAGTAAGATGTGGATTTGGTAGTAGTGGCACTTTAGGTGCAAGGGTTGGTGTGCCGCTTTGGCACTAAATCTGGTTCAGGCCTGAGTTTGGCATGGGCATAGCAGATGGTTCTATGCCGTTAGGAGTTTAGCGCACTCCTTTAGCCTTGGATCCTTTTATGGTAGTTGCACCTGTGTAGGTCGTGCAAAAGGGATAATTCAGTGGTAATCGAAAGATTTCAAGTGAAAGGATGTTCGAGAGGAGCCGGAGCCTTTTCCCAGTGTTACTGGAGGTTGAGTAAGTCAAGCAGGTTGTCGGTTGGTAAGTGTTAGTGCGCGTGCATCTCACGCTAGCATTAAGGCCAAGAGATCCTTGTGGTTGGTAGTGCGGTCAACTACCTGCGAGTGCTTAAATCTCAGGAGAGTTGAGCATCGTAGAAGCAAGTTGGGTCCAGTTGAGGGACCATGAGTTGGATGCCTATGAGGTGAGTAGGATGCCTTGTGAGAGGAGTTGGATGCCTTATGGGTAAGCACCCTTGGTAGAGGCTTGGTATAAAGTAAGTTTGGTTTGGCATGGTTATGCTTTGGTGGAGCAAGGTTGCCACAGCTTCGAGCATCGTGTGGAGATGGAACTTTGGGTGTTCCGTTGATTGGTTGTATCTCTGCCAGGAGCTAGTGTGGCTTTTGGGAAAAGCATTTGTTAGTCTTGGATCGTTAAGTGAAGGTTGGGAGTTGTGCACACAAGTGTGTTTTGTGTGGGCCGTTCTGTGGCGAGAGTTTCAGATCCATGTAGGATTTGCTTTGGGGATCTGGCGCTCAGTTCTTGAAAAAGTTGGACTTCAGGAGGATGTGGTAAGGCTTTAGTGAGGTGGTAAGGATACCATGCTCGTGGTATCAAGTTGTTGCTTAGGTAAGATTTGTTAAGTGGACCTAAGCTTGGTTGGCGGATCTTCTTATTGATCGTCATGACTGAGAGAGTAGTTCGGATCCTTCCTTGGGTAGAAGTTATGTTGGGGTTGACGTCTGAGTAGGAGGATGACGCATTCGGTAGCGTTTCGGGTCCTCTTGGTTTCCAAGGAGTTGGAGTTGGCCAGCATGGTTGTGTTGCTGGAAAATGGAGTTGTTGTTGTTCAGGCAGTTGGTTGTTAGTCCGTTAGTTGGCAGTGGGTGTCGAGGGTTGTCGAAGAACACTAGGTTGTGGAGAGCCTCTCTAGAGCTCAATCAGGCCCAGATAGTGAGTTTCAGTTGGCAAGCTGAAGCCGTGTAGTTTGTAGCCTCGGGTGATGTAAGGACCCGACCCAAGAAGCGGTCTCTAACCTAGATCCTTACTTAGCATGCATGATTAAGAATGTAAAACGTCATTTAGAGCTCCAAATTTAAAACCTTGTAATCAACAATTTAAATCAAAAACCATAATTCCAATAAATAAAACCATCAAGTAGGTGACTGATCAGTACTTTCTTAAAACAATCAAGGGAAACGGTTTGTGAACATAAAATAGTTTTATGAGTGTTTTCCTAGGGACTCAAGTCCCACTACATGCTAATTCATAAAAGCAGTAAAAAGAATGTGCAATCTCGAGTCACTATCCATGATCATCCAAAGAGCCTCCTCCTAGCCATCCACCTCTGTCCCAAGTTACGGTGGAAAACCACAGAGAAAATAAGGGTGAGCAACGAGTTACTCGGTAAGAATCCATAACCAGGGTACAATACGAAAACATCTCATTTAGCACAAGTACATGCAACCATACAACGACTTGGAGCAAATAGTTGGGTTAGACCATACGCCCCTCCTGGAGCTTGCCTATTCCAAGGCTAACAGCTATAAACTACCCTAGGTTCTACACCTGGATGTCCTTCGGGCCTTACACAACCAGGACTCAGTGCTGCCCATCGGGGACTTACACACCTAGGATGCCCATCGGGGTCTTACACCTCCAACTCAGTGATGCCCATCGGGGTCTTATACACCTAGGATGCCCATCGGGGTCTTACACCTCCAACTCAGTGATGCCCATCGGGGTCTTAAACACCTAGGATGCCCATCGGGGTCTTATACACCTAGGATGCCCATCGGGGTCTTACACCTCCAACTCAGTGATGCCCATCGGGGTCTTATACACCTAGGATGCCCATCGGGGTCTTACACCTCCAACTCAGTGATGCCCATCGGGGTCTTATACACCTAGGATGCCCATCGGGGTCTTACACCTCCGGGACCTAAACTAGTTACCCCTAACATCTTCTGCACTATATAACTTTGTCCAACCTTAACATGGATCTAACGAAGATACTGGCGAAAACATGGTTATGCCGGGTTGGAAGGACCTAGCATGGAATTAATTGAGTAACACATAAAACATGGATAAGTCAAGATAGGAGAACCTTAGCATGGAACTAACGGAACGCAAACATCACACGAATACGGGATCGAATCAAGCATGAATCCTATCCACTAGAAACTCATACAGTCACAGTATTCAACATGCTATCAACGTATTCGCAGGGTCCACACAACCCCGGGTAAGAATCCTTACCTGGAAACAAGTGGAAAAATAGCTATCACGAGTCAAGAAGCAACTCTCGAGCTCCCAAGCAAACCCGAACAACCAACGGCGAAGTCACGGGGTCTCGGCAGCCAGGGGGTAGGATGGGCGCTGGGCGCTGGCGCTGGACGCTGGGCGCTGGCTCGGCGGACGGCAAGGCAGCGAAGTGGAGAAGCTGAGCAGCGCACGGACGATGCGTGCGTCTGCGTGTGGGGCAGCGCGCGACGCGTCTGGGTTGCGGGCGCACGGGGACGATCGCGGCGAGGCTAAGCGCAGCCGAGCGCGTCGGCGAAGCGAGGCGTCTGGCGGGCGGGCGATGCAGAGACCGAGCGACTGGTGCGGCGGTCTGTGGCACTGGGTGGGCGATCTTTGGGGATGAGCGACTGGTGCGGGCGGTCTGGTTGAAATTGGGCGACGATGGAAATTTTTGCTGAAATTTGCTGGTGGTGCTTGTGGCTGGTGGGCGACGATGTGCGGCCTGGGCTGGGTGGTGCGGCGTAGCTGGGCAGCCTGGGCGGAGCGGCTGGGCTCCTTGGCTTGGTTCCAAGGCTTGGTGCGGCTAGGGTTTGGAGAGAGAGAGAGAGAGAGAGAGAGAGAGTTGCAAAAACAAGGGGAATGGGATTTTCTTTCCTTTTCTTATTTTAAATAAAATCCCTTCCCAAGGCTTTCTCCATCGAGACCCAGCTGAAACGACTTTCCTCCTAAATAAAGACTCATTTAATCCAAGTTTCCACTTCACCATCCAGGGCAAGGGTTCAAAACCCAAAGGAAACACTTAAATAATAAATAATTTTTGCCATTATTCAAAATGCTCCCAAACTTCTAAACAACTAGCCCAAACTCCTTTGGTCTTGCAACCAACAACAATCAAGCCTCGACAAAGGCAGGAAGGACCCCGAAGTCCTGAGAATCCACATACCCGGCTCCGGGGAGCAAAAGACCAAAATACCCCTAAGGGTTCAAATAGCTCTAACGGCCCATCCGAACATCCGAATAATGAACCGGAAACACCTGGGAAACCGAAATAGAAAACTGGGCCGTTACAATACTCCCTCCTTTTAAGACTTTCGTCCTCGAATGTCCTAAGACGGAAACAACTCTAGGTAATCTCCACTGTTCCTTAACCAACCAAACTCCCGGTTAAGATAAAACTAAACCTTCTTCGAAAACCAACCCCCCCCTTGGGTTTCCAAAGGCTCAAAGCCACTAGCCATCCAGTCTGCCACAAACTATCCCAACCAAGACTGGGCATACACTGAGCTCTGAAGAAATTGATGCGATAGTGCTAAACGGTAATCCACATCCTCAAACTTGCACTAGCTCTCAAACGGTCTAGAAATCTTAGGGCTCACTTAACCCTGCTAGCCCAACTCGGAACGCCTCTCTACGGCGCTACTCTCAGCAACCTCGTGGACGGGTCACAAGCTCTAAAACCCTACGCCATGCACCGGCATAACTTCTCTGAATGCTCACAGCTGTTATCAAACACCCTCGACCCTACACCATGCTGACCAACAACTGAACCTCCCAGGTTTCAGAAACTAAATGGCCTACTCTTACTTCACAAGAGACCAGCGAACCCCATTGTTTGCCTACAATCCTTACGAAATCCAAATCAACCACCAATCTGGTGACTGATCTTAAAGGCAAACTTCTCCAACTAACACGCGTCCACGACACTTAAGCAACCATCCTAAGAGAAATCGAAACACCAAAGCCAAGGGGCACTTTCCTGCTTCACCAAACGGCTAACGCCACTCACACTAGCTGAAACTTCAGCTACGGCCACCCCTGAACGACAAGGTCCAGGAAAAGGCTCCACTCAGCCAAACTAATAAACTGAAGCCCCTCATGGGCCGAAAACAACTTCCCAATGCTATCTGATCAGCCACTGGCCTAAGAGAATATCTCCAGACAGGAAAACAAACAACATACCTCTCTCAGGAATCTCGAGCGGCAAAAAAAATAAAACATCGCGCGACTACTAGCAACACAACACCTCGAGGATAACAACTCAAAGGTTTTCCCAACCAATGCCAGGGCACCTCGGTGCCAACCCACTCGACTGTGGCTCAGCTATAACGCCGACTGCGAACGCACAACAACTAGGAACAAAGCCCAAGAAGGGCTTGCTCTGCAAAAACTCAACCCAAGCTTATAACGAGCAAGGCTCGCCTCCAAGCTGCCACTCAACTCTTAAGCCCACTTGGCTACTCAAGGACTTCCTCCTTTAGCTTAGACCTACTCCTTTTCCAACCAGAAACTCCACACTCGAAACATCCCGAGGAATAACGATAACGACAACCACAAAGCTTGCGGATCATGAGCAACACCAATCAAGCAAGACTACCCCAAAAGTTAATACTCGAAACTGGCATCCACGGTGCAACTCAAGGATCACAGAAACTAGGGGTTCTTCAAACCCCAAAGATCCATCAAGTAAACAGCAACAACTTAACCACTTAGCCTGGCTAACCACCGAACGCACAAGGTCGAACAACTTGCCGCTTGCTAATAACACTACACAGGGTTTCCCCTGGCTAGGCTGACCGCTGCGCCACTCCGCTCAACTTCACAACACAGGAGCTACGCTGACTCCTGATAAACGGGGATGATTCCTTAGCAACGAACTTCCGATGGATAGCGAACTACACACAAGCTCATTTGTCTTGCTCAAACTCAAAGGCACCAACACCAACGCTCTCGGAAGCAACACGGAGGGAGTCCACTGGCGATTGGACCACCTAGCCGAACTAACAGATGCTTACTCAACCACCGGGGAGGGGTCAACTCCGAAACTTCACGACTAGGAGCAGGTCCTCGGGGCAACGGCCTCTTGCTCGAACCGAGCTAGCTCTTGAAACAACAAGAGAACCAAAACTTGGTCAACACCAAACACCAACTAGCCACCTCACCGGAACCAATTCGGACTCTACTCCAAACAAACACTAGCTTGCTAGTCTACCAAATCTGCAAGCAACTCACCCGAGGAACACTGCCTGGGTGACTGAGCTCTGGAGAGACTCTTCACAACCTAGGGATCCTCCGATCACCCTCCGACACACACGGTCGTCAAACGATCTAACAGACAACCGGCTACACGGGCACAACCCTCTCCAGCATCTCAACTACGCTGGCCAACTCCAACTCATGGCTCTAACACTGGATCAATCACGCATCCTCGATGCCAACACTACCCATACTAGGGTAACTCAAAGGGTAGCCGAATCATGCTACCAACAAACTAGCTCACAAGCTCACAAACAGGCGCGAGAACTCGAACGCGCTAGCTCTTAACAGCCTACAGCATCCTTTGGTACCCAACTCTCGGTGACCCTGAAATGCTCCTACTTTCCCTCGAAAACCTCATACTTGTAGTCCTCTGACTACCGCCTAGCTAGATCTCTTATGCAACCCAAACAGGTGCAACCTCAGGAAATAGGTACAAGACTAGCGGGGATGCTATACTCTCGGCGACCATGGAACCTCCTGCACGAAAGTGCCAACTGGCCTGAATCTAGGCCTCCTCTCAAAGCTTGGTGCCAACAGGCACTACATCCTTTACAACACAAATCAGCCCTAAACGAGCTTTATACCCCTCTGAGGAAAAGGAAGGTCACACTCCAATTGACGGGGCAATGGCACTTAGCACAAGAGTCCAAATACTCGAGCAGTCTAATCTCTGGCATCTCGCCTAACAGACATGCCACGACCTACTCCTGCATCCCACTCGATGCTCAACAAAAGCTCAGGCCAACTCCTCAGGTGGCAACAACTTATTCCTCAATTGGAACATCCAAACAAAAGAGTGCTCCACTCTACTAGCCCGCTGAAGTCCACAAACGGATTAAGCCCTGACAAGCAAACTCCACACTACACCACAGCTACGAGGGTACTAAAAGAAGCCTGGTTTGTAAACGCAGCAAAGCCGGGCTTGCAAGAGGGACGGGATGTCTCTACATCCTTCTCAAAAGCTACTAACATGGCAACTTGCCAATCGACCAAGGCGATGGTGGAGACTCTCTTTGGTCCACCTCTCTCAAGGGACTTCCACCACCAAAGCTGTTGTATCATCATGACACAGAGCAGCACGCCTTGGCCTTTGAACTTCAAGTCATCCCAACACTCGGATGATAAACTCCATCCTGGCCAACCACCTCGCTTCTGCTTGCCAAACTCGGCGGCTCGAATAATGCCAACTAACTCATGAGCATGAACCTGCTGATCAAGCCCTTCCGGAAACCTCCAGGGTTACTGGAGCTACTAGGGGGTGTCTCCTAAATAAACTCTGTCAACAGGGCTATCTGCACCCAGGACTCCTCACTACGCGCTACAATCTGCGCCTGGGTCTCCGCCCTCTGATAGCTAAAAGACCTGCCATCCACTCTCTCATGGCGGGAGCACACTTTGCTCAATTAGTCTCGCTCACGAGGTAGACTAGCCTCTACCCCGTCCTCTTGGTTTGCTCAAGCTGCGGGGCCAAAGCCCGGCCTACGGGTCTAGACAACCCTGGACATGGTCTCAACAACAACACGATCAGTCCAACTCCTTGGTTGGACATACCAAACGTCCCTGCTCCTCAATGTGTAATCAACAACTGGCGGTCTACACAAAGCATAAAAACTAGCCCACGCTGGGGCTCTCACTGCCCAACAAGGGTAACACATGTATACTAGATGCAGTATTGTAATTCTTAACCCTTAACCTTAAACTTACGGACATACCTGATGGCAGTCGAAGCGCTGATGATCATGGAAACAACCTACAACTGCAGGTCAGTCTACAGAACCTATAACTCTGAGCTCTGATACCAACTGTAAGGACCCGACCCAAGAAGCGGTCTCTAACCTAGATCCTTACTTAGCATGCATGATTAAGAATGTAAAACGTCATTTAGAGCTCCAAATTTAAAACCTTGTAATCAACAATTTAAAACAAAAACCATAATTCCAATAAATAAAACCATCAAGTAGGTGACTGATCAGTACTTTCTTAAAACAATCAAGGGAAACGGTTTGTGAACATAAAATAGTTTTATGAGTGTTTTCCTAGGGACTCAAGTCCCACTACATGCTAATTCATAAAACCAGTAAAAGAATGTGCAATCTCAGAGTCAGCTATCCATGATCATCCAAAGACCTCCTCCTAGCCATCCACCTCTGTCCCAAGTTACGGTGGAAAACCACGAGAAAATAAGGGTGAGCAACGAGTTACTCAAGTAAGAATCCCCAACCGGGGTACAATACGAAAACATCTCATTTAGCACAAGTACATGCAACCATACAACGACTTGGAGCAAATAGTTGGGTTAGACCATACGCCCCTCCTGGAGCTTGCCTATTCGAAGGCTTACAGCTATAAACTACCCTAGGTTCTACACCTGGATGTCCTTCGGGCCTTACACAACCAGGACTCAGTGATGCCCATCGGGGACTTACACACCTAGGATGCCCATCGGGGTCTTATACACCTAGGATGCCCATCGGGGTCTTACACCTCCAACTCAGTGATGCCCATCGGGGTCTTATACACCTAGGATGCCCATCGGGTCTTACACCTCCAACTCGGTGATGCCCATCGGGGTCTTATACACCTAGGATGCCCATCGAGTCTTACACCTCCAACTCAGTGATGCCCATCGGGGTCTTATACACCTAGGATGCCCATCGGGGTCTTACACCTCCAACTCAGTGATGCCCATCGAGGTCTTATACACCTAGGATGCCCATCGGGGTCTTACACCTCCAACTCAGTGATGCCCATCGGGGTCTTATTCACCTAGGATGCCCATCGGGTCTTACACCTCCAACTCGGTGATGCCCATCGGGTCTTATACACCTAGGATGCCCATCGGGTCTTACACCTCCAACTCGGTGATGCCCATCGGGTCTTATACACCTAGGATGCCCATCGGTCTTACACCTCCAACTCGGTGATGCCCATCGGGTCTTATACACCTAGGATGCCCATCGGGTCTTACACCTCCGGGACCTAAACTAGTTACCCCTAACATCTTACGCACTATATAACTTTGTCCAACCTTAACATGGATCTAACAAAGATACAACCGAAAACATGGTTATGCCGGGTTGGAAGGACCTAGCATGGAATTAATTGAGTAACACATAAAACATGGATAAGTCAAGATAGGAGAACCTTAGCATGGAACTAACGGGCATAAACATCACACGAATACGGGATCGAATCAAGCATGAATCCTATCCACTAGAAACTCATACGATCCACGAGTATTCAACATGCTATCAACGTATTCGCGAGGTCCACACAACCCGGGTAAGAATCCTTACTTGGAAACAAGTGGAAAAATAGCTATCACGAGTCAAGAAGCAACTCTCGAGCTCCCAAGCAAACCCGAACAACCAACGGCGAAGTCACGGGGTCTCGGCAGCCAGGGGGCAGGATAGGCGCTTCTGTGCAAAGAGTGGCTGGCGCGTTGGGCGCTGGACGATGGCGCTGCTCGCGGACGGCAAGGCGAGGAGAGGCACTTGAGCGGGCGCCACGGGGACGATGGGTGCTGGTGCGGGGCGCGCGGCAGCGACGCTCTGAGGCTGCGCAGAAGCGGCGCATGGCGCGCGAGCTAAGCGGGCTAGGCGGCAGCGAGCGCGAGCGCGGCGCAGGCGTCTGGCGGCTGGTCGATCTGGTAGACCGAGCGACCTAGTGCGGGCGGTGCAGCGTTGGGCCGGCGATCAGGGATCGAGCGACTGGCAAAGCGGTCTGTGGCCGGGCGGCGACGATGGGCGGCTGGCTGGGTGGGTTGTGCTGAAATTGGCGACGATGGGCGGCCTGGCTGGGTGGTCTTGCGGCAGCTGGGCGACTCAAGGCGAGCCAGTGGGCTCGTTGGCTTGGTTCCAAGGCTTGGTGCGGCTAGGGTTTGGAGAGAGAGAGAGAGAGAGATAGAGAGAGAGAGAGAGAGAGAGTTGAAAAAACAAGGGGAATGGGATTTTCTTTCCTTTTCTTATTTTAAATAGGCCTAAAATCCCTTCCCAAGGCTTCCTCCATCGAGACCCGGCTGAAACGACTTTCCTCCTAAATAAAGACTCATTTAATCCAAGTTTCCATTTCACCATCCAGGGCAAGGGTTCAAAACCCAAAGGAAACACTTAAATAATAAATAATTTTTGCCATTATTCAAAATGCTCCCAAACTTCTAAACAACTAGCCCAAACTCCTTGGGTCTTACAACCAACAACAATCAAGCCTCGACGAAGGCAGGAAGGACCCCGAAGTCCTGAGAATCCACATACCCGGCTCTGGGGAGCAAAAGACCAAAATACCCCTAAGGGTTCAAATAGCTCTAACGGCCCATCCGAACATCCGAATAATGAAGCTGAAAACACAGGAAACCGGAAATAGAAAATCGGGGCGTTATGGTGAGTTCTTTGGCGATCTTGGTAGCCTAGCAAGCTGGTATTTGTTTGGAGTGGAGTCCGGATTGGTTCCGGTATGGTGACAAGTTGATGCTTGGTGTTGACCAAGGTGTGGATTGGAATTGCTAGAGGTCAGTTTTGCTCGTGGGGCGAATGGTTCGTGCCCTGTTGGTTTTCTTCCTGTTTCCAGGAAAGTTTAGAGTTGCCCGTTGGTATTTGGAGGTTAAGCTTGTGGTGAACCCCTGTTGCTACCCCGTGAGATTTTGATCTTGTTGCTTTAGTGGAGCAAGACAGTGAGTGTATGTGGAGCTCTCTGTCCTTCGGTTGTTTGCTCGTAGGAGCCGTTTCTTTCTGGGTTTGGCAGTTTGCTACCATCGGTTTGTTAAGGACTTTTCCGCCATAGCCTCGCCCCTCACTCGTCTGACGAGGAAGGGTGTCAAGTTTGTTTGGGACGGTAGGTGTGATGAGAGCTTTGCGAGGCTCAAGCGCGATTTGACTTCAAAGCACGATGTTGGCGATCCGGTGGGGGCAGTGGTTCCATGGTTTACTGTGATGCTTCCAAGTTTGGGTTGGGTTGTGTGTTGATGCAAAGACGGGAAGGTCATTGCTTATGCTTCCCGTCATTTGAAGCCATATGAGCGAGAACTATCCGACTCATGTTATGGAGTTGGCGCGATGGTGTTTGCTTTGAAGATTTGGAGGCATTACTGTATGGTGAGCGTATTCGGACTTTTTTACCGATCACAGAGCCTCAAGTATCTGTTTACTCGAAGGAGTGAATATGAGGCGAGAGGAGATGGTTAGAGTTGGTAAAAGATTATGACTGCGAGAGGTTGTATCATCCGGGTAAAGCAAATGTTGTAGCTGATGCTTTGAGTAGGAAGACGTCGCACTCGCGGTATTGTTGAGTTCGGCCCAGTTACGGAGAGAGTTCGAGCGGGTGAGATTGCGATGTTGTTGGGTGAGGTTCTTCTGCTAGAGTAGCTCGATTGACAACGGATTATTGATAGTCGGTGAGTGACCCCGCACTTAAGAGATTGTTTGTGAGTTAGTGTTGACGGAGATTTTGATTTCGTATATTCACAGACGGTGTGGTGGCGTTCGGGGCGGTTGTGTGTTCGGATGTTGCGAGATTGCGAAGCAGAGTTGCTCTCGAGGCCCACAGTTCTCCGTTTGCTTGGCACCCGGGGTACCAAGATGTATCGAGATCTTAAGCGGACATTACGGTGGATGGGTATGAAAAGAGATGTGGCGAGTTTGTCGATCGATGTCTCACTTGTCGGCAAGTGAAGGCACCCAGCAGAGACCACCGGTTTTTGCGACCACCGAGTGTGCCTTAGTGGAAATGGGAAGAGATCTCCATGGACTTTATTTCTGGTTTGCCGAGGACTCGAGGAAGTTCTCTCGATTTGGGTGATAGTCGATCGATTGACTAAGAGCGCACACTTCATTCCCGGTAGAGACACTTATACCGTGGAACAGTGGGCGCAGTTGTTTTTGGAGCAGATCATTGCTGCCCATCGGGGTTCTACACCTGGATGCCCATCGGGGTCTTACACAACCTAGGATACAATGACACAATGATGCCCATCGGGGACTTACACACAAGGATGCCCATCGGGGTCTTACACCTCTAAACAATGATGCCCATCGGGAGTCTTACACATACGGATGCCCATCGAGGTCTTACACCTCTAGCTATCAATGCTTTGCCCAACGGGGTCTTACACATCTAGGATGCCCATCGGAGTCTTACACCGGCTAAACAATGATGCCCATCGGAGTCTTACACATACGGATGCCCACCGGGGTCTTACACCTCTAGCTATCAATGCTTTGCCCAAGCGGGTCTTACACATCTAGGATGCCCATCGGAGTCTTACACTAGCTAAACAATGATGCCCATCGGGGGTCTTACACATACGGATGCCCATCGAGTCTTACACCTCTAAACAATGATGCCCATCGGGTCTTACACATACGGATGCCCATCGAGTCTTACACCTCTAGCTATCAATGCTGCCCAACTGGGTCTTACACACCTAGGATGCCCATCGGGGTCTTACTCCAGCTAGGATCACTGAGATGCCCATCGGGGTCTTACACTCTTAAGCAGCCTCATAATGCCCATCGGGGGCTTACACACCAGGGAACAGTGCAGTGCCCATCGGGGACTTACCTACATTATGGATCACCTGCCTAGCACTAACATGGAACTGTCAGAATATATCAAGAACCAGAATATGCCAAGATAAAAGACCCTAGCCTGTAACTAATATAACAGAAACACCACTACAACACAAACCTGGAAGCAAGAGAAAACATGTAACCTATCCACTAGAATTTCATACAATCACAAGATATGGCATACTATCAATTATTCGCAGGGTCCACACAACCTCGGTAAGAAACCCTTACCTGGCCGGAAGGAAACATCACACAAGAAACTTAAGCTGCCATCGAACCCGATCAACCTAAAGCGAACGAGGCGCTGACGACACGCTGAACGAGCAGTTTTTGCAGGCGGCGAGGTTCTGGCCGGGCGCCGAGGGGCGCAGATGGGAGCAGGGCTGGTGCGGGGCGCGGTGACACAGCCTGGCTGGGCGAGGCTTCTTTGGGAGGCGAGTCTTGCGGCGCGGCGCGAGCTCAGTGGCGGCGGCGTGCGGCGCGGCTCGGCCGAGAGACAGCAGCGGGCAGCGCGACAGCGACGCGGCGGTTACAAGACGCTCGATCCGCACGACGAGCTACATGAGACGCTCGATCGACACGAGGCGGCTCGGATCTAGGCGCACGCGGTAGCGGGACGGGACAAGCGGACTGCGCGCGGCCGGGTGGGCGACGCGACTGGTTGGCGGGCTCTGGCCGGACGCGATCCGGGTTGCGAGCTCGGGCCGGTGACTGGCTGGCTGGCTGGGGTAGTGGGGCTCTGGAGCTGGGCTAGGCTAGGGGGGGGAGAGAGAGAGAGAGAGAGAGAGAGAGAGAGAGAGAGAGAGAGAGAAAGTGATTTTGAAAAGAAAAGGGAAAAATGGGAAAAATAAAGGAAAATAGGGATTTTAATCCTAATTTCCATCCTTATCCAAATCAAAACCTTAAAATCCCATTTCGGCTTCCTCCTTCGAGACCCGACCAAGCAACCACTTCCAATAAATAAAACTCACTAAATCCAACTCCCAAAATTAACACCAAGGGCCCGGGCTCGAATCCCAAATGAAGCACACAACCAACCATCACTTTGCCAAAACCCAAAATCACAACCGAACTTCCAAACGACTAGCCCAAACATCTCGAGACTCGCAGCCACCAACAATCAAGCATCGTCAAAGGCAGGAGCTGCCTCGAAGCCCTAAAAATCCACAAATCCTGCCCGGGAGCAAAAGACCAAAATGCCCTTAAGGGACAAAAAGCAGCTCTAACGGCCCAACGAACCATCAAATCGAGGCGGAAGCACCTCGAGAACCGGAATAGAAAAGCTGAGGGCTGTTACAATACTCCCTCCTTTTAAGACTTTCGTCCTCGAAAGTCCTAAGACGAAACTTGACTCAAGAAAGCGCAGATGAATCCGAACCAACCGAACTTCTCGGCTAAAACAACACCAACCTTCTTGAAAACCAAACCTTCTTGGGTTCTCGGAAACTCAAAGGCACTATGCCATCGATCGCCACAAACAAACTCAATCATGGTGGGCATACGCTGAACTCCAAGGGAACAGACGTCAAACCACATCCTCAACTCGCACCAACTCTCAAACGGTGCTACTCTCTGCAAACTCGAGGAGTGGCCACAAGCTCTGAAACTCTACAGCATGCACTGGCAAAACTCCTCTCGGAAGCTCAGTGCTAACAAGCGACCTCAACCCGACAACAAGCTGGCCAAACAACTGAACCTCCCAGGTTCAGAAACCAAACTGCCTACAACACTCACACCAGCTGAAACTTCAGCTACGGCCAAATCTAAAAGACAAGGGCCAAGCACAGACTCCACTCGGCCAAACCAACAAACTCGAACTCCTCACCGGCCGAACGCAAACCTTACGGAGCAAAACTACCAGCAATTGGCCAAAGAAAACACTGCAAGGCAAGGGACAACCAACACTCCCCTCAAGGAAATCTCGGGCTGCAAGGACTAAACCATCACGCAGCTAACCGCTGCATAACACCTTGAGGAAAACAGCTCAACAGCTTTACCAACCAAGCCACGGCACCTCTGTGCCAACTCACTCAAACGCAGCTCTGCTAACGCCAACTGCGAACGCACAATAACTAGGAACAAAGCCCGAGAAGGGCTTGCTCAGCAGAACTCAACCCAAACTTATAACGAGCAACGCTCGCCTCCAAGCTACCACTCAACTCTAAAAACCCAACTGGCTACTTAAAGGACTTCTCCTTTAAGCTTAAGCCTAACACATCTTCCAACCGTAAGCTCCACTCCGAAACCTTACAAGGAAAACGGATAACAACAACCTCAAAGCTTACGGATCATGAGCCACCCGAATCCGGCAAGACTACCTCGGAAGCTAACACTCGAAGCTGGCATCCAAGGAGCAACTCAACCACCACAGAGGCTAGGGGGAAAGGAAATCTTCAATCCCCAAAGAACCAACACTTGCCAGAACAACTCAACTCTTACTGGCTGGCCTCCGCTCTTGCGGGAACAAACAACTCTTGCTTGCTAACAACACAAAGCAGGGACCCTCTCGCTGGGCTGACCGCTGCGCTACTCTGATCAACTACACAACTCAGGAGCTAAGCTGACTCCTGCCAAACGGGAAACGACTTCCTAGCAAGCAAACTCCAAAAGGGCAGCAAACTTCACACACGCTCGCTGACTTGCTCAAACCCAAGGCAACAGCAACCAACTCTCTTGGAAGCAACATCCAAGGGAAAACTCAACCAATCGGACCACCAATCTGAAACTAACAGCACTTGCTCAACTGCCGAGGGAGGGGTCAACTCCCCAAAACTTCCTTACTAGGAACAAGACCTCAGGGCAACGCCCTCCAGCTAGAACCGAACTAGCTCTCGAAACAACAAAAGAACCAAATCTTGGCCAAACACTCACAAGAGGCAGAACAACCTTTACTGCAGCCTCTAGAACACCATCCAAGAATCCGCTTAACTGGACAAACGACTGCTTCCAAGCAGCCAACAAACTGTTCCCTCTTGCTAGCACCACTACCATCAATTCCAAGACCAAGGAAGAACCTGACAACTCCCGAAGGGAACGACTCTTACTAGCAGACAACCAAGGGACAGAGAACTCCACATACGTTCACTGTCTTGCT
This sequence comes from Sicyos edulis, assembly GCA_036507275.1. Classification (NCBI taxonomy): domain Eukaryota; kingdom Viridiplantae; phylum Streptophyta; class Magnoliopsida; order Cucurbitales; family Cucurbitaceae; genus Sicyos; species Sicyos edulis. The sequence goes on from CM071847.1 coordinate 11,594,396, forward strand.
CCACTAGAGCAACAACATCAAATCTCGCGGGGCAACAACAAGGGTCCACCACGGACTGAACCTCCAAATGTCAAACGGGGCAACTCTACATCTTGAAAACAGGAACACAACCAACAGGGCACAAACCACTCGCCCCACGAGCAAAACTAATCTCTAGCAATTCCAATCCACACCTTGGTCAACACCAAGCATCAACTTGCCACCACACCGGAACCAATCCGGACTTTACTCCAAACAACCACTAGCTTGCTAGTCTACCAAGACTGCTAGCAACTCAACCAAGGCTACAACCCACACGCCTCCGGTGGCCAACTAAACTCACTACTGGGCTGGTCGAGAGCTCTAGAGAGGCTCTCCACAACCTAGGGTTCTCCGACAACCCTCGACACACACACTGCTTGCAAGAAGCGATCGGTGGACAAGCGCTGAACAAACAACTCCATTTTCCAGCATCACAACCATGCAGGCCAACTCCAAATCCTTGGGAACCAAGAGGACCCGAAACGCTACAGAATGCGTCATCCTCCTACTCAAAGCATCGCCCACAACATAACTTCTACCCAAGGAAGGATCCAAACAACTCTCTTAGCCATGACGATCAGAAACCACGCGGCTTAGCTACCACCGCTCTTGTTGGTTTCCAACTGAACTCCAACCAACGATCAACAAAAAGATCCGCCAATCAAGCTTAGGTCCAACTTAACAAATCTTGTCTAAGCAACAACCTGATATCACGTACACGGTATCCTTATCACCTCGCTAAAGCCTTACAACATCCACCTGGAGTCCAACTTCTCCAAGAACTGAGCACTAGATCTCCAAAGCAAACTCTACATGGATCTGAAACTTTCGCCACCGAATGAACCACACAAAACACACTTGTGTGCACAACTCTCAACCTTCCTTCAGAGATCCAAGACTAACAAGCGCTTTTCCAAAAAGCAACGCTAACTCCTGGCAGAGATACAAACAATCCAAGGAACACCAAAAGTTCCATCTCCACACGATACTCGAAGCTGAGGCAACCTTGCTCTACCAAAGCATAACAATGCCAAACTGAACTTACTTTATACCAAGCCTCTACCAAGGGTGCTTACCCATAAGGCATCCAAATACTCTCGCAAGGCATCAGCTCATCTCGCCTGATAGGCATCCAACTCGCCTCATAGACATCCAACTCATCTCATAAGCATCCAACTCATGGTCCCTCACCTGGACCGAACTCGCATCAACGATGCTCAACTCTCCTCAGATAAGGCCCTTGAAGGTAGTTGACCGCACTACCAACCACAAGGAAACTCTTGGCCTTAACACTAGCGCGAGACTCACGCGCACCAACACTTACCAACCGCCAACCTGCTGACTTACTCAACCTCCAGTAACACTGGGAAAAGGCTCCGGTTCCGGCTCCTCTTGAGCATCCTCTCGCTTGTAGTCCATCGACTACCACTGAACTAGCCCTCTAGCACGACCTAAACAGGTGCGACTGCCATAAACGGATCCAAGGCTAAAGGAGTGCGCTGAACTCCGGACGGCATAGAGCCATCTGCTATGCCCAAGCCAAACTCAAGCTGAACAGGACTTAGTGCCAAAGCGGCACACCAACCAATGCACCTCAAGTGCCACTACTACCAAAACCACATCTTACTACCAATGGGGCCAACAAGATCACAACCTCAAGTGACAAGAACTCTGGCTAGGCATACAAGGGCTCCAACTCAAACAAACCATGCCTATGGCATCTCATCAAACCGAAGGCTCACCGCCTACTCTTGCACCTCCACATGAGGCTCAACAAAACTCTGGCCGGCTCTTTCAACATGCAGCGGCTAGCTCCACTCCGAGGAGCTCACCAAAGGAAGAGTGCTCAACTCTACCAAACATCCGAGAAAACACCAACGGATCCAATCCGAAGGGAACACTACTCACTGCACCCTTAACCACAGGGTTCCTGCTTACTGGTTGCAAAAACAACACTTTACAGGAGCATAAAGATGCCTCAACAATCTCCTCAAAGGCTGCCAACTCTGCAGCTACTCACTGGGCAACCAAATAATCTAACAAGACTCAAGATCAACACTTGAGCTACCTGAGCTAGTCCACACGGGGGGACTGCTCCACAAACATCCACCTAAGCACGGCCTTAGCTAACTCCTCTCTTGGAGTGGCACTCCAAGGCAAAGCACCTCCACCCTCTCACTAGGGGAAAACCAACAACCGGGCCACAATTGGCCTCACGGAGTCAAGCTCGCCTCCCATGGGGACGATGTCCCGGGGCATCCGAATCTATCTGGATACCTCAACAAGCCACAACAAACATCACACACTGCGGGAAGTTGGCATGATGGCGCTCTAAACCCAAACCAACAACGAGTGAGAAACACGCTCGTCTCGCTCCACAACACTACACAAGGCATACACTAGATGACGGTATTGTAAATTCTTAACCCTTTTCATAAAGCGAGAAACTTAGGCGTACTGATGACCGCCAGTCTGCGATGATCATGGAAAAACGACCTACAACAAAAGGTCGAGTCCTCTGAGAATCTATGACTCGAGCTCGATACCAGCTCAGCAAAGACCCGACCCAAAGGGGTTCTTAAATAGGCCGTTACCTCAATGCATGCATTCAAATCTATAGAAAATTTGCAATATGATGTTCGGATTCTAAGTAAAACTAAAACATAAAACATCCATTTAAAAGTCAACATAAAATTTCTGAAACACGTCCCCTGTTTCCAAGCACTGTTCCAAGACAAATACATTTACAAAACTTGCTCACGATCAGAGATTTATTTAAAACATACAAGCTTTGCAATAATTACAACAATGCTAGAATCAGGAAATCTGATCAAGCCAAACACCCTAGGGCTCCGTGCCCAACTACATGCATTCAGAGGACATTTAAAACATAAACATAAACAAGACTCGAGAGTTGAACAACGGGTTCCCATGATCACGGCTCCTCCTCCGGCCATCCTGTCTCGCACATAGTGGTTACTGTGGAAAAACCACGAGAAATAAGGGTGAGTAACGAATTACTCGAGAAGAATCCCCAACCGGGTACAATACGAAAACATCTCATTTAGCACACCGACATGCAACCAAACAATGACTTAGAGCAAAGCGGTAGGTTTAGGCTATGTGCTAACACTAGAGCTAGCCTATCAAGGGCTTTCAACTCTGACCTACCCTAGGTTCTACACGGATGCCCATCGGGTCTTACACAACCTAGGATACAATGACACAATGATGCCCATCGAGGACTTACACACAAGGATGCCCATCGGGTCTTACACCTCTAAACAATGATGCCCATCGGGTCTTACACATACGGATGCCCATCGGGGTCTTACACCTCTAGCTATCAATGCCGCCCAGCTGGTCTTACACATCTAGGATGCCCATCGGGTCTTACACCAGCTAAACAATGATGCCCATCGGGGTCTTACACATACGGATGCCCATCGGGTCTTACACCTCTAGCTATCAATCGCCCAACGCCCAGGGTCTTACACATCTAGGATGCCCATCGGGGTCTTACACTAGCTAAACAATGATGCCCATCGGGGTCTTACACATACGGATGCCCATCGGGGTCTTACACCTCTAAACAATGATGCCCATCGGGGTCTTACACATACGGATGCCCATCGGGGTCTTACACCTCTAGCTATCAATGCTGCCCAACGGGGTCTTACACACCTAGGATGCCCATCGGGTCTTACTCAGCTAGGATCACCGAGATGCCGATCGGGTCTTACACTCTTAAGCGACCTCATAATGCCCATCTGGGGGCTTACACACCGAGGAGCAGTCAAAGGCCCATCGGGGACTTACCTACATTATGGATCACCCGCCTAGCACTAACATGGGGCTGTCTCGAATATATCAAGAACAGAATATGCCAAGATAAAAGACCCTAGCCTGTAACTAATATAACTGAAACACCACTACAACACAAACCTGGAAGCAAGAGAAAACATGTAACCTATCCACTAGAATTTCATACAATCACAAGATATGGCATACTATCAATTATTCATGAGGTCCACACAACCTCGGTAAGAAACCCTTACGGCGGAAGGCAACATCACACAAGAAACTTAAGCCGCCATCGAACCCGAGCAACCTAAAGCGAAGCGAGGCGCGGCCGACACGCTGAACGAGCCATTTGCCAGACGGCGAGGCAATGGGCCGGGCGCTAAAGGGGCGCAGATGGGCGCAGGGTGGCCGGGGGCGCTGGCTGACACTGGCCGCCTGGCGAGCAGCGGCGCTTCAGCGCGGACGCGAACGCGCGGGCGAAGCTTTGGAGGCGAGGGCGCGCGGGCGCGAGCTCGGCTTGGCGAGGGCGTGCGGCGCGGCTCGGCACAGGGACGGCGCGCGGGCGCGACGCGACGCGACGGCTACAAGATGCTCGATCTGGCATGACGAGCTACAGGGGACGCTCGATCTGACACGAGGTGGCTCGAATCTAGGCGGCACGGGCGCGGACGGGACGAGCGGCACTGCGCGGCCGGGCTGGGCGAACTCTCGCCGAGACGCGATCCGGGTTGCGAGCTCGGTGAGTGACTGGCTGGTTGGCCGGGCGGGCAGCGAGCTCGGTGGGGCGACACTGGCGAGCTAGGGCTCTGGTGGGCTAGGCTCTGGCTGGGGGGGAGAGAGAGAGAGAGAAAGTGATTTTGAAAAGAAAAGGGAAAAATGGGAAAAAATAAAGGAAAATAGGGATTTTAATCCTAATTTCCATCCTTATCCAAATCAAAACCTTAAAATCCCATTTCCCAGCTTCCTCCTTCGAGACCCGACCGAAGCAACCACTTCCAATAAATAAAACTCACTAAATCCAACTCCCAAAATCAACACCAGGGCGGGCTCGAATCCCAAATGAAGCACACAACCAACCATCACTTTGCCAAAACCCAAAATCACAACCGAACTTCCAAACGACTAGCCCAAACATCTCGAGACTCGCAGCCACCAACAATCAAGCCTCGACAAAGGCAGGAGCTGCCTCGAAGCCCTAAAAATCCACAAATCCTGCCCGAAGAGCAAAAAGACCAAAATGCCCTTAAGGGACAAAAGCGGCTTTAACGGCCCAATGAACCATTTGGCCGAGGCGGAAGCACCTCGAGAACCGGAATAGAAAAATCGGGTCATTCTGACCCATGCTAGGTTGTTCCGCTCGGCATGCTCATATATCATTCTTGCTTCGTAGTACCATGCTAGGTTCGCTGTATCTGTTGAGCACGTTTTGGATTGTATTGGATTGTATGTTATTGATATGATAGGTTAAAGTGTAGGTAGGTAGAATCATTAGGGCCCGATGCATAAAGTATCTTGCATCCATGGCAGGGACGTACGAGGTAGTACTCCGTCCTCGGACCCCGTTAGGGTTTAGCTAACCCGACCAGTAGGCCCCCGCAATCTTGGGTGAGAATGGTAGTCGCGCGATGCCCCAGCGGTCGGGATGATGACTTGGCATTGCCTCGTCCTGGCGGCGCCGCACGTCCTCGGCGTGTTCGGCCGTAGCCCTTGATTGCCACTGTTAGGGCAAGGACCGCTTCACGGTGTAAGCCTACCACGCCCGGTTCCTTAGCCTCGTGCGCGTGGTTCAGGTGACATAGTTCACGTGTCGAGTCTCACACCCCTATGTCGGTGACACCGATCGAGAGATTTAGTTAGGCGTGGTGGCTGGACATGGGCGGCTTGCCCTAGACCCGGCACCCCATAGTTCTGCAGCAGAGCACGCGTGCGCGCTTACGCTCATTACGTATGACCGGAGAGCTCCTCGGGATCTTGAGCTAGTGCACCTTTTCGTATCGGCGATGAGAGCGGTGAGGCCGGGACTCGTTTCTCGTATAGGGCGTATTGTGTGGTGATTTATTTCCGGACTAAGACCACGAGTTGGCATCCGAGGTCCAAGTGTGGACTTAAGCTATGTGCTCTATTACGTGTTTATATGCAAAGCTTGCATACACTCACCTAGATGACCATGTGCATCGTATTGTACCCCGGTTGGGGATTCTTCTTTGAGTAATTCGTTACTCACCCTTATTTTGTGGTTTTCCACGAGGTAACCAAGGGGCGAGACAGAAGGTGAAGGAGGAGCTGTGATCATGGGAACCTTCTGCCGTCTCTGACTTTTTATTTCTATGACTCTTGTCTTTTTATTTTCCCCTGAATGCATGTAGCCGGGCACGGAGCCCTAGGATGTTTTCTGAATGTTTTTGTGGATTCCTTTATTGAATTTGAGGATGTTTCAAATGTTTTAATAAATCTACGATCAGTGTACGTTTTGGAAATGTATTTACCTTGAAACAGTGCTTGGAGACGAGGGACGAGTTTCAAACAAATCGTATTGATTTCTGATTGAACCTTGATTGTTTTGTTTTAATTGGGAATCCGAAAATTTATTTGCATATTGTCCTTTACTTTGAATGCATGCATTGGGGTAAAGGCCTATTTAGAGCCCTTTTTGGGTCGGGTCTTTACACTGCCAAAATATCGTAATGCAACATTGGAATATTTTGCGTCAAAAGGTTTGGTCCAGAGAATCGAAATAAATACTATCGGGTCGAACTTTTGGTTTCAACGCTGAAATCTATCCGAGTTTTTCATTTTAGCTCCCGAAAAATCGTAATGCAACATTGGAATATTTTGCGTCAAAACGTTTATTTAGAGAATCGAAATAAACACTCTTGAGACGTACTTTTGGTTTTCAACCCTAAAATCTATCCGAGTTTTTCGTTTTAGCTTCCAAAATATCGTAATGCAACATTAGAATATTTTTCGTCAAAAGGTTTATTCTAGAGAATCGAAATAAACACTCTCGCGTCGTACTTTTGGTTTCAACACTGATATCTATCCGAGTTTTTCGTTTTAGCTCCAAAAATATCGTAATGAATCATTGGAATATTTTGCGTCAAAAGGTTTATTTAGAGAATCGAAATAAACACTCTCGTGACGTACTTTTGGTTTTCAACTCTGAAATCTATACAAGTTTTTCGTTTTTGCTGCCAAAACATCGTAATGCAACATTGGAATATTTTGCGTCAAAAGGTTTGGTCCAGAGAATCGAAATAAACACTATCGGGTCGAACTTTTGGTTTCAACGATGAAATCTATCCGAGTTTTTCATTTCAGCTCCCGAAAAATCATAATGCAACATTGGAATATTTTGCGTTAAAACGTTTTGTAACAACCCGACCCGAAAGGGTTCTAAAATAGGCCGTTACCTCAATGCATGCATACAAATCTACAGAAAATTTGCAAGATGGTGTTCGGATTCTAAGTAAAAACTAAAACATAAAACATCCATTTAAAAATCAACATCAATTCTTGGAACCTGTCCCTGTTTCCAAGCACCTGTTCCAAGACAAATACATTTACAAAACTTACTCTGATAAGAGATTTATTTAAAACATACAAACTTTACAACAATGCTAGAATCCGGAAATACATTCAGAAAACACCCTAGGGCTCCGTGCCCAACTACATGCATTCAGAGAACATTTAAAACATCAACATAAACATAAGACTCAGAGTTCAACAACGGGTTTTCCATGATCACAGCTCCTCCTCCAGCCATCCTGTCTCGCACCATGGTTACCTGTGGAAAAACCACAAAAATAAGGGTGAGTAACGAATTACTCAGTAAGAATCCCCAACTGGGGTACAATACGATATAATCAGTCAACTAGTACCAAAGCATGCAAGCAAACAGCTACCAACACAGATCATAGCTCAACGAGCTTACAAAGAAAGATCTGGAGTCATCGGAAGTCTCTTTCTTCCGGCCTAGGGATTGAATACACTGACCAATCCTGGACATCACCGAGGTATCTGTCACTCGGGGGGAATACACTGATCCCTAGAATGTCCTCAAGGGCCTCCTTGCCCTTGCCACTAATCTGGACTTACGGGAGAGTACCCTAAGTCAGGCTCTAACGGAAAGAATGGTGTACTCACGACATTAGCCCGGGGGAGCTCTCCAAACCGGCAACTAACGCGTGTGCGCGCACACTGCATGCTCTCTGCAACCGGCGTAAATGCGGGGGCCTAAGGGCAAACTACGCGGGCCAGGTACGCGTGCCTATGACTCGGAAGCGGTGTCACTAATCACAGTAGCTTGAGGCCCTCGGCGCTCATCTGTGCAGCATGATCCACCGACCTGAAGCTAAGAACCGGCTAGGGCAGGCTTACACCGATGGCAGGGTTCCGCTCTAGCAGGCTACAAACTAGGCTATGCCGAAGTGGGTAGCTAATTCCACAACCGGCGGGTCAGGGGGGGGGGAAGTAAGATACGTTATGTTGCGCACACTTTACTCCCGACCAGAGCTAAATCCACATTGGCGACCGGGGGGGAAGCAAGATACGTTATGCTGCGCACACTTTACTCCCGATCAGTGGGGACAAAGTACGTTATGTCCGCTCAGCCTCTGGATGATGACAAACCCTACAACTCTATCTAAGAGTACAGAGCAAAAGCAATGATTCCTGGCTAGCAAACAATGACCGACATCAATCACATTTACCTAGCATGATACTACGTGCCTAAGTAGGAATCATAAGCATGCTGGCAGAATAAACCTAGCATGGCACTAACATGTAAAATCAGGCAAACATGCTAGCAAGAATTCAATCAAACAGCTCTATCTCTAACATGCTCATAACAGTCAGCAAACAAGCAAGGCATAATCATGAAAATATCGCAGGACCCACACAACTCCGGTAAGAAATCCTTACCTGGTCGGAAGGAAACAACACACAATAAAATTAACTGCGATCGAACCCGAGCAACCTATAACGAGCCAAACAAACACATCAATAAACACACAATAGCCCTAAATAATAATAAAATAAACAGGGCTCAGCTTGGGAGCAACTCACGAGGCGCGGCGACACGCTGAACGAGTTTTTTGCAGGTTAGCGGCAGTTTGGGGCGCAGAAGGGCGCAGGGATGGGCGCTGGCTGCGCGCGGACAACACGCGAGCGACACACGATAGTAGCGCAGCCGGCTCGCATGGAGGGGCGGCGTCGGGCGCACGACAGCGGCGGCTACTAAGGCAGCGCATGGCTCGGCGAACTACAGGGACGAGGGCTCAGGCGACGCCAGCAAGGGTTAGGCGAGGGCTCGGGCGACGCGAGCAAGGGCTGGGCGACACGGCGCGATGGCGCGGGCTGGCGACGCTGGCACTGTGCGGGCGACTGGGGCGCAGACGGACACGAGCTGGGCGACACTGTGCGAGGCAGGGGCTCGGGCGACGCGAGCTGGGCGAGGCTCGGGCTGGCAATGGCATGACCTGGGCGAGCGGGCTGGCTGGGCTACTCGGGCTAGCTGGGTTGGGCGAGCCAAGGGGCTGGGTCGGCTAGGTGGGGGGGCTCGGGGAGAGAGAGAGAGAGAGAGAGAGAAGAGAAAAATAAAAAGAAAAGAAAAGGAATTTAGAAAAGAAAAGGAAAATGGGAAAATAAAAAGGAAAATAGGGATTTTATCCAAAAATCCATCCTTATCCACTTTTATCCAAATCAAAACCTTAAAATCCCATTTCCCGGCTTCCTCCTTCGAGACCCGACCGAAGCAATCTTTTCCAATAAATAAAACTCACTTAAATCCAACTCACAAACCAACAATAAGGGCCCGGGCTCGAATCCCAAAGGAAACACCCAAACAACCATCACTTTGCCAAAGCCCAAACCACAACCGAGCATCCAACCGACTAGCCCAAACACCTCGGGACTCGCAGCCACCAACAAACAAGCCTCGACAAAGGCAGGAGCTACCTCGAAGACCTGAAAACCACAAATCCTGCCCGGAGAGCCAAAAGACCAAAATACCCCCAAGGGTCAAAACGGCTCTAACGACCCAACCAAACAACTGAATCTTGACGCGAAGGCACCTCGAAAACTGGAATAGGAAACTGGGCTGTTACACGTTTAGTTAAGAGAATCGAAATAAACACTCTCGAGACGAACTTCTGGTTTTCAACGCAGAAATCTATCCGAGTTTTACGTTTTAGCTTCCAAAACATCGTAATGCAACATTGGAATATTTTTGCGTCAAAAGGTTTAGTCCAGAGAATCGAAATAAACACTCTCAGGTCGAACTTTAAATTTTAACACTGAAATCTATCCGAGTTTTTCATTTTAGCTCCCGAAATATCGTAATGCAACATTGGAATATTTTGCTTTAAAACGTTTAGTTTAGACAATCGAAATAAACACTCTCGAGACGAACTTTTGGAGTTCAACGCTGAAATCTATCTGAGTTTTTCGTTTTAGCTTCCAAAACATCGTAATGCAACATTGGAATATTTTGCGTCAAAACGTTTATTTTGCGTTTATTATGCAACATTGGAATATTTTGCGTTAAAACGTTTAGTTTAGAGAATCGAAATAAACACTCTCGAGACGAACTTTTGGTTTTCAACGGAGAAATCTATCCGAGTTTTTCGTTTTAGCTTCCAAAACATCGTAATGCAACATTGGAATATTTTGCGTCAAAAGGTTTATTCCAAAGAATCGAAATAAACACTCTCGAGTTGTACTTTGGTTTCAACGCTGAAATCTATTCGAGTATTTCGTCTTAGCTCCCGAAAAATCGTAATGCAACATTAGAATATTTTGGGACAAACGTTTGCGCCAAAGAATCGAAGCAAACACTCTCGGTATGAACTTTAGATTTTCAACGCTGAAATCTATCAGAGTTTTTCGTTTTAGCTTCAAAAACATCATAATGCAACATTGGAATATTTTGCGGCAAAAGGTTTAGTCCAGATAATCGAAATAAACACTCTCAAGTCGAACTTTTGGTTTCAATGCTGAAATCTATCCGAGTTTTTCGTTTTAGATTCAAAAACATCATAATGCAACATTGGAATATTTTGCGTCAAAAGGTTTAGTCCAGATAATCGAAATAAACACTCTCAGGTCGAACTTTTGGTTTCAATGCTTTGAAATCTATCCAGGTTTTTCGTTTTAGCTTCCAAAACATCGTAATGCAACATTGGAATATTTTGCGTCAAAAGGTTTATTCTAGAGAATCGAAATAAACACTCTCAGGTCGAACTTTTGGTTTCAACGCTGATTTCTATCCGAGTTTTTCATTTTAGCTCCCGAAAAATCGTAATGCAACATTGGAATATTTTGCGCTAAAACGCTAAAACGTTTAGTTTAGAGAATCGAAATAAACACTCTCGAGACGAACTTTTGGTTTTCAACGCTGAAATCTATCCGAGTTTTTCGTTTTAACTTCCAAAACATCGTAATGCAACATTGAAATATTTTGCGTCAAAACGTTTATTCCAGAGAATCGAAATAAACACTATCGGGTCGAACTTTTGGTTTCAACGCTGAAATCTATCCGAGTTTTTCGTTTTAGCTCCAAAAATATCGTATTGGAACATTAGAATATTTTGCGTCAAAACGTTTATTTAGAGAATAGAAATAAAAACTCTTGAGACGTACTTTTGGTTTTCAACTCTGAAATCTATACGAGTTTTTCTTTTTAGCTGCCAAAACATCGTAATGCAACATTGGAATATTTTGCGTCAAAATATTTAGTCTACAGAATCGAAATAAACACTATCGGGTCAAACTTTTGGTTTCAACTCTGAAATCTATCCGAGTTTTTCGTTTTAGTTCCAAAAATATCGTAATGAAACATTGGAATATTTTGCGTCAAAACGTTTATTTAGAGAATCGAAATAAACACTCTCGAAACGTACTTTTGGTTTTCAACTCTGAAATCTATACGAGTTTTTCGTTTAAGCTGCCAAAACATCGTAATGCAACATTGGAATATTTTGCGTCAATAGGTTTGGTCCAGAGAATCGAAATAAACACTCTCAGGTCGAACTTTTGGTTTCAATGCTGAAATCTATCCGAGTTTTTCATTTTAGCTTCCAAAACATCGTAATGCAACATTGGAATATTTTGCGTCAAAAGGTTTATTCCAGAGAATCGAAATAAACACTCTCAGGTCGAATTTCTGGAGGTTGCAGTAAGGGTTGTTCTGCCTCTTGTGAGTGTTTGGCCAAGATTTGGTTCTCTTGTTGTTTCAAGAGCTAGTTCGGTTCTAGCAGGAGGGCGTTGCCCTGAGGTCTTGTTCCTAGTCAGGAAGTTTTGGGAGTTGACCCCTCCCTCGGCAGTTGAGTGAGTGCTGTTAGATCTGGATTGGTGGTCCGATCGGTTGAGAATTCCCTTGGGTGTTGCTTCCAAGAGAGTTGGTTGTTGTTGCCTTGGGTTTGAGCAAGTCAGCGAGCGTGTGTGAATTTCGCTGCCCTTCAGAAGTTCGTTTGCTGGGGAAATCGTTTCCTGTTTTGTAGGAGTCAGCTTATGTAACGGCCCGGAAATTTCATCCCGGTCTTCCCGGGTTGCCTAGGGGCATTTTGGTAATTTGGTCGGGCCGACAGGGCCGGTTCTGTATTTGTTAATTGCCGGAAAAATTATGAGTCAATTTGAATGGGATCGGGAATTTTGGTGAAGACATTTGGGCTTGGAAGAATGTGGAAATAAATAGAAAATTAAATAGCGCGTCGAGTGAGATTCGAGTTAGGGTCGCGTGGGAAGCTAGGCAAGCGTCGCTGCCAATCGAGCCACTAAGCGCTCTTGTGAATCTAATCGCGCCATCTATATGTTATGCTTGTTGTGATGCCCTCGGTTTAAAACAGAGCTCTCCCGAGCCTTCTCCTTCATTTCTCTCCTTCTTCTCTTCGCGTTTCCCTTCATCAACCGACAGCGATTCCCTGCGATTTCTTCCTTCTCCAGCTCCGATTCGAACGAGTTCGTCTTCCCCAGTTCGAAGGTCGTTCCATTTCCGGGCAGCAGGTAAGCTTTTCTTCTTTTTCTTCTTCTCTTCTTCGATCCGAGTCCCCTGCTACTGGGCTTCGTTTTCCCGGTCGTGTTGAAGTGAATTTCTGGATGGGTTTTGTGTAGCTTGCGTAGGAGAGTTCGACCAACAACAATCGGCCGTCGAATCCTGTCCAATCGCTGGAATTCGAGCTCGTTCTTCTCCAATGCCCTGTTCGCCCCTATTCGTCGAGCTCGCCAGATCGCCCTCGCCAGATCGCACACGCGGCCGCGTGGTGCCCCTCGCTCGCGTGCGCAGTCGCAGCCCAGCCGCCGAGCCACGCCGCACATCCTTGCCCAGATCCGCATCTGCGCCCGTGCGCCCGCGAGCGCCCAGCCGAGCCACATCGCCAACGCCCTGTTCGTCCGCGCGCAGCTCGCGCCTCAAAGACACCCGTCGTACGCGCGCGGCGCGCCACGCGCCAGCCTAGCCCCATTCTTTGCCCGTTCGTGCAATCGACTCGTTAAATGCGTTAAATCGCGCCTCGTGAGTTGCTCCCGAGCTGAGCCTTGTTTATTTTATTATATTTAGGCCTATTGTTTGATTTTTGTTGTGATTGATAGGTTCTCGGTAGCTAGTTCGGGTTCGTTCGCAATTTAGGTTTTCGTGTCAAATCGTCCCCGACCAAGGTAAGGATTTCTTACCAGGAGTTGTGTGGACCTGCGATATTATATGTGATTGCTAATTGATTGCTTGTTTGTGTTTATTGACATATTTAGTAATAGGTGCTCGTTTCTGAATTCCTGGTTAGCATGATTTTCCTGATTAATTCTCATGTTAATCCATGCTAGGTTGTTCCTTTCTGGCATGCTCGTATTTGTTCCTTGCTTCGTAGTATCATGCTAGGCTCGTTGTATTCTTATTGAGCACGTATTGGATTTTATGGAATTGTTTCTTCGATTTGCTAGGCGAGTTAGAGTTGCAAGTAGATAGCATCATCCGGGCCCGATGCATAAAGTACCTTGCATCCATGGCGGGGGCGTCGAGGCGGTGCTCGATCCCTCGACCCCGTTAGGGATTAGTTAACCCAAGCGGTAGGCCCCGCAATCTTGGGTGAGGGTGGTGATCGTTAAATGCCCCAGCGGTCGGGATGATGACTTGGCATTGCCTCGTCCCCGACGATCGGCACGTCCTCGGCGTGTTCGGCCGTAGCCCCGATTGCCACTGTTAAGGCAAGGGCGGCTTCACGGTGTAAGCCTACCACGACCCGTTCCTTAGCCCCAGTGCGGTGGTTCAGGTGACATAGTTTACGTGTCGTGTCTCACACCCCTATGTCGGTGACACCGATCCAAAGATTTAGTTAGGCGTGGTGGATGGACATGGGCGGCTTGCCTTCCACCCGACATCCCCATAGTCTGCAGTAGCACGCGGTGCATGCTTACGCTCATTCTGGCAGCCGACTTGAGAGCTCCTCGGGATTGTGAGCGGTGTACCTTTCGTCGGCGATGAGCAGCCGAGGCGGGACTTGTTTCTCGTATAGGGCGACTTGTGTGGTGATATTATTCGGACTAAGACCCTAAATTGGCATCCGAGGCCCAAGTGTGGGCTAAGCTATGTGCTCTATTCGTGTTTATACTCATAGCTTGCATACATTCATCAAGATGACCATGTATATCGTATTGTACCCGGTTGGGGATTCTTACTGAGTAATTCGTTACTCACCCTTATTATTGTGGTTTTTCCACAGTAACCAAGTTGCGAGACAGGATGGTGAAGGAGGAGCTGTGATCATGGGGCTCGGACATCAAACTCGATTTTGTGTTATGACTCTTTATGTTTTATTTTCCCTGAATGCATGTGGCAGGCACGGAGAGCCCTAGGATGTTTTTCGAATATTTTGTGGATTCCAAAGATTATTGTATTTAGGCGTGTTTTGAATGATTTTAAGAAATCTCTGATCGGAGTATACTTTGGAAATGTATTTATCTTGGAGCAGTGCTTGGAAACAGGGACAGTTCGGGGAAATTGTCTAGTTTTTAAAGGGGTTATTTGAAAGTTTTGTTTTAATTGGAATCCGAAATCATGTCATTTAATGTCCTTTACTTTGAATGCATGCATTGGGGTAAGGGCCCATTTAGTGCCCCCATTGGTCGGTCCTTTCTGACTTAGCTCCCGAGTTGTGTAGCCGATCGAGTAGAGCAGCGCGTCATCATTGACAGAGGGTCCCTGCATTATGTTGTAAGTAAGCGAAAAGTTGTTTGTCTCCGCAAGGGCGGAGGCCAGCCAGTATAAGAGTTGAGTTGTTTCTGGAAAGTTGTTAGTTCTTTGGGGATTGAAGATTTCCCTTCCCCCTAGTCTCTGTGGTGGTTGAGTTGCACCATGGATGCCAGCCTCGAGTTTTAGCTTCTGAGGTAGTCTTGCTGATTCGTGTGGCTCATGATCCGTAAGCTTTGAGGTTGTCGTTATCCGTTTTCCTTGCGAGGTTTCGGGAGTGGAGCTCCTATTTGGAAGATGAGTTAGGCCTAAGCTAAAAGGAGGAAGTCCTTTGAGTAGCCAGTTGGACTTAAGAGTTGAGTGGTAGCTTGGAGGAGAGCTTTGCTCGTTATAAGCTTGGGTTGAGTTCTGCTGAGCAAGCCCTTCTCGGGCTTTGTTCCTAGTTGTTGTGCGTTCGCAGTTGGCGTTATAGCGGAGCCACGTTTGAGTGAGTTGGCACAGAAGTGTCGTGGCATTGGTTGGTAAAGCCGTTGAGCTGTTATCCTCAAGGTGTTGTGTCGCAGATAGCTACGTGTTGGTTTAGTCTTTGCTGCCCGAGTTTTCCTTGAGAGGAATGTTGGTTGTTCCTTGCCTGGCAGTGTTCGCTTAGGCCAGTTGCTGGTAGGTTTGCATTGAAAAGTTTGCGTTCGGCCGATGAGGGGCTCTAGTTTGTTGGTTTGGCCGAGTGGAGCCTGTGCCTGGCCCTTGTCTTTTAGAGGTGGCCGTATCTGAAGTTTCAGCTGGTGTGAGTGTTGTTAGCCGTCTGGTGTGCCAGGATTGTGCCCTTTGTCTTTGGTTCGTCGATTTCTCCTTAAGATGGTTGCTTAATTGTTGTGGACGCGTTTTAGTTGGAGAAGTTTGCCTTTAGGATCAGTCGCCAGTTGGTGATTCGATTGTATTTCGTTGAGGTTGTAGGCAAGATTTGAGGTTCGCTGGTCTCTTGTGAAGTAAGAGTAGGCCGTTTAGTTTTCTGGAACCTGGGAGGTTCAGTTGTTTGGTCAGCATGGTGTAGGGTTGAGGCTGTTTGTTAACAGCTGTGAGCTTCCAGAGGAGTTATGCCAGTGCGTGGTGTAGAGTTTTAGAGCTTGTGGCCAGTCCTCGAGTTGCTGAGAGTAGCACCGTTTGAGAGTTGGTGCGAGTTGAGGATGTGGTTTTCCGTCTAGCTTTATCGCATCTATTTCCCTTCGGAGTTTAGTGTATGACCAGTCTTGGTTGAGATAGTTTGTGGCAGTCTGGATGGCATTGTGGCTTTGAGTTTTTGAGAACCCAAGATGGTTTGGTGTTCGAAGAAGGTTAGTGTTGTCTTAGCCGAGAAGATCAGTTGGTTGGGAATCAGTGGAGTTTTCCTAGAACTGTTTCGTCTTACGACTTTCGAGGACGAAAGTCTTAAAAGGAGGGAGTATTGTAACAGCCCAGTTTTCTATTCCAGTTTTCGAGATGCCTTCGGTTCAAGATTCGGTTGTTTGGTTGGGCAGGATTTATGGATTTTCAGGATTCCAAGGTCGCTCCTGCCTTTGTCGAGGCTTGATTGTTGTTGGTTGCAAGACCCAAGATGTTTGGGCTAGTCGTTTGGAAGTTCGGATGTGGTTTGGGTTTTGGCAAAATTATTGTTGGTTGAGTGCTTCCTTTGGGATTTGAGCCCTGGCCCTTAATGTTGTTTTGGGAGTTCGATTTAAGTGAGTTTTATTTATTGGAAAAGATTGCTTCAGTTGGGTCTCGAAGGAGGAAGCCGGGGAATGGGATTTTAGGGATTTTTAGGCTATTTAAATTGGGTAAGGTTGGAAAAATAGGAAAAAATCCCATTTTCCCTTTTTGTCTCTCTCTCTCTCCCCCGAGCCTAGACCTTGCTCCCCAGCCCGAGCCCTGCTCGCCCTAGCAGCCCCAGCTCACCCAAGCCCGAGCCCCTGCTCGCCCAGCCCCTACTCGCCTGATCCGGTAAAGCGCGCATGATGATGCGGCCGCCCCGCCACTGAAGTCGCCACGCTTCGTCGTGTCGTTGCCGTCGCTCGTCAGCGCCGAGCCGTCGCTCAGATCACCCAGATCCGAGCCGCCCCGTGCCAGATCGCTCGTCCCCTGTAGCTCACCGTGCCAGCTCGCGCGTCCCTATAGCCGTCGCGTCGCCCCACACGCGTCCCTGTAGCTTGTCGCGTCGCCCAGCCCGCGCGCCTTCCCTGTGCCGAGCGGAGCCGCACGCCATCGCCCAGCCGAGCTCGCCCCCGCGCCCACGTGCCCTTGTCCCGTGCCCCAGCGCTCGTCCGCGCGCAGCTCCGCCCCCCATCGCCCAGCCTCTGCGCCCATCAGCGCCCAGCAGCTGCCTCGCTGTGCAGCCTGCCCGTCCGCATGTCAGCCGCGCCTCGTGAGTTGCTCCCGAGCCGAGTCCTGTTTATTTTATTATATTTAGGCCTATGGATTGTGATTATTGATGTGTTGTTAGGTTCTCGTTAGCTAGCTCGAGATCGATCGCAGCTTAGGTTTCTTGTGTGTAGTTGCCTTCCGACTAGGTAAGGATTTCTTACCGGAGTTGTGTGGGCCCTGCGATATTATATGTGATTGCTGATTGTTTGCTTGTTGTGTTTATTAACATGTTTAGTGATAGGTGCTCTGTTCTGAATTCCCGACTGGCATGATTTCTTATGTTGTTTCTCATGTTAGTCCATGCTAGGTTGTTCCTTTCTGGCATGCTCGTATCTGTTCTTGCTTCGTAGTATCATGCTAGGTTCGTTGTTTCTATTTGAGCACGTATTGGATTGTATTGGATTGTTTGGTGTTTGTTATGATAGGTTAGAGCTCAGGTAGATAGCATCATCCAGGCCCAGATGCATAAAGTACCTTGCATCCACGGCAGGGACGTACGTGACAGTTCTTCGTCCCTGGACCCCGTTAGAGATTAGCTAACCCTACCGGTAGGCCCTGCAATCTTGGGTGAGGGTGGTAGTCTGTTAATTCCCCAACGGTCAGGATGATGACTTGGCATTGTCTTGTCCGGCGGGGCGGCACATCCTCGGCGTGTTTGGCGGTAGCCTTGATTGCCACGATAGGGCAAGGGCGGCTTCTACGGTGTAAGCCTACCACGACCTTTTCCTTAGCCTCGGTGCGGTGGTTCAGGTGACATAGTTCACGTGTCGAGTCTCACACCCCTATGTCGGTGACACCGATCCGGAGATTTAGTTAGGCATGGTGGCTGGACCTAGGCGACTTGCCACTAGACCCGCACACCCCAGTCTCCGCAGTAGCATGCGGTGCGCGCTACGCTCATTACTGGCGCCGATCGGAGAGCTCCTCGGGATTGTGAGCCAGTGCACCTTTCGTCGACAGTAGACAGGCTGAGGCCGAGACTTGTTTTTCGTATAGGGCGTATTGTGTGGTGATTTATTCCGGACTAAGACCTTGAATTGGCATCCGACGATTATGTGTGGATTTAAGCTATGTGCTCTATTCTGTGTTTATATTCATAGCTTGCATATCTTTCTGCTAGATGACCATGTATATCGTATTGTACCCCGGTTGGGGATTCTTACTGATTAATTCGTTACTCACCCTTATTTTGTGGTTTTTCCACAGGTAACCATGGTGCGAGACAGGATGGTTGGAGGAGGAGCTGTGATCATGGAAACCCGTAAAAATAAAGGAAAATTGTGTTGCAGCTGGAATTCGAACCCGGGTCTCCGGGAAAGCCCGTGGGGATGCGTGCCAGATGAGCTATAGAAAGCTCTTGTTACTCTTTCTGCGACATATCTTGGTTAGCCTTGGATCTTTGGAGTTTTGGTGCATTTGATTAAATGAAGAAAAAAAATAGGTTTTCTTCTCTTTGGGATCTCCAAACTCCATGGCCGCCCAACCCTCTTCTCTCAAGCCCCTTGCGTGAGTCTTCTCCCGAGAGCCCCTCCGACTGTCGTCCCAGCCAGCCAAAGCAACCCGAGTAAGCGGCCCGGTCGAAGCGACCCGGCTAGATCGCACCGGCCGGCCCCATCGTCACCGCATGACACCCGGCCAGCCAAGAAGAAGTTCTGCCGCAGCCAGCAACCAGCGCCAGAGCGCCAAAGCGGCGCCGCACACCCACCGTCGCACGCCCAGGTCGCCCGCCGCATCGCGTCACTCGCTCGCTCGCCCGCGCGTCCATATCGTGTCGCGCGCTCAGCCGCTCCGCGTCGCTCGCCCGCGCGTCGCGTCGCGCCGCTCCTTAATCGCGCGCGCGCGCGCCCGGTAGCGTGCCAAAGACGCCAGCGTGCAGCCCTGCTGATAAGGCAACCCAATTTCTCAGCCCAAATATCCAAGCTTATGATGAAGCAAGAACCCTTGAATTAAGAGATTAACACCTCCTTATAGATTTGGGAACAACCAAGAGAAAATGCTAGAATTTGATTACCTCTTAAGATCAATGATCTAGAAGCAAGATATGGAAGATCTTGTTCTAGATTGAGTCACTCCACAATCAAGCTTGATCAAGGCTGGATTGAATGGCTCAAATGCATTCTATCACAAGATTGCAAGGGAAACTTAGAAAAAGAGACAAAGAACATGCCCTAAAACTCTAAGAAAATGATCTCTTGTAGAGAGCTAATTTTCATTCATTCAAAATCTGAGTTTTACAACTTACTTCATGGCTATTTATAGCCTATGAAAGTTAAACCTAAAATAAAGAAACCAACATAATTACCATAATGCCATTGTTGCAAAATATAACCTAAAACATTAAAAACAAGATTTTAAACATAGACTTGCATAAAAGCTCCTAAAATCTGAAAATTGATGTTTGTGTTGCCAACTCTAACATTTGTATTTCCCCTTGTCGAATGATTAAGACATTTAAATCAAGTCAAATGTCATTAATTCCATGGACAACTTCAATCTTGCATACATTGACTTCCAAAGCATCAAATGGTTCCTCTTCCCTTGAAATGGTCTCTAGCACATGAAATGAATTTTGAATTGAAGCTATCCACTGTCGAAGGTGAAGAATGAATGCTTGTTGAATCTTCTTTTCTTTTGATCGTGTAATAGGTCCAAGTGCAACTTGTGGAACTCCATGATCCTTATCACCTTCCCCCTCTCCGAAAGGATTCATCCTCGAATCTGGAAAATCATCACCTACATCAAAAGGACTCAAGTCAGCAACATTAAAAGTAGAACTCACTGAAAAGTCGCCTGGAAGATCGATTTTGTAGGCATTGTTGTTAATCCTCTCAAGAACTTGAAAAGGACCATCTCCTCTTGGATGTAACTTGGTCTTCCTTTGAGATGGAAATCTCTCCTTTCGAAAATGAACCCAAACCCAATCTCCTGGTTTAAAAAAGAGTTCCTTTCGTCCTTTGTTAATTCGAGAAGCAACTTGGAAATTTTGTTTCTCAATTCTCTCTTTCACATCATTGTGCAAATTCTTAATCAAATCTGCCTTATTTGTAGCTGCATCACTCACAAAAACATTAGAAGGAATAGGAAGCAAATCAAGAGGAGTAAGTGGATTAAATCCATAAACAACTTCAAAAGGAGAACAATGAGTGGTACTATGAATTGCTCTATTGTATGCAAACTCTACAAATGGCAAGCATTCCTCCCAAGACTTAATGTTCTTAGAAATAATAGCTCTAAGCAAAGTTCCTAAAGTTCTATTAACCACCTCAGTTTGCCCATCATTTTGAGGAAGACATGTGGTTGAAAACAGTAGTTTAGTGCCCAATTTACCCCATAATACTTTCCAAAAGTGACTTAAAAATTTAACATCCCTATCACTAACAATAGTTTTAGGAATTCCATGTAATCTTACTACTTCTCTAAAGAAAATATCAGCCACTTGCTTTGCATCATCCGTTTTGTTACATGCTATAAAATGATCCATTTTACTAAATCTATCAACCACAACAAAAATACTATCTTTACCCCTTTTTGTTCGCGGCAAACCAAGGATAAAATCCATAGATATATCAGTCCATGGTTCATTAGGTACATTCAAAGGAGTATACAATCCATTTGGTTGGGTTCTAGACTTAGCCTCTTTGCATTTAAAACATTGACTACAAACCTTATGAACATCATGTTTCATCTTAGGCCAAAAAAAAATGTTCATGCAACATATCATAAGTTTTATGAATCCCAAAATGTCCCATTAAGCCACCACCATGGGCCTCTTTCACAAGTAAATCTCTTATAGAACAATTTGGAACACAAAGTTTATTTTTCTTAAACAAATATTCATGAAAGACATAATAATCATCCAAAACTTTTCCAACTCGACAAGATGCAAAAATTGGTCCAAAATCTTTGTCAGATTTATATAGCTCTTTAATGTGCTCAAATCCAAGAATTTTTGCAGTAAGAGAAGTAAAGAGATTGTACCTTCTTGACAATGCATCAGCCACGATATTATCTTTACCTTGCTTATATTTGATCACATAGGGAAATGTTTCAATAAATTCTACCCACTTTGCATGTCGGCGGTTCAATTTACTTTGACCCTTAAGATGCTTCAAGCTCTCATGATCAGTGTGAATCACGAACTCTCTAGGCCAAAAGTAGTGTTGCCATACCTGCAATGTACGAACTAAAGCAAACAATTCTTTATCATAGGTAGGATAGTTCAATGCTGCCCCATTTAGTTTTTCACTAAAGTACATCAAAGGCCTTCCATCTTGCATTAAAACAGCACCTATGCCCAAACCACTTGCATCACACTCAATTTCAAATGTCTTTTCAAAGTTAGGCAAGGCAAGTAATGGTTCATTGGTTAATTTCTCCTTAAGTTCATTAAAGGCTTTATCTTGCATTTCCCCCCATTGGAACACAACATTTTTTTTTACCAAATCATTCAATGGTGCAGCTATGGTACTAAAGTCCTTTATAAACCTCCTATAAAAGCTAGCTAACCCATGAAAACTCCTTACCTCACTTGCATTTGTTGGTGTTGGCCAATCGTGAATTGCCTTAACTTTTTCTCAATGTCCACTTCTACTCCATTTTTACCAACTATAAATCCAAGAAAGTTAACTTTTTCCAAGCAAAAACAACACTTATTAAAATTAGCATAAAGTTCCTCATTTCTAAGTGTAGTTAGAACAGACCTAACATGTTCGACATGTTCAAGCAAAGTCTTTGAATAAATTAGAATATCATCAAAATACACAACAACATACTTTCCTAAATATTCTCTCAAAACATAGTTCATTAAACGCATAAATGTGCTAGGAGCATTAGTTAGTCCAAAAGGCATAACAAGCCATTCATACAACCCAAACTTAGTTTTGAAAGCTGTTTTCCATTCATCACCTACATGCATTCTAATTTGATGATATCCAGATTTTAAATCAATCTTTGTAAATAAGCACGAACCATGCAATTCATCAAACATATCATCTAGTCTAGGAATAGGATGTCGATACTTTTCTGATGATTTTGTTGATGGCTCTACAATCTACACACATGCGCCAAGTTCCATCTTTCTTTGGCACCAATATGACAGGTACTGAGCATGGACTCAAACTCTCTCGTACATAGCCTTTAACAATGAGCTTCTCCACTTGTCTTTGAATTTCCTTGGTCTCGGTTGGATTGGCTCTATAAGCTAGCCTCTTGGGAATGACAACCCCTGGAATGAAGTCTATTTTGTGCTCAATTCCTCGAATGGGAGGTAGTCCTTTAGGTACTTCATCTTGGAACACATCCTCAAATTCCTGTAAAAGAGATTGAAACACACTAGGCAAAGAAAGAGTATTATCGTTAGAAGCCAAATATCCTTCCTTTTACATAAGCACAAAGATTGGTTTTTGGGAAAACATTGCCCTTCTCACCTCTCACACTCTAGCAAAACAGCTCACTTTTTTTGACTTTTTTTCATTTTCATCACTTTTTTCACTCTCCCTACCACTTTTTTTCTCTCTTTTATTTTTCGCTATTTTCTCACTCACTTCTTTTTTTTCTTTTAATTCTTTTTCTTCATACTCTCTCTTTTTTTCCTCCAACTTCATTTGATCAATATATACATCATTAGAACTTAAAGGTACAAGAGTTGTTTTTCTTCCATCTTTTGTGAAAGAATACCTATTCAAATAACCATCATACATGACCTTCCTATCAAATTGCCAAGGTCTACCAAGCAATATATCTCCAATGAGCATAGGTAACACATCACAAAGAATCTCATCTTGATATTTTCCTAAAGAAAAAGTAATTAATGCTTGAGAAACTACCTTCATTGCCCCACTATCATTGAGCCATTGGAGCTTGTATGGTTTAGGATGGTGTTGAATTGGAATTTGCAACCTCTTGATCAAAAATGTACTTACGACGTTGGTGCAACTTCCACTATCAATAACAAGACTACAAGGAGTCCCATTAACGAGACATCTTGTATGGAATAAGTTGTCTCTTTGGTCATCAACATCATTCTCCTTAATTTGAGTGGTAAGGAGTCTTCTTGTTACAATGGCCAAATGACTCCCATCTTCCAATTCCTCCTCATTCTCATTTTCTTTTTCATCAATTAACTCATCTTCGTCGCTGTCCTCTCCATCGGTGACAACTTGTCCATTTTTAATGATCATGACTTTCTTGTTAGGACAATCACGACTGATATGTCCACTCCCTTGACATTTCCAACATTTGATATCTCTATTTCTCTCTCGAACCTCCTTATATCCTTCCATTTTATCCTTGCCTTTAGAACTTTCGGCATTGTCCTTTTTGTCAAACTCATACTTGCCTTTTGGCTTCAAATCAACCTTAACATTATTTGCATTCTTTTTCCAAGTATTGGCAGAAAAAGTAGTAGACTTAGAAGAAGAGTACCTCTTGGAATTCTCCTTCTCCCATGCTAATTGTCCTTCAATTTTGACAGCAAGGTGTAACAATTCCTTCATATCAAAGTAAGGTTGTCTATCAACTTGATGAGCCAATTGTCGGTTCAACCCGCCAAGGAACCTAGCCATTGTATCCTCCTCATCTGCCTTGAATTAAGAACCCTTGAATTAAGAGATTAACACCTCTTTATAGATTTGGGAACAACCAAGAGAAAAGGCTAGAATTTGATTACCTCTTAAGATCAATGATCTAGAAGCAAGATATGGAAGATCTTGTTCTAGATTGAGTCACTCCACAATCAAGCTTGATCAAGGCTGGATTGAATGGCTCAAATGCATTCTATCACAAGATTGCAAGGGAAACTTAGAAAAAGAGACAAAGAACATGCCCTAAAATTCTAAGAAAATGATCTCTTGTAGAGAGCTAATTTTCATTCATTCAAAATCTGAGTTTTACAACTTACTTCATGGCTATTTATAGCCTATGAAAGTTAAACCTAAAATAAAGAAACCAACATAATTACCATAATGCCATTGTTGCAAAATATAACCTAAAACATTAAAAACAAGATTTTAAACATAGACTTGCATAAAAGCTCCTAAAATCTGAAAATTGATGTTTGTGTTGCCAACTCTAACATTTGTATTTCCCCTTGTCGAATGATTAAGACATTTAAATCAAGTCAAATGTCATTAATTCCATGGACAACTTCAATCTTGCATACATTGACTTCCAAAGCATCAAATGGTTCCTCTTCCCTTGAAATGGTGTCTAGCACATGAAATGAATTTTGAATTGAAGCTATCCACTGTCGAAGGTGAAGAATGAATGCTTGTTGAATCTTCTTTGCTTTGGATCGTGTAATAGGTCCAAGTGCAACTTGTGGAACTCCATGATCCTTATCACCTGCCGCCCATCAGCGCCTAGCGTGACCTTGCCGTCTGACTGTCCGTCCGCCCGCGTCGGCCAAGGCCGTGCGCGTGAGTTGCTCCCGAGCCGAGCCCTGTTTATTTTATTATATTTAGGCCTATGGATTGTGATTATTGTTGTGTTTGTTAGGTTCTCGTTACCTAGCTCGGGTTTGATCGTAGCTTAGGATTCTTGTGTGTAGTTGCCTTCCGACCAGGTAAGGATTTCTTACCGGAGTTGTGTGGGCCCTGCGATATTATATGTGATTGCAGTTTGTATGCTTGTTTGTGTTTATCAGCATGTTAAGTGATAGGTGCTCTGTTTTGAATTCCCGACTGGCATGATTTCTTATGTTGTTCTTCATGTTAGTCCATGCTAGATTGTTCTGTTTTGGCATGCTCGTTATCTGTTCTTGCTTCGTAGTATCATGCTAGGTTCGTTGTATCTGTTGAACACGTATTGGATTGTATTGGATTGTTTGTTGTTGATGTATAGCTTAGAGTCCAGATAGGTAGCATCATCCGGGCCAGAATGCATAAAGTATCTTGCATCCATGGCAGGGACGTACGAGGTAGTACTCCGTCCCTGGACCCCGTTAGGGTTTAGCTAACCCTACCGGTAGGCCCTGCAATCTTGGGTGAGGGTGGCAGATTGTTAAATGCCCCAACGCTCAGGATGATGACTTGGCATTGCCTTGTCCGGCGGTAAACGCGTCCTCGGCGTGTTTGGCAAAGAGTAGCCCTTGATTGCCACCTGTTAGGGCAAGGACGGCTTCCTGGTGTAAGCCTACCACGACTCATTCGTTAGCCTCAGGTGCGGTGGTTTAGGCTGACATAGTTCACGTGTCCAGGTCTCACACCCCTATGTCAGTGACACCGATCCAGAGATTTAGTTAGGCATGGTGATTGGAGCTAGGCAGCTTGCCACTATACCCAGCACCCCCTAGAGTCTGCAGTAGCATGCGGTGCGCGCATACGCTCATTACAGCGCCGACTGGAGAGCTCCTCGGGATTGTGAGCCAGTGCACCTTTCGTATAGACAGTAGACAGGCTGAGGCCGGGACTTGTTTCTCGTATAGGGCGTTTTGTGTGGTGGTTTATTCCGGACTAAGACCCTGAGTTGGCATCCGATGTTTATGTGTGGATTTAAGCTATGTGCTCTATTCTGTGTTCATATTCATAGCTTGCATACCTTTTTGCTAGATGACCATGTATATCGTATTGTACCCCGGTTGGGGATTCTTACTGAGTAATTCGTTACTCACCCTTATTTTTGTGGTTTTCCACAGGTAACCAAGGTGCGAGACAGGATGGCTGAAGGAGGAGCTGTGATCATGGGAACCAGCTGTTCATCTCTGATTTTATGCTATGACTCTTTGTCTTTTCTTTTCCTCTGAATGCATGTAGCCGGGCACGGAACCCTAGGTTGTTTTCTGAATGTTTTTACGGATTCCAGTACTGTTGTAACTACTGAAAGTTTTGAATGCTTTAATAAATCTCTGATCAGAGTAAACTTTTGGAAACGTATTTGTCTTGAAACAAGTGCTTGGAGACAGGGACAGGTTTCATGAATTTGTATTGACTTTAAATTGAATGTTTGAATGTTTTGGTTTTAATTGGAATCCGAAAGTCATTTCTGCATATTGTCTTTTACTTTGAATGCATGCATTGAGGTAAAGGCCCATTTCGAGCCCCTTTTGGGTCGGGTCTTTACAACCATTTTGCATTTTGATTTTAGTTTTGAATGATTGAGGTAAAGGACACTTGAGCTACCCAGGCTAGTCCACACTAGGACCTGCTCCACAAGCATCCACATAAGCAAAGTCATAGCTAACTCCTCTCCTGGAGTGGTACTCCAGGGCAAATCACCTCCACCCTCTCTTTAGGGGAAAACCAACAACTGGGCCACAAGTGGCCTACGGGAGTCTAACCTCTGCCTCCCTCTGGAATGATGTCCCAGCGGCATCCGAATCTATCTGGATACCTCAACAAACCACAACATACATCACACACTGCGGGAAGTTGGCATGATGGCGCTCTAAACCCAAACCAACAACGAGTCAGAACCTGCTCGTCTCCGCTCCACAACACTACACAAGGCATACACTAGATGAAAAGTATTGTAAATTCTTAACCCATTTCTTTTAAAACGGTAAACTTAGGCGTACCTGATGACTGTCAGAGTGCTGATGATCATGGAAAAACGACCTACAACAAAAAGGTCGGTCTACAGAATCTATGACTCGAGCTCGATACCAAGCTCAGAAGACCCCGGCCGAATGAGGTTCTAAAATAGGCCTTTACCTCAATGCATGCATTCAAAACTAAAATCAAAATGCAAAATGGTGTTCGGATTCTAAGTAAAAACTAAAACATCAACATCCATTTAAAAGTCAACATAAATTCCTGAAACCTGCCCCTGTTTCCAAGCACCTGTTCCAAGACAAATACATTTCCAAAACTCACTCTGATCAGAGATTTATTTAAAACATTCAAAGCTTTCCAATAGTTGCAACAGTGCTAGAATCCGGAAATACAGTCAGAAAACAACCTAGGGCTCCGTGCCCAACTACATGCATTCAGAGGACATTTAAAACATAAAACATAAACACAAGACTCAGAGTTCAAAACAACGGGTTTCCATGATCATAGCTCCTCCTCCAGCCATCCTGTCTCGCACCATGGTTACCTGTGGAA
Source organism: Sicyos edulis (assembly GCA_036507275.1). Lineage (NCBI taxonomy): Eukaryota > Viridiplantae > Streptophyta > Magnoliopsida > Cucurbitales > Cucurbitaceae > Sicyos > Sicyos edulis. The sequence continues at coordinate 11,621,831 of CM071847.1, forward strand.
AAACCACAAAATAAGGGTGAGTAACGAATTACTCAAGAAGAATCCCCAACAGGGGGTACAATACGATATACATGGTCATCTAGCAGAAAGATATGCAAGCTATGAATATAAACACAGAATAGAGCACATAGCTTAAATCCACACATAATCATCCGATGCCAACTCAGGGTCTTAGTCCGGAATAAATCACCACACAATACGCCCTATACGAGAAACAAGTCTCGGCCTCGGCTGTCATCTCATCGGACGAAAGGTGCATCGCTCACAATCTCGAGGAGCTCTCGGTCGGCGGCAGTAATGAGCGTAAGCGCGCACCGCATGCTACCGCTGCAGACTGGGGTGCCGGGTCTAGTGGCAAGCCGCCCAGTCCAGCCACCATGCCTAACTAAATCTCCGGATCGGTGTCACCATCATAGGGGTGTGAGACACGGACACATGAACTATGTCACCTGAACCACCGCACTGAGGCTAAGGAAACGGCCGTGGTAGGCTTACACCAGAAGCCGTCCTTGCCCTATCAGGTGGCAATCAAGGGCTACTGCCGAAACACGCTGAGGACGTGCCGGCTACCGGGGACAAGGCAATGCCAAGTCATCATCCTGACCGTTGGGGCATTAACAGACTGCCACCCTCACCCAAGATTGCAGGGCCTATGTAAGGGACCCGACCCGAATGGGGCACTAAATGGGCCCTTACCCCAATGCATGCATTCAAAGTAAAGGACATTAAACAGACACGCAGACGAACGGCTGGGCGCGCGGGCGTGCGGCGCGAGGCGACGGCTGCGATAGCGTGCGACAGGGGCCTGGCGCGCGATGGCTGCGACTGCGAGCGACTGGCGATCTGGCGCGCGATGGAGAGGCTGCCGGCGACCTTGGGTGATCTGGGCTGCTGCTGTCCGGCCTGGCGTGCGGCAGGGGCTGCTTCGGCAGATCTGGGCGTTAGAGAAGAACGAGCTCGAATTCGAGCGATTGGAGAAGATTCGACGCGCGATTTGTTGATGGAGAACTCCCCTACACTAGCTGCACAACAACCATACCTCAAATCACCTCGACTCGGCCGGAAATGGCGAAGCCCGAAACAGGGGTAAAATTTAAGAAGAAGAAGAAGAAGAGAGAAGAAGAGAGAAGGACTCACCAGCTGCTATTGTAAATTCTTAACCCTTTTTCTACAACAAATAGTAAACTTAGGCGTACCTGATGACTGTCGGAGTGCTAGTGATCATGGGAAAACGACCTACAACAAAAGGTCAATCTACAGAATTTATGACTTTGAGCTCTAATACCAACTGTAAGGGACCCGACCCGAATGGGGCACTAAAAGGGCCCTTACCCCAATGCATGCATTCAAAGTAAAGGACATTAAACAAACATGATTTCGGATTCCAATTAAAAACAAAACATTCAAAACAATCCCTTTAAAAACTAGACAATTTCCCTGGAACCTGTCCCTGTCTCCAAGCACCTGTTCCAAGATAAATACATTTCCAAAGTATACTCCGTTCAGAGATTTCTTAAAATCATTCAAAACATGTCTAGATACAATAATGCTGGAATCCACAAAATATTTAGAAAACATCCTAGGGCTCGTGTGCGGCTACATGCATTCGGGAGAAAATAAAACATAAAGAGTCATAACACAAAATCGAGTTTGATGATGGGCCCCATGATCACAGCTCCTCCTTGACCATCCTGTCTCTCATAACTTGGTTACCTGTGGAAAAACCACAATAATAAGGGTGAGTAACGAATTACTCAGTAAGAATCCCCAACCGGGGTACAATACGATATACATGGTCATCTCGATGAGCGTATGCAAGCTATGAGTATAAACACATAATAGAGCACATAGCTTAGCCCACACTTGGGCCTCAGATGCCAACTTAGGGTCTTAGTCCGAAATAATATCCACCACACAATCCAATACACAAGTCGCCCTATACGAGAAACAAGTCCCGGCCTCAGCCACTCTACTGTCGACGAAAGGTACACTGGCTCAAGATCCCGAGGAGCTCTCCGGTCGGCCTCGAGCCTCCCTGCCCTCTACGAGTGACTGGCATAACGACAATCTACACCCAAACGAACAATGAGTCAGAACCTGTTTTCCCTGCTCCTCAACAACAAGTCATATACATGCAAGGTGCAAACGGTATTGTAATTCTTAACCCTTAACCTTAAACTTTCGGACATACACGATGGTGGTGGGCCGATGATCATGGAAAACAACCTACAACTACAGGTCAGTCTACAGAACCTATAACTCTGGGCTCTGATACCAACTGTAAGGACCCGACCCAAAAGAAGCGGTCTCTAACCTAGATCCTTACTTAGCATGCATGTCTAGGAATGTAAAACACCATCCAACGTACTAATTTAAAACTTTTGCAATCAACAGAACTTTAAACAAACCACAAAAGCCAATGTAAAAATCAAGAGTAATTTGACTGATCAGTGCTTTTCTTAAAAACAAACAAGAGTACGGTACGAGAACCATAAAATAGTTTGAGTGTTTCCCTAGGGACTCAAGTCCCACTACATGCTAAATCATAAAGAAAACAATAAAAGAACGTGCATCCCAGAGTCAGCTATCCATGATCATCCAGCCGCCTCCTCCTAGCCATCATGCATATGTCCCAAGTTACCTGGTGGAAAACCACAGAAAATAAGGGTGAGCAACGAGTTACTCAGTAAGAATCCCCAACCGGGGTACAATACGAAAACATATCATTTAGCACACGGACATGCAACCATGCAATGACTCAGAGCAAACAGATGGGTCAACAGAACGTCACTCTTGGGGCTTGCCTATTCGAGGCTTACAGCTACCAACTACCCTAGGTTCCACACCTGGGTGTCCTTCGAGCCTTACACAACCTAGGACTCAGTGTTGCCCATCGGGGACTTATACACCTAGGATGCCCATCAGGGTCTTACACCTCCAACTCAATGATGCCCATCGGGGACTTATACACCTAGGATGCCCATCGGGGTCTTACACCTCCAACTCAGTGATGCCCATCGGGGACTTATACACCTAGGATGCCCATCGGGGTCTTACACCTCCAACTCAGTGATGCCCATCGGGGACTTATACACCTAGGATGCCCATCGGGGTCTTACACCTCCGGATGTCCATCGGGGCCTTCCCCTAGCGGGACGCACTAGTTATCTCTACAATCTCTTACACTATACATCATCCGCCAATTCCTAGCATGGCACTAACAGGATAACAAGGTCACGGTTATGCCGAGACAATTTAACTCCTAGCATGATAACTAACAGGATATATCAGGAATCTCAAGCACAAAAATCACCTGGAAACAAGAAAGAGCAAGCAACCTATCCACTAGAAATTCCATACAAACACAACACATGGCATGCTATCAAGTATTCGCAGGGTCCACACAACCCCGGTAAGAAATCCTTACCTGGAAGTGAATAGAACCAACGATCAACGGATGACTCTCGAGCTTCTAAGCGAACCCGACAACCTAAGCAAGTAATAAAATCAACCTAATTAACCAACAACAGCTAAAAAGAACATAAAGTCCAAAGGGTCAGCCTCGGGAATTTACCAACCGAGAAGCACACGCCTCGCAGCAGAAGGAGCAAGAATGACGCCGCTGGCTGGTGCGGCAGGACGCATGTGGCGCTGCATGTGCTCGGCGCACGGTCAAGGCGTGCGGACAATGGCGCGCGTGTGGGCGACCTAGGCTGCGGGGCCGGCGCGGGAACGAACGACACGTTGGGACGACGCGCGGGCGAGAGGGGCGACCCGGGCGAACGGACGAGCGACGCGGCTAGTGCGCTGGTGCGCGGTTGTGCGGATGCGGCCGGACGGACTGGCGGCGGGCGGTGCTTGCTGAGGCGCACGCAGGCGGCGGCGACGGTGTTTGGCCGATCGGTCGAGGCGAAGGGTCGGCAGAGTCGCGACGGCGACGTGGGCGACGGCGGGCGAGGGTGGCAGTGCGACGGCGGCGGCGTGGCGGTGGGGCGAGGGTGTGGGGAGAGGGTTTTGCGAGAGGAGAGTTTTCCTTTTTTTTTTTTTCTTTTTTTTTTTCTTTCTTCCTCAAATTAAATAAGCTTTGGAAATCTAAAATTCCCTTCCTAAGGCTTTCCTCCTTCAAACCCTAGCTGACGCATTTATTTTCTTTAATTAATTCCAAACTCCCATCTCTCTTTGAGGCCGAGGGTTGAGTCCTCCAAATAACATCTTTTAAACCTTATTTTATATTTAACAAAAATCCGGCTGTTATAATACTCCCTCCTTGGAGGACTTCCAGCCCCTCGGAAGTTCTTTGCACTAAAACAACTCGGGTAATTTCTCCTCATCTCCCTTCCAACTCCCAAGTAGCTTCCTCAACTCTCGATTCCGCCACTGCACTTTCACTAAATCAATAGCTCGGTTCCTCAAGACTTTCTTCTCAAATGCTAAGATCTTTATGGGTTTTTCCTCAAAGCTCAGTCATGGTTTAGCCGCAAAGGCTCGAAATCTATGATATGCGAAAGGTCCGCCACATAATTTTGCGAGCATCAAACATGGAACACACTATGCATCGCAGCCAAGGATGGCGGCAATGCTAACCGGTAGCTACGGCCCCAATCCTCGCGAGGATCCGGAATGCTCCAACAAACTTGGGGCTCGGCTTCCCCTTCCTACCAAACCTCGAACTCCACGACGGAGCTACCTTAAGGAACACGTCTTTGGCCAATCTCAAACTCCAACTCTCTACGTCGACATCGGCGTAGCTCTTGTGCTGCGCGGGCGGTCAACATACTAGCTCGATCTTTCGGACAGCCTCATTGGTCAAGCTGGAGCAACTCGGACCCAATACTCGCTGTCTCCAACCTCTTCCCGAATCACGATTGCCATCCGAATGGTTGATAGAAAACTATTGTTGTAGGCAAACTCCATCAAATACAAAATCTTGGTCCCAAGCGCCAGAAAATCCAACACACGGGCTCGCAACATATCCTCTAAGATCCGATTTACCCGCTCGGTCCGCCATCGGTGCGTGGGTGGAAGGTTGTCTTTGTAGCCGCACTCGTGCCCAAACTCGCTGAAGGGCTTTCCAAAACCGTGATGTAAAACGGGAATCCGGTCGGAGATAATTTTAAGCGGCACTCCGTGGTACCTCACTATTCGCTCAAGGAGCAGTGTGCCCACCGCTCCACGGTGTAGTTTATCTCGCCGGAATGAAGTGGGCACACTTAGTCAACCTATCAACGACCACCCAAATCTGTGCATATCCTCTAGGGGTTCTGGGCAATCCCGAAATAAAATCCATGGTAATTTCCTCCCACTTCCACCGTGGCACCCGAGCGATCGTAGCAACCCCCTGTTTGGTTTTACGCCAGGCGCCTTCACTTGCCGACAAGTGAGACACCGATCGACAAACCGGGCAATCTCTCTCTTCATCCCCATCCACCAAAAAGTGCGCTTAAGATCTTGGTACATCTTGTTACCCCCAGGTGCCATGCAAAAGGCGAGGTGTGAGCCTCGGTCAACAACTCGAATGAATACCGGCATCGCATTTGGGACACATAGCCGATTTTATATCTCAAGCCACCATCCGCAAATATCTCAAAATCAAAGTCACCATCACTGGACCTCTCATACAACGTTTTCAACTTAGGATCATTCAATCGCCGTCAATAATCCTTTGCCTTACCGCAGTGGATGGTCAATCGAGCTACCTGGCGGTAACATCCCCTAACAACATCGCTACTTCGCTCTCCCGAGGTCTTTCCTTATGATACTTTTGGGATTTGCCAACGTTGCTAGATGCGAGGTCTTCCTACTTAGTGCATCCGCCACAACATTTTGCCTTTCGGGGTGATACAAGATCTCACAATCGTAATCCTTTACAAGCTCCAACCACCTCCTCTCGCCTCATGTTTAGGTCCTCCGAGTGAAGAAATACTTGAGGCTTTGGTGGTCCGAGAAAATCTGAATCTTTTCCCCATACAAGTAGTGTCTCCAGCATTTTAAGTGCAAAGACGACCACGCCAACTCCATATCATGAGTCGGATAGTTACTCGCTCTTCTTCTGTTTCAATCGCCTCGAGGGTACGCTTATCACTTTACCGTGTTGCATCGTAACGCATCCCAAACCAAACTTGCTAGCATCACTATACACCACGAAACCCCCCGCTCCCTCGGGCGCCAACACCGGCGCAGACGTCAAGCCGCTCTTTGGCTTTAGCAAAACTCTCATCGCACTTCTTATCCCAAACGAAATCGACGCGCCCTTTCGTCAACCGAGTAAGCGGGCCGCTATAGCAGAAAAATTTTGAACGGCGTCGGTAATATCCGCCGGACCGAGGAAGCTACGAATCTCCGACACGATCGTCGGTGCCGCCCACGAACTAACGGCCTCTACCTTGAAGGGTCCACAACCACTCCCTACTTAGACACAACGTGTCCTTAAAAGCTACCTCCTCGAGCCAAAAGTCACTTGTGAGAACTTTGCATAGAGCTTGTTCTCGCGCAAGGGTGCCAAAATCGCCTTAGGTGCAGAGGCATGGTCCTCCTTAGACTTAGAGTACACAAGAATGTCATCTATGAACACGATGACAAAGCGGTCCAAGAACGCCTTGAACACTCTATCCATCATGTCCATGAATGTAAATGGGCGTTCATCATCCGAAAGACAGGACTACGAACTCATAATGCCCATAACTCGACTGAACGCCGTCTTGGGAATATCTCGCATCCCGAATCCTCAAGCTGGTGGTAGCCCGACCTCAAGTCAATCTTCGAAAACACACAAGCTCCTCGAGGTGGTCAAACAGTCATCGATACGAGGCGGCGGATACTTGTTCTTAATGGTTACCTTGTTCGGTTCTTCTGTAATCGATGCATAGACGATCGAGCCATCCTTTTTCTTAACAAAGCAAAGACGGTGCTCCCACGAGGACACACTCGGCCTAATAAATCCTCTGTCAAGCAACTCCTGCGCACTGTTCCTTTAACTCTTTCAGCTCACTTTGGCGCCATACGATAAGGAGCTTTCGAGATAGGGCGAGTCCCGGCCAAGCTCTATTGAGAAGTCCACCTCCTCTTCGGCGGCAGGCGTGCAATTCTTCAGAAAAACATCCGCAAACTCTTGCACTATGGGCACCGCTCGATGAGATAAGCGGTCACGGTTCTCCCGGTCAACTTAGCTAAGAAACCCCAAGCTCCTCGAGCTAACAAACGGTGAGCTTTAATCGCCGAAATCACGGCGGACACACCCCACTCTGGGTGCCCCGGAAATTTAAAGCTAGGCCTACCGCGGCGCTTCGAGCACCACCTCCTTACAACGACAGTCAATCATAGCGTGGTTATCGCCTAACCAATCCATGCCGAGGATCACATCAAAATCGCTCATAGCTAACACTATGAGGGTAACTGCAGAGTCCGGTCTGACACACGTATCCGACCATCCCTTACTTCTCTACAGCTAGCTTGAAGATACTAGTTCCCGAGGAGTAGCGACAGATAACTCAAAACCTAGAGGCTCTAAATTCATGCAAGCACGCTCAAAGAAAACAAAGCAAAAACAAAAGAATGGGTGGAACCCGAATCAAACAACACAAAGGCGAGGTGATCAAGAACTAGGAGCGCACTCGCCATCGCGGGTTCGGCTCTCTCAGCCTCCTGGCGAGTCGTAGCATATACTCTTCCCTGCTTCTGCTGCTAAGCTGGCTGTGCCACCACTGCCTTCTGGTTGCAATGCCGGGCCTGATGCCCCTCCTTACCACAGTTATAGCAAGCTCTAGGGTTACCACCACAAGGCCCCAATCTTTGTTTACCACGGGGTCTACAATACGGTGGTGGCCTCCCACGCCCGTTGGCGAGGTTGATCACGGTTCACGATCCGGTGCCGATCTCGCCATGATAGTAGTACGACGGCTACGACCGCCGCCATGCCCATTACCTCTGCGTCAAACTTACGCCGACCCGAAGTACACTGGGGCCTTCGCACCACAAAGACTAACAACCCGCTCGGAGGATACTTTCCATCATAAATAGTTGCCAACTGCACTGCCTTGGCAAAAGTCTCTGGGGCCTGTGCCCTAACATCCTGAGACACTCCCTGCCTCAGACCCGCAATAAACTTCCTGATCTTCAGCTCAGGAGTAGCAATCAACTGCGGTGCGAAGTACCCATACTCCGAAAACTTCCTATCATACACCTCGATTGGGTGGACCCGCTAAGGTTCGAAAACAGCTCAATCATCTTTTCTTGGGCTTCTTCATCGATAAATTTTGTCTTGAACTCACCTTGAAGAATTCCTGTGGCAGTGGGGAGACCCACCACTGGTCTCTCACTCAAGGTGGAATCCCACCACCACTTAGTTATTCTAGCTAACGCATGAGCCGCACATCGAGCTCGCTGCACCTCGTGACAAGCCATTACCATAAAAGTATACTCTAGCTCGGCAATCCACTGGCCGCCACGGTGGTTCTCCAGGGGGCACTAAACTTCTCCGGCTTCCATTTGACGAAATCTTTTAGCCACTTGCCCAAATCCTCGGCACCTTCCGCCACAACGGCCTCGTTCACAATTGGCTCTCTCTTGAGTGGCAAGTACTCGTGGCATCTGCAGATCCTCTCTTTGAACCAACTCGGTCACCGCTCTATCGAATCCGGGACTCCTCCTCTGCGTGCACTAATGAGCTGCGTCTCGACCCTCTCTGCTCGGCCCTCGGTCGAGAGCAACCCAACCATAAGAGCCCTCATGGACTCCACAAAAGCAACTCCGGTGCAGCCTCCCGAGGGTGAGTTGCCTCCACGCCCTCACCGGCAGGGCAGCAGCGAGAAGGGCACGAGGCGGCCTAACATCAGCGATCGGCTTGGGACGACGTCCCTCCCGTGTCGGAATCAATACGAATGCCCTGGCTGGTTGGCCTCGAGCCTCCCTGCCCTCTACGAGTGACTGGCATAACGACAATCTACACCCAAATGAACAATGAGTCAGAACCTGTTTTCCCTGCTCCTCAACAACAAGTCATATACATGCAAGGTGCAAACGGTATTGTAATTCTTAACCCTTAACCTTAAACTTTCGGACATACCTGATGGCTGGCGGAGCGCTGATGATCATGGAAAACAACCTACAATCTGCAGTCGAGTCTACAGAACCTATAACTCTGGGCTCTGATACCAACTGTAAGGACCCGACCCAAAAGAAGCGGTCTCTAACCTAGATCCTTACTTAGCATGCATGTCTAGGAATGTAAAACACCATCCAACGTACTAATTTAAAACTTTTGCAATCAACGTAACTTTAAACAAACCACAAAAGCCAATGTAAAAATCAAGAGTAATTTGGTGATCGGTGCTTTTCTTAAAAACAAACAAGAGTACTGATGACGAGAACCATAAAATAGTTTGAGTGTTTCCCTAGGGACTCAAGTCCCACTACATGCTAAATCATAAAGAAAACAATAAAAGAACGTGCATCCAGTCGTCAGCTATCCATGATCATCCAGCCGCCTCCTCCTAGCCATCCTGCCTATGTCCAAGTTACCTGGTGGAAAACCACAGAAAATAAGGGTGAGCAACGAGTTACTCAGTAAGAATCCCCAACCGGGTACAATACGAAAACATATCATTTAGCACACGGACATGCAACCATGCAATGACTCAGAGCAAACAGATGGGTCAACGAGCGTCACTCTTGGGGCTTGCCTATTCGAGGCTTACAGCTACCAACTACCCTAGGTTCCACACCTGGGTGTCCTTCGAGCCTTACACAACCTAGGACTCAGTGTTGCCCATCGGGGACTTATACACCTAGGATGCCCATCAGGGTCTTACACCTCCAACTCAGTTATGTCCATCAGGGACTTAAACACCTAGGATGCCCATCAGGGTCTTACACCTCCAACTCAGTGATGCCCATCGGGGACATATACACCTAGGAGTCCCATCGGGGTCTTACACCTCCAACTCAGTGATGCCCATCGGGGTCTTATACACCTAGGATGCCCATCGGGTCTTACACCTCCAACTCGGTGATGCCCATCGGGACTTATACACCTAGGATGCCCATCGGGGTCTTACACCTCCAACTCAGTGATGCCCATCGGGGACTTATACACCTAGGATGCCCATCGGGGTCTTACACCTCCAACTCAGTGATGCCCATCGGGGACTTATACACCTAGGATGCCCATCGGGTCTTACACCTCCAACTCGTTGATGCACATGGGGACTTATACACCTAGGATGCCCATCGGGTCTTACACCTCCGGATGTCCATCGGGGCCTTCCCGAGCGGGGACGCACTAGTTACCTCTACAATCTCTTACACTATACATCATCCGCCAATTCCTAGCATGGCACTAACAGATAACAAGGTCACGGTTATGCCGAGACAATTTAACTCCTAGCATGATAACTAACGAGGATATATCAGAATCTCAAGCACAAAAATCACACTGAAACAAGAAAGAGCAAGCAACCTATCCACTAGAAATTCCATACAAACACAACACATGGCATGCTATCAAGTATTCGCAAGGTCCACACAACCCCTGGGAAGAAATCCTTACCGGAAGTGAATAGAACCAACGATCAAGCGGATGACTCTCGAGCTTCTAAGCTTAACCCGACAACCTAAGAAAGTAATAAAATCGACCTAATTAACCAACAAAGAGCTAAAAAGAACATAAAGTCCAAAGGGTCAGCCTCGGGAATTTACCAACCGAAGCAGCACACGCCTCGCGAAAGAAGCAAGGAGCAAGAACGACGCTGGATGTGCGGCAGTGGACGCTGGCGCCTGGCGCTGCGGCAGCTAGCTAGGGCGCACGGTCAAGGCGCGTCGGGATACGGCGGGCGCTGCGGCGCGACTGGCCGCGGGCCGGCGCGGAACGAGCTACACGTTGGGACGACGCGCAGGCAGGCGGAAGTGGCGAGCGAGTGGCGGACGACGACGAGCGACGCTGAGTGGTGCGCTGTGCGCGTGCGCGTGCAGATGCCGCCGGACGGAGCGGTGCGGGCGGTGCGCTGGGGCGCACGGTGCGGCGCATGTGGTTCTTTCTCATTTTGCACATATTTGAGTAGCTCTCTATTTCTCTATTTACTAATACAAACAGGACTGGCATTGTGTTGTGGCTTTGCAATAGCTCTTATGCTCGTTCCATTTGCATCTCATTAAACCTCGAGTGATCTTTCAAAGTTAGGTAGAGCATGACAACGTGCATTGGTCGATTTTTCTTTTAGCTCATTGAATGCGTTCTCTTGCTTTTGAGTCCATTAGAATTTGAGAATCTTTTTAACAAGTTCATTCTACCTCGAGGCTATGCCAAAGAAACCTTTCATAAACCTCATACAGAAACTGGCTAAACCATGAAGTATCATACCTTGGTTGAATTTGTGGGTGTTGCCCTCATTTACAATCCCTCTTTTAAAGCTTTATTTGGCTCCCGAGACGCTGTAAGCTTTCATGAACCTTGTGGGTGACAAACTCCTTTGGCCACAATTAAGATCACGAAAATTGCAAAAGTCCACACTCGTGCGTGTAGTTCTTATTCAAATGAGGTGTATTTAGGATGTGCTCCATTTAGCTTTCCGCGAAGATATGTGTTTCAAGTGTCGAAGCCGCCCTTATACCGATTCCATTTGCACCACATTCAATCTCAAAAGATCAATAAAAGTAAGAAAGGGCAAGTCATGGTGCATCGGTGAATTTTTCTCTAAATTCCTTGAATGCTTTCTTTTGCATTTTTTTACTAAATATATATATAACGTTCTTTCTGCGATGGTGCGGGCATGCGCCTGAAAGTCCTGATAAACCTCATGTACAAGCTAGCTAAATCATTTAAAGATCCTACTTCCGTTGCATCTGTGGCTGTTGCCACTTAGCATGTCTCTTTTGTAGCGTTGCTTTGCTCTAGAGATGCCTAAAGTTATCACGATCGATCCGTGTGGATGCCAAACCCCTTTGCCACAAGTAAGGTTAAAACGTCCAAAGCCCATACGATTGCGTGTAGTAGTTCTTTCTCAATTGTCGTGTATTTAAGTTGTGCTCCATTCAATGTTTCACTAAAAGACATGATTGGCCTTTTTTATTTTTCTTTTTTCTAGCATCGAAACAACTCTTATACCTAATCACTTTTAAATTATTCAATCTCAAAAGATCAAACAAAGCTAGGTGTAGCAAGACGGTGCACTGCTTAATAGCTCTTTAAATATGTTGAATGCCTTCTTTTGCTTCATTTTCATTCAAATTTCACGGTTCTTTTATCACGTTCCTTCGATGTTCAGGTGATGCCACTAAAATCCTCAATAAACCTCCGGTAAAAACTGCCACACCACGTAAGATCTTGCCTCGGTTGCATTTGCTGGTGTTGGCCACTTGGCATGTCTCTTGTTGAGCTTTGCTTGGCTCCTAAGATTCTTCGGGCTTTCATAATCTGCGTGGATGACAAACTCTTTTTTCCACAAGCAAGGTATCCAAACTTGCAAAGCCCTCACAAGTGCATGTGGTTCTTTCTCATTTTGCACATATTTGAGTAGCTCTCTATTTCTCTATTTACTAATATAAACAGGGTGGCCTTGTGTTGTGGCTTTGCAATAGCTCTTATGCTCGTTCCATTTGCATCTCATTAAACATCGAGTGATCTATCAAAGTTAGGTAGAGCATGACAACGTGCATTGGTCGGTTTTTCTTTTAGCTCATTGAATGCGTTCTCTTGCTTTTGAGTCCATTAGAATTTGAGAATCTTTTTAACAAGTTCATTCTACCTTGAGGCTATGCCAAAGAAACCTTTCATAAACCTCATACTGTAAATCGGCTACACCATGAAGTATCATACCTTGGTTGAATTTGTGGGTGTTGCCCTCATTTACAATGCGTCTTTTAAAGCTTTATTTGGCTCCCGAGACGACTGTAAGCTTTCATGAACCTTGTGGGTGACAAACTCCTTTGGCCACAATTAAGATCACGAAAATTGCAAACGTCCACACTCGTGCGTGTAGTTCTTATTCAAATGAGGTGTATTTAGGATGTGCTCCATTTCGCTTTCCGCGAAGATATGTGTTTCAAGTGTCGAAGCCGCCCTTATACCGATTCCATTTGCACCACATTCAATCTCAAAAGATCAATAAAAGTAAGAAAGGGCAAGTCATGGTGCATCAGTCAATTTTTCTCTAAATTCCTTGAATGCTTTCTTTTGCATTTTTTATCGAATATATATATAACGTTCTTTTCTGCGATGGTGCGGGCATGCTACTGAAAGTCCCTGATAAACCTCATGTACAAGCTAGCTAAATCATTTAAAGATCCTACTTCCGTTGCATCTGTGGCTGTTGCCACTTAGCATGTCTCTTTTGTAGCGTTGCTTTGCTCTAGAGATGCCTAAAGTTATCACGATCGATCCGTGTGGATGCCAAACGCCTTTGCCACAATTAAGGTTAAAACGTCCAAAGCCCATACGATTGCGTGTAGTAGTTCTCTCTCAATTGTCGTGTATTTAGGTTGTTCTCCATTCAATGTTTCACTCAAAGACATGATTGGCCTTTTTTATTTTTCTATTTTCTAGCATCGAAACAACTCTTATACCTAGTCACTTTCAAATTATTCAATCTCAAAAGATCAAACAAAGCTAGGTGTAGCAAGACGGTGCACTGCTTAATAGCTCTTTAAATATGTTGAATGCCTTCTTTTGCTTCATTTTCATTCAAATTTCACGCTTCTTTTATCAAGTTCCTTCGATGTTCAGGCGATGCCACTAAAATCCTCAATAAACCTCCAGTAAAAACCGCCACACCACGTAAGATCTTGCCTCGGTTGCATTTCTTTGGTGTTGGCCACTTGGCATGTCTCTTGTTGAGCTTTGCTTGGCTCCTAAGATTCTTCGGGCTTTCATAATCTGCGTGGATGACAAACTCTTTTTTCCACAAGCAAGGTATCCAAACTTGCAAAGCCCTCACAAGTGCATGTGGTTCTTTCTCATTTTGCACATATTTGAGTAGCTCTCTATTTCTCTATTTACTAATATAAACAGACTGGCCTTGTGTTGTGGCTTTGCAATAGCTCTTATGCTCGTTCCATTTGCATCTCATTAAACCTCGAGTGATCTATCAAAGTTAGGTAGAGCATGACAACGTGCATTGGTCGGTTTTTCTTTTAGCTCATTGAATGCGTTCTCTTGCTTTTGAGTCCATTAGAATTTGAGAATCTTTTTAACAAGTTCATTCTACCTTGAGGCTATGCCAAAGAAACCTTTCATAAACCTCATACAGAAACTGGCTACACCATGAAGTATCATACCTTGGTTGAATTTGTGGGTGTTGCCCTCATTTACAATGCGTCTTTTAAAGCTTTATTTGGCTCCCGAGACGCTGTAAGCTTTCATGAACCTTGTGGGTGACAAACTCCTTTGGCCACAATTAAGATCACGAAAATTGCAAACGTCCACACTCGTGCGTGTAGTTCTTATTCAAATGAGGTGTATTTAGGATGTGCTCCATTTCGCTTTCCGCGAAGATATGTGTTTCAAGTGTCGAAGCCGCCCTTATACCGATTCCATTTGCACCACATTCAATCTCAAAAGATCAATAAAAGTAAGAAAGGGCAAGTCATGGTGCATCAGTCAATTTTTCTCTAAATTCCTTGAATGCTTTCTTTTGCATTTTTTTACTGAATATATATATAACGTTCTTTCTGCGATGGTGCGGGCATGCGCCTGAAAGTCCTGATAAACCTCATGTACAAGCTAGCTAAATCATTTAAAGATCCTACTTCCGTTGCATCTGTGGCTGTTGCCACTTAGCATGTCTCTTTTGTAGCGTTGCTTTTCTCTAGAGATGCCTAAAGTTATCACGATCGATCCGTGTGGATGCCAAACGCCTTTGCCACAATTAAGGTTAAAACGTCCAAAGCCCATACGATTGCGTGTAGTAGTTCTCTCCCAATTGTCGTGTATTTAGGTTGTTCTCCATTCAATGTTTCACTCAAAGACATGATTGGCCTTTTTTATTTTTCTTTTTTCTAGCATCGAAACAACTCTTATACCTAGTCACTTTCAAATTATTCAATCTCAAAAGATCAAACAAAGCTAGGTGTAGCAAGACGGTGCACTGCTTAATAGCTCTTTAAATATGTTGAATGCCTTCTTTTGCTTCATTTTCATTCAAATTTCACGCTTCTTTTATCAAGTTCCTTCGATGTTCAGGCGATGCCACTAAAATCCTCAATAAACCTCCGGTAAAAACTGCCACACCACGTAAGATCTTGCCTCGGTTGCATTTGCTGGTGTTGGCCACTTGGCATGTCTCTTGTTGAGCTTTGCTTGGCTCCTAAGATTCTTCGGGCTTTCATAATCTGCGTGGATGACAAACTCTTTTTTCCACAAGCAAGGTATCCAAACTTGCAAAGCCCTCACAAGTGCATGTGGTTCTTTCTCATTTTGCACATATTTGAGTAGCTCTCTATTTCTCTATTTACTAATATAAACAGGACTGGCCTTGTGTTGTGGCTTTGCAATAGCTCTTATGCTCGTTCCATTTGCATCTCATTAAACCTCGAGTGATCTATCAAAGTTAGGTAGAGCATGACAACGTGCATTGGTCGGTTTTTCTTTTAGCTCATTGAATGCGTTCTCTTGCTTTTGAGTCCATTAGAATTTGAGAATCTTTTTAACAAGTTCATTCTACCTTGAGGCTATGCCACAGAAACCTTTCATAAACCTCATACGTAAACCGGCTACACCATGAAGTATCATACCTTGGTTGAATTTGTAGGTGTTGCCCTCATTTACAATGCGTCTTTTAAAGCTTTATTTGGCTCCCGAGACGCTGTAAGCTTTCATGAACCTTGTGGGTGACAAACTCCTTTGGCCACAATTAAGATCACGAAAATTGCAAACGTCCACACTCGTGCGTGTAGTTCTTATTCAAATGAGGTGTATTTAGGATGTGCTCCATTTCGCTTTCCGCGAAGATATGTGTTTCAAGTGTCGAAGCCGCCCTTATACCGATTCCATTTGCACCACATTCAATCTCAAAAGATCAATAAAAGTAAGAAAGGGCAAGTCATGGTGCATCAGTCAATTTTTCTCTAAATTCCTTGAATGCTTTCTTTTGCATTTTTTTACTGAATATATATATAACGTTCTTTCTGCGATGGTGCGGGCATGCGCCTGAAAGTCCTGATAAACCTCATGTACAAGCTAGCTAAATCATTTAAAGATCCTACTTCGTTGCATCCGTGGCTGTTGCCACTTAGCATGTCTCTTTGTAGCGTTGCTTTGCTCTAGAGATGCCTAAAGTTATCACGATCGATCCGTGTGGATGCCAAACGCCTTTGCCACAATTAAGGTTAAAACGTCCAAAGCCCATACGATTGCGTGTAGTAGTTCTCTCTCAATTGTCGTGTATTTAGGTTGTTCTCCATTCAATGTTTCACTCAAAGACATGATTGGCCTTTTTTATTTTTCTTTTTTCTAGCATCGAAACAACTCTTATACCTAGTCACTTTCAAATTATTCAATCTCAAAAGATCAAACAAAGCTAGGTGTAGCAAGACGGTGCACTGCTTAATAGCTCTTTAAATATGTTGAATGCCTTCTTTTGCTTCATTTTCATTCAAATTTCACGGTTCTTTTATCAAGTTCCTTCGATGTTCAGGCGATGCCACTAAAATCCTCAATAAACCTCCCAGTAAAAACCGCCACACCACGTAAGATCTTGCCTCGGTTGCATTTCTTTGGTGTTGGCCACTTGGCATGTCTCTTGTTGAGCTTTGCTTGGCTCCTAAGATTCTTCGGGCTTTCATAATCTGCGTGGATGACAAACTCTTTTTTCCACAAGCAAGGTATCCAAACTTGCAAAGCCCTCACAAGTGCATGTGGTTCTTTCTCATTTTGCACATATTTGAGTAGCTCTCTATTTCTCTATTTACTAATATAAACAGGACTGGCCTTGTGTTGTGGCTTTGCAATAGCTCTTATGCTCGTTCCATTTGCATCTCATTAAACCTCGAGTGATCTATCAAAGTTAGGTAGAGCATGACAACGTGCATTGGTCGGTTTTTCTTTTAGCTCATTGAATGCGTTCTCTTGCTTTTGAGTCCATTAGAATTTGAGAATCTTTTTAACAAGTTCATTCTACCTTGAGGCTATGCCAAAGAAACCTTTCATAAACCTCATACAGAAACTGGCTACACCATGAAGTATCATACCTTGGTTGAATTTGTGGGTGTTGCCCTCATTTACAATGCGTCTTTTAAAGCTTTATTTGGCTCCCGAGACGCTGTAAGCTTTCATGAACCTTGTGGGTGACAAACTCCTTTGGCCACAATTAAGATCACGAAAATTGCAAACGTCCACACTCGTGCGTGTAGTTCTTATTCAAATGAGGTGTATTTAGGATGTGCTCCATTTCGCTTTCGCAAGATATGTGTTTCAAGTGTCGAAGCCGCCCTTATACCGATTCCATTTGCACCACATTCAATCTCAAAAGATCAATAAAAGTAAGAAAGGGCAAGTCATGGTGCATCAGTCAATTTTTCTCTAAATTCCTTGAATGCTTTCTTTTGCATTTTTTTACTGAATATATATATAACGTTCTTTCTGCGATGGTGCGGGCATGCGCCTGAAAGTCCTGATAAACCTCATGTACAAGCTAGCTAAATCATTTAAAGATCCTACTTCCGTTGCATCTGTGGCTGTTGCCACTTAGCATGTCTCTTTTGTAGCGTTGCTTTTCTCTAGAGATGCCTAAAGTTATCACGATCGATCCGTGTGGATGCCAAACGCCTTTGCCACAATTAAGGTTAAAACGTCCAAAGCCCATACGATTGCGTGTAGTAGTTCTCTCCCAATTGTCGTGTATTTAGGTTGTTCTCCATTCAATGTTTCACTCAAAGACATGATTGGCCTTTTTTATTTTTCTTTTTTCTAGCATCGAAACAACTCTTATACCTAGTCACTTTCAAATTATTCAATCTCAAAAGATCAAACAAAGCTAGGTGTAGCAAGACGGTGCACTGCTTAATAGCTCTTTAAATATGTTGAATGCCTTCTTTTGCTTCATTTTCATTCAAATTTCACGGTTCTTTTATCACGTTCCTTCGATGTTCAGGCGATGCCACTAAAATCCTCAATAAACCTCCGGTAAAAACTGCCACACCACGTAAGATCTTGCCTCGGTTGCATTTGCTGGTGTTGGCCACTTGGCATGTCTCTTGTTGAGCTTTGCTTGGCTCCTAAGATTCTTCGGGCTTTCATAATCTGCGTGGATGACAAACTCTTTTTTCCACAAGCAAGGTATCCAAACTTGCAAAGCCCTCACAAGTGCATGTGGTTCTTTCTCATTTTGCACATATTTGAGTAGCTCTCTATTTCTCTATTTACTAATATAAACAGGACTGGCCTTGTGTTGTGGCTTTGCAATAGCTCTTATGCTCGTTCCATTTGCATCTCATTAAACCTCGAGTGATCTATCAAAGTTAGGTAGAGCATGACAACGTGCATTGGTCGGTTTTTCTTTTAGCTCATTGAATGCGCGTTCTCTTGCTTTTGAGTCCATTAGAATTTGAGAATCTTTTAACAAGTTCATTCTACCTTGAGGCTATGCCAAAGAAACCTTTCATAAACCTCATACAGAAACTGGCTACACCATGAAGTATCATACCTTGGTTGAATTTGTGGGTGTTGCCCTCATTTACAATGCGTCTTTTAAAGCTTTATTTGGCTCCCGAGACGCTGTAAGCTTTCATGAACCTTGTGGGTGACAAACTCCTTTGGCCACAATTAAGATCACGAAAATTGCAAACGTCCACACTCGTGCGTGTAGTTCTTATTCAAATGAGGTGTATTTAGGATGTGCTCCATTTCGCTTTCCGCGAAGATATGTGTTTCAAGTGTCGAAGCCGCCCTTATACCGATTCCATTTGCACCACATTCAATCTCAAAAGATCAATAAAAGTAAGAAAGGGCAAGTCATGGTGCATCGGTCAATTTTTCTCTAAATTCCTTGAATGCTTTCTTTTGCATTTTTTTACTGAATATATATATAACGTTCTTTCTGCGATGGTGCGGGCATGCGCCTGAAAGTCCTGATAAACCTCATGTACAAGCTAGCTAAATCATTTAAAGATCCTACTTCGTTGCATCCGTGGTGTTGCCACTTAGCATGTCTCTCTTTGTAGCGTTGCTTTGCTCTAGAGATGCCTAAAGTTATCACGATCGATCCGTGTGGATGCCAAACCCCTTTGCCACAATTAAGGTTAAAACGTCCAAAGCCCATACGATTGCGTGTAGTAGTTCTATCTCAATTGTCGTGTATTTAAGCTGTGCTCCATTCAATGTTTCACTAAAAGACATGATTGGCCTTTTTTATTTTTCTTTTTTCTAGCATCGAAACAACTCTTATACCTAATCACTTTCAAATTATTCAATCTCAAAAGATCAAACAAAGCTAGGTGTAGCAAGACGGTGCACTGCTTAATAGCTCTTTAAATATGTTGAATGCCTTCTTTTGCTTCATTTTCATTCAAATTTCACGGTTCTTTTATCACGTTCCTTCGATGTTCAGGCGATGCCACTATAATCCTCAATAAACCTCAGGTAAAAAGCGCCACACCACGTAAGATCTTGCCTCGGTTGCATTTCTTTGGTGTTCGCCACTTGGCATGTCTCTTGTTGAGCTTTGCTTGGCTCCTAAGATTCTTGGGCTTTCATAATCTGCGTGGACGACAAACTCTTTTTCCACAACAAGGTGTCCAAACTTGCAAAGCCCTCACAAGTGCATGTGGTTCTTCCTCATTTTGCACATATTTGAGTAGCTCTCTATTTCTCTATTTACTAATATAAACAGGACTGGCCTTGTGTTGTGGCTTTGCAATAGCTCTTATGCTCGTTCCATTTGCATCTCATTAAACCTCGAGTGATCTATCAAAGTTAGGTAGAGCATGACAACGTGCATTGGTCGGTTTTTCTTTTAGCTCATTGAATGCGTTCTCTTGCTTTTGAGTCCATTAGAATTTGAGAATCTTTTTAACAAGTTCATTCTACCTTGAGGCTATGCCAAAGAAACCTTTCATAAACCTCATACAGAAACTGGCTAAACCATGAAGTATCATACCTTGGTTGAATTTGTGGGTGTTGCCCTCATTTACAATGCGTCTTTTAAAGCTTTATTTGGCTCCCGAGACGCTGTAAGCTTTCATGAACCTTGTGGGTGACAAACTCCTTTGGCCACAATTAAGATCACGAAAATTGCAAAAGTCCACACTCGTGCGTGTAGTTCTTATTCAAATGACGTGTATTTAGGATGTGCTCCATTTAGCTTTCCACGAAGATATGTGTTTCAAGTGTCGAAGCCGCCCTTATACCGATTCCATTTGCACCACATTCAATCTCAAAAGATCAATAAAAGTAAGAAAGGGCAAGTCATGGTGCATCGGTCAATTTTTCTCTAAATTCCTTGAATGCTTTCTTTTGCATTTTTTTACTGAATATATATATAACGTTCTTTCTGCGATGGTGCGGGCATGCGCCTGAAAGTCCTGATAAACCTCATGTACAAGCTAGCTAAATCATTTAAAGATCCTACTTCCGTTGCATCTGTGGCTGTTGCCACTTAGCATGTCTCTTTTGTAGCGTTGCTTTGCTCTAGAGATGCCTAAAGTTATCACGATCGATCCGTGTGGATGCCAAACCCCTTTGCCACAATTAAGGTTAAAACGTCCAAAGCCCATACGATTGCGTGTAGTAGTTCTATCTCAATTGTCGTGTATTTAAGCTGTGCTCCATTCAATGTTTCACTAAAAGACATGATTGGCCTTTTTTATTTTTCTTTTTTCTAGCATCGAAACAACTCTTATACCTAATCACTTTCAAATTATTCAATCTCAAAAGATCAAACAAAGCTAGGTGTAGCAAGACGGTGCACTGCTTAATAGCTCTTTAAATATGTTGAATGCCTTCTTTTGCTTCATTTTCATTCAAATTTCACGGTTCTTTTATCACGTTCCTTCGATGTTCAGGCGATGCCACTAAAATCCTCAATAAACCTCGGTAAAAAGCGCCACACCACGTAAGATCTTGCCTCGATTGCATTTCTTTGGTGTTCGCCACTTGGCATGTCTCTTGTTGAGCTTTGCTTGGCTCCTAAGATTCTTGGGCTTTCATAATCTGCGTGGGACGACAAACTCTTTTTTCCACAACAAGGTGTCCAAACTTGCAAAGCCCTCACAAGTGCATGTGGTTCTTCCTCATTTTGCACATATTTGAGTAGCTCTCTATTTCTCTATTTACTAATATAAACAGGATCTGGCCTTGTGTTGTGGCTTTGCAATAGCTCTTATGCTCGTTCCATTTGCATCTCATTAAACCTCGAGTGATCTATCAAAGTTAGGTAGAGCATGACAACGTGCATTGGTCGGTTTTTCTTTTAGCTCATTGAATGCGTTCTCTTGCTTTTGAGTCCATTAGAATTTGAGAATCTTTTTAACAAGTTCATTCTACCTTGAGGCTATGCCAAAGAAACCTTTCATAAACCTCATACAGAAACTGGCTAAACCATGAAGTATCATACCTTGGTTGAATTTGTGGGTGTTGCCCTCATTTACAATGCCTCTTTTAAAGCTTTATTTGGCTCCCGAGACGCTGTAAGCTTTCATGAACCTTGTGGGTGACAAACTCCTTTGGCCACAATTAAGATCACGAAAATTGCAAAAGTCCACACTGCGTGCGTGTAGTTCTTATTCAAATGACGTGTATTTAGGATGTGCTCCATTTAGCTTTCCACGAAGATATGTGTTTCAAGTGTCGAAGCCGCCCTTATACCGATTCCATTTGCACCACATTCAATCTCAAAAGATCAATAAAAGTAAGAAAGGGCAAGTCATGGTGCATCGGTCAATTTTTCTCTAAATTCCTTGAATGCTTTCTTTTGCATTTTTTTACTGAATATATATATAACGTTCTTTCTGCGATGGTGCGGGCATGCGCCTGAAAGTCCTGATAAACCTCATGTACAAGCTAGCTAAATCATTTAAAGATCCTACTTCCGTTGCATCTGTGGCTGTTGCCACTTAGCATGTCTCTTTTGTAGCGTTGCTTTGCTCTAGAGATGCCTAAAGGTATCACGATCGATCCGTGTGGATGCCAAACCCCTTTGCCACAATTAAGGTTAAAACGTCCAAAGCCCATACGATTGCGTGTAGTAGTTCTATCTCAATTGTCGTGTATTTAAGCTGTGCTCCATTCAATGTTTCACTAAAAGACATGATTGGCCTTTTTTATTTTTCTTTTTTCTAGCATCGAAACAACTCTTATACCTAATCACTTTCAAATTATTCAATCTCAAAAGATCAAACAAAGCTAGGTGTAGCAAGACGGTGCACTGCTTAATAGCTCTTTAAATATGTTGAATGCCTTCTTTTGCTTCATTTTCATTCAAATTTCACGGTTCTTTTATCACGTTCCTTCGATGTTCAGGCGATGCCACTAAAATCCTCAATAAACCTCCGGTAAAAACTGCCACACCACGTAAGATCTTGCCTCGGTTGCATTTGCTGGTGTTCGCCACTTGGCATGTCTCTTGTTGAGCTTTGCTTGGCTCCTAAGATTCTTCGGGCTTTCATAATCTGCGTGGACGACAAACTCTTTTTTCCACAACAAGGTGTCCAAACTTGCAAAGCCCTCACAAGTGCATGTGGTTCTTCCTCATTTTGCACATATTTGAGTAGCTCTCTATTTCTCTATTTACTAATATAAACAGGACTGGCCTTGTGTTGTGGCTTTGCAATAGCTCTTATGCTCGTTCCATTTGCATCTCATTAAACCTCGAGTGATCTATCAAAGTTAGGTAGAGCATGACAACGTGCATTGGTCGGTTTTTCTTTTAGCTCATTGAATGCGTTCTCTTGCTTTTGAGTCCATTAGAATTTGAGAATCTTTTTAACAAGTTCATTCTACCTTGAGGCTATGCCAAAGAAACCTTTCATAAACCTCATACAGAAACTGGCTAAACCATGAAGTATCATACCTTGGTTGAATTTGTGGGTGTTGCCCTCATTTACAATGCCTCTTTTAAAGCTTTATTTGGCTCCCGAGACGCTGTAAGCTTTCATGAACCTTGTGGGTGACAAACTCCTTTGGCCACAATTAAGATCACGAAAATTGCAAAAGTCCACACTCGTGCGTGTAGTTCTTATTCAAATGACGTGTATTTAGGATGTGCTCCATTTAGCTTTCCACGAAGATATGTGTTTCAAGTGTCGAAGCCGCCCTTATACCGATTCCATTTGCACCACATTCAATCTCAAAAGATCAATAAAAGTAAGAAAGGGCAAGTCATGGTGCATCGGTCAATTTTCTCTAAATTCCTTGAATGCTTTCTTTTGCATTTTTTATCGAATATATATATAACGTTCTTTCTCGATGCGATGGTGCGGGCATGCTACTGAAAGTCCCGATAAACCTCATGTACAAGCTAGCTAAATCATTTAAAGATCCTACTTCGTTGCATCCGTGGTGTTGCCACTTAGCATGTCTCTTTGTAGCGTTGCTTTGCTCTAGAGATGCCTAAAGGTATCACGATCGATCCGTGTGGATGCCAAACCCCTTTGCCACAATTAAGGTTAAAACGTCCAAAGCCCATACGATTGCGTGTAGTAGTTCTATCTCAATTGTCGTGTATTTAAGCTGTGCTCCATTCAATGTTTCACTAAAAGACATGATTGGCCTTTTTTATTTTTCTTTTTTCTAGCATCGAAACAACTCTTATACCTAATCACTTTCAAATTATTCAATCTCAAAAGATCAAACAAAGCTAGGTGTAGCAAGACGGTGCACTGCTTAATAGCTCTTTAAATATGTTGAATGCCTTCTTTTGCTTCATTTTCATTCAAATTTCACGGTTCTTTTATCACGTTCCTTCGATGTTCAGCGATGCCACTAAAATCCTCAATAAACTCTCCAAAAAGCGCCACACCACGTAAGATCTTGCCTCGGTTGCATTTGCTGGTGTTCGCCACTTGGCATGTCTCTTGTTGAGCTTTGCTTGGCTCCTAAGATTCTTCGGGCTTTCATAATCTGCGTGGACGACAAACTCTTTTTTCCACAACAAGGTGTCCAAACTTGCAAAGCCCTCACAAGTGCATGTGGTTCTTCCTCATTTTGCACATATTTGAGTAGCTCTCTATTTCTCTATTTACTAATATAAACAGGATCTGGCCTTGTGTTGTGGCTTTGCAATAGCTCTTATGCTCGTTCCATTTGCATCTCATTAAACCTCGAGTGATCTATCAAAGTTAGGTAGAGCATGACAACGTGCATTGGTCGGTTTTTCTTTTAGCTCATTGAATGCGTTCTCTTGCTTTTGAGTCCATTAGAATTTGAGAATCTTTTTAACAAGTTCATTCTACCTTGAGGCTATGCCAAAGAAACCTTTCATAAACCTCATACAGAAACTGGCTAAACCATGAAGTATCATACCTTGGTTGAATTTGTGGGTGTTGCCCTCATTTACAATGCCTCTTTTAAAGCTTTATTTGGCTCCCGAGACGCTGTAAGCTTTCATGAACCTTGTGGGTGACAAACTCCTTTGGCCACAATTAAGATCACGAAAAATTGCAAAAGTCCACACTCGTGCGTGTAGTTCTTATTCAAATGACGTGTATTTAGGATGTGCTCCATTTAGCTTTCCACGAAGATATGTGTTTCAAGTGTCGAAGCCGCCCTTATACCGATTCCATTTGCACCACATTCAATCTCAAAAGATCAATAAAAGTAAGAAAGGGCAAGTCATGGTGCATCGGTCAATTTTTCTCTAAATTCCTTGAATGCTTTCTTTTGCATTTTTTTAATGAATATATATATAACGTTCTTTTCTGCGATGGTGCGGGCATGCGCCTGAAAGTCCTGATAAACCTCATGTACAAGCTAGCTAAATCATTTAAAGATCCTACTTCCGTTGCATCTGTGGCTGTTGCCACTTAGCATGTCTCTTTTGTAGCGTTGCTTTGCTCTAGAGATGCCTAAAGGTATCACGATCGATCCGTGTGGATGCCAAACCCCTTTGCCACAATTAAGGTTAAAACGTCCAAAGCCCATACGATTGCGTGTAGTAGTTCTATCTCAATTGTCGTGTATTTAAGTCGCGTGCTCCATTCAATGTTTCACTAAAAGACATGATTGGCCTTTTTTATTTTTCTTTTTTCTAGCATCGAAACAACTCTTATACCTAATCACTTTCAAATTATTCAATCTCAAAAGATCAAACGAAGCTAGGTGTAGCAAGACGGTGCACTGCTTAATAGCTCTTTAAATATGTTGAATGCCTTCTTTTGCTTCATTTTCATTCAAATTTCACGGTTCTTTTATCACGTTCCTTCGATGTTCAGGCGATGCCACTAAAATCCTCAATAAACCTCCGGTAAAAACTGCCACACCACGTAAGATCTTGCCTCGGTTGCATTTGCTGGTGTTCGCCACTTGGCATGTCTCTTGTTGAGCTTTGCTTGGCTCCTAAGATTCTTCGGGCTTTCATAATCTGCGTGGGACGACAAACTCTTTTTTCCACAACAAGGTGTCCAAACTTGCAAAGCCCTCACAAGTGCATGTGGTTCTTCCTCATTTTGCACATATTTGAGTAGCTCTCTATTTCTCTATTTACTAATATAAACAGGACTGGCCTTGTGTTGTGGCTTTGCAATAGCTCTTATGCTCGTTCCATTTGCATCTCATTAAACCTCGAGTGATCTATCAAAGTTAGGTAGAGCATGACAACGTGCATTGGTCGGTTTTTCTTTTAGCTCATTGAATGCGTTCTCTTGCTTTTGAGTCCATTAGAATTTGAGAATCTTTTTAACAAGTTCATTCTACCTTGAGGCTATGCCAAAGAAACCTTTCATAAACCTCATACGTAAATGGCTAAACCATGAAGTATCATACCTTGGTTGAATTTGTGGGTGTTGCCCTCATTTACAATGCGTCTTTTAAAGCTTTATTTGGCTCCCGAGACGGCGTAGCTTTCATGAACCTTGTGGGTGACAAACTCCTTTGGCCACAATTAAGATCACGAAAATTGCAAAAGTCCACACTCGTGCGTGTAGTTCTTATTCAAATGACGTGTATTTAGGATGTGCTCCATTTAGCTTTCCACGAAGATATGTGTTTCAAGTGTCGAAGCCGCCCTTATACCGATTCCATTTGCACCACATTCAATCTCAAAAGATCAATAAAAGTAAGAAAGGGCAAGTCATGGTGCATCGGTCAATTTTTCTCTAAATTCCTTGAATGCTTTCTTTTGCATTTTTTTACTGAATATATATATAACGTTCTTTCTGCGATGGTGCGGGCATGCGCCTGAAAGTCCTGATAAACCTCATGTACAAGCTAGCTAAATCATTTAAAGATCCTAGTTCCGTTGCATCTGTGGCTGTTGCCACTTAGCATGTCTCTTTTGTAGCGTTGCTTTGCTATAGAGATGCCTAAAGTTATCACGATCGATCCGTGTGGATGCCAAACCCCTTTGCCACAATTAAGGTTAAAACGTCCAAAGCCCATACGATTGCGTGTAGTAGTTCTTTCTCAATTGTCGTGTATTTAGGCTGTGCTCCATTCAATGTTTCACTAAAAGACATGATTGGCCTTTTTTATTTTATTTTTTTCTAGCATCGAAACAACTCTTATACCTAGTCACTTTCAAATTATTCAATCTCAAAAGATCAAACGAAGCTAGGTGTAGCAAGACGGTGCACTGCTTAATAGCTCTTTAAATATGTTGAATGCCTTCTTTTGCTTCATTTTCATTCAAATTTCACGGTTCTTTTATCACGTTCCTTCGATGTTCAGGCGATGCCACTAAAATCCTCAATAAACCTCCGGTAAAAACTGCCACACCACGTAAGATCTTGCCTCGGTTGCATTTCTTTGGTGTTGGCCACTTGGCATGTCTCTTGTTGAGCTTTGCTTGGCTCCTAAGATTCTTCGGGCTTTCATAATCTGCGTGGATGACAAACTCTTTTTTCCACAAGCAAGGTATCCAAACTTGCAAAGCCCTCACAAGTGCATGTGGTTCTTTCTCATTTTGCACATATTTGAGTAGCTCTCTATTTCTCTATTTACTAATATAAACAGGACTGGCCTTGTGTTGTGGCTTTGCAATAGCTCTTATGCTCGTTCCATTTGCATCTCATTAAACCTCGAGTGATCTATCAAAGTTAGGTAGAGCATGACAACGTGCATTGGTCGGTTTTTCTTTTAGCTCATTGAATGCGTTCTCTTGCTTTTGAGTCCATTAGAATTTGAGAATCTTTTTAACAAGTTCATTCTACCTTGAGGCTATGCCAAAGAAACCTTTCATAAACCTCATACAGAAACTGGCTAAACCATGAAGTATCATACCTTGTGATACGAATCAAATAACCGATCCATTGCATGTACCTGAAGGACCTATTACAAGGAGTAAGGCGAAGAAGATTCAAGAGGAATATATATTACATCTTCAAAAGCTTGCCAATGCACAAGAAGAGACAAAACTTTTTCATCCCGAATTTATTTACAACGTTAGCACAACAAGTGAAGAAGAGATTGAAGTGAAGATGGCATGAGAATAGTAATTTTATTTTGGAAGATGACAACATGGCAGAATTTTAAATAAAGAAATTTCTAGATTTCTTATTTTGGGACTTTTTGATTTCAATGCTTGCCAACCATGCTCATTATTGCAATGGACCTTCTAGAAGAGTTGGTTGAGTGTATTTAAAGCATATCTACCCTTTTGTCTAGCATTTAATCCATGCAATTTACTTTTGGCTTCTTATGTCTTATTTTCTACAAAATGCATTTAATAGCTTTTGAGTCCTTTTGTATTCCAAGGCATGCACGAATTTTTGGCCTTTAAAATGGCTTGTAATACATCATTTGGGACAGATTCATGAATGAAAAACTTGTGTTTTCTTAGACCCCATTTGGTGTTGTCTTTCTTTCAAATCTTGTTTTAGGTTTGAAGTTAAATCAATTCATTGGATTAGTCTTGATCAAACTAATTCTGGAGTGAGTTGTCTTAGGATCTAAGAGTGACCATTTTAGATTTTGAGTGTGATCTAAGTTAGCTATCATTGTGAGTTTTTACAAGGATCCTAGAAGGACCTCTAGCTTTGTAAAATTCAAGCAAGGATCGGCGCTTATCATTTGGTATCAGAGCCTTGACATTCTTTGGCTGAATTTTGAGGTGAACTATCTTTACTTTGTGTTAGTTTGTTATTTTTTATTTTATTTTTTTATCTCTTTCAATTTTCTATTCAAGCAAGTACATTTGTATTCTTTAGAAGTACTTTGTAGAATTCATTTGTATTGCTCTTGGATCATAAAAAAAAAAATCAGTAGCAAAAAAAAGAAAAAGAAGAAACAGTAGAAAAAAAAAATTCATTGAAAAAAAAAAAAAGTATCAAAGATCCAAGGCACATTGAAGTTCTTGTTTTTTTTGTTTATGTTTTGTTTTTAATTAGCTGGTAATCCGAAGTTGAATACTCTAGTTTAGTTTGTGAAAGTTGATTGTTGAATTGGTTTTATATCAAGTTTAAAGCAAGATTGCACCAAATTCTTAGACCAGCCCTTACATCTTTGACCTAGTACCAAAAGCCTACCTTTGAGTGTTAAACACGAGTGTCCCGAGTGAAATCTTTGTGAGAAGTGTGGAGAGGTCCATTTTGATATTTGCAACATGTCACATAATGAGGAAAAAGCACCACAGGTTCCGGATGTTAATGTTGCTATTCTTCAAGCCCTTCAAGGTATGATGGAAATGATGAGGGAAGATAGAGAGGAAAGGAGAGCACATCAGCGACGAGAAGAACGAGTATTGCAAGATGATGAAGGTATGTTAGACTTGGTTGGACAAGAGAGACTAGGTGGAGGAAGAGGTCATGCAAGGGGAGGAAGAAATAATCATGCAAATATCATGCAACCTAGAAGGATAGAAAGAATGCACGAAGATAGAGAAAGCTGGAGTTAAACTCAAAATTCCACCCTTTAGTGGAGCAGCGGACTCTGAGGCATACTTGCAATGGGAAAGAAAAATAGAACATGTGTTTGATTGTAATTCATATAGTGAGAACAAAAAGATGAAACTTGCTATTGCCGAATTCACAAACCATGCCGGTGAATGGTATCAACATCTCAAATCCGAAAGAAGAAGAAAAGAGGAGGATCCAATAGAGACATGGGAAGAACTTAAAGAAGCTATGAGAAAGAGGTATGTTCCCAAACATTATGAAAGAGATTTGAAAACTAAATTGCAAGCATTGAGGCAGGGAACAAAAGTGTGGCTGAATATTATCAAGAGATGGAGTCATTGATGGAAAGAGCAAAAATACGAGAGGACGAGGAGGACACCATGTCTAGGTTTCTTGGAGGTTTAAATCGAGAAATTGCTCATCCGGTTGATAGGAATCCACCACCTTACCTTGAAGATATGTATCATTATGCCATAAAAATTGAAGCTCAATTGAAGGAAGAAAGGGAGCATTCGAAAAGGTATTCATCTAAAACTCATACTTTTTCAAATTCTAATACTTGGAGCAAGGATAGTTTTATGCATAGGAATGAATCAATGCAACAAAAAGGAAAGTTTGTGGCTGCAAAAGAGTAGAGGCCGAGAGTTCCAATACTAAAAAGAATGAAGTTTCAAAGGAGGAAAGGAGAAGTCTAGTTCTATTCAATGTTGGAAGTGCAAAGGATTTGGGCACATGAGCAAGGAATGTGTCAATAAAAGAGTTATGGTGATAAGAAATGGTGTAATTGATTCGGATGATGATCGTGAGGAGCATGATGAAGAACTTGAGGCAGAATATGGAGCACATGATGATGAGTACATTGAAGAAGGTAACTTCATTTCTTTGGTCACAAGAAGGGTACTTAATGTGCAAATTAAAGAAGAAAAAGTTGAAGATCAAAGGGAAAACTTGTTTCATACAAGATGCTTGGTTAAAGAAAACCCATGTAGTGTGGTAATTGATAGTGGAAGTTGTACAAATGTGGTGAGTAGCTTTCTTGTTAAAAGACTCCAACTAACTACTCGCCCACATTCGAAACCTTACAAGCTTCAATGGTTGACCAACAAAGGAGAGCTTAAGGTAAACTCTCAAGCTCTTATTCCTTTTACTTTGGGAAGATATGACGATGAAGTTCTTTGTGATGTTGTACCTATGCATGCGGGGGATATTTTGTTAGGCCGACCTTGGCAATATGATAGAGAGGTCACTTTTGATGGATTGAGAAATAAGTATACTTTTACTTTGAGTGGAAAAAATATTTACTTTACTTCCATTGTCACCATATGAAGTACATTGTGATCAATTGAAATTAGAAAAGAAAAGAAAAGAATTTGAAGAACAAGAGAGGAGAGAAGAAAGTAAGGTAAGAGAGAAGAGTGAAAAAGAGAGAAAAGTGAGGCAAAAGGTGAGTGACAATAAAGAGAGAAAAAGAGTGATTTTGAGGAAAAAGAAAGAATGTGAGTTTGGTTATACAAAAAGAGAAGTGAGGAAAGTTTTAGCTCAAGAACCAAAATTTGTACTTATGTGCAAAGGGATGTGTTTGGTAAATGAGCCCAAATCTGAAAATGGTTTGCCAAGTGTTTTTAAGTCTCTTTTGCAGGAATTTAATGACATGTTTCCACATGAAGATGCACCTATGGGATTACCCCCTCTAAGAGGAATTGAGCACCAAATTGACTTCATTTCCGGAGCAACTCTTCCAAACATGGCTGCCTATAGGACAAATCCAACCGAAACCAAGGAGATTCAAAGGCAAGTGGAGGAACTCATGGATAAAGGCTATGTTAGGGAAAGCATGAGTCCTTGTTCGGTTCCGGTTATTTTAGTACCAAAGAAAGATGGCACTTGGAGGATGTGTGTTGATTGTCGAGCTATCAACAAAATAACGGTAAAGTATCGACATCCCATTCCTAGATTAGATGATATGCTAGATGAATTACATGGTGCAAACTTGTTTTCAAAAATAGATCTTAAGAGTGGTTATCATCAAATTAGAATGCATGTAGGAGATGAGTGGAAAACTGCTTTTAAAACAAAGTTTGGGCTTTATGAGTGGCTTGTTATGCCATTTGGCCTTACTAATGCACCAAGTACTTTTATGCGATTAATGAATCATGTTTTGAGAGAATACATTGGGAAATTTGTTGTCGTATACTTTGATGACATCCTTGTTTACTCAAAAGCTTGAATGATCATGTTTTGCATGTTAAGACAATTTTACTTAAACTTAGAGAAGAGAAACTTTATGCGAACTTCAAAAAGTGTAGTTTTGTCTAGACCAAGTTAATTTCCTAGGATTCATTGTTGGAAAGAATGGAGTGCAAGTTGATGAAGAAAGGTTAAGGCTATTCGAGAATGGCCAACACCCACGAATGCAACCGAGGTAAGATCTTTTCATGGTTTGGCTAGTTTCTATAGGAGGTTTATTAAGGATTTCAGTAGCATAGCCTCACCATTGAATGAACTTGTTAGGAAGAATGTGAAATTTGAATGGAAACAAAAACAAGAAAATGCATTCAATGAACTTAAAGAAAAATTGACTAATGCACCTTGTCTTTCTTTACCTAACTTTGATAAATCTTTTGAGATTGAATGTGATGCAAGTGGAATAGGTATAGGGGCTGTTTTGATGCAAGAGAAAAGGCCAATCATGTTCTTTAGTGAAAAGCTAAATGGAGCACAACTCAAATACCCGACATATGACAAAGTGCTACATGCACTTGTTAGGGCGTTGCAAGTTTGGCAACATTATTTGTGGCCAAAAGAGTTTGTCATCCACACGGATCATGAAAGTTTGAAGCATCTCAAGAGCCAAACAAAGCTAAATAAGAGACATGCGAAGTGGGTAGAATTCATTGAGACATTTCCTTATGTCATTCATTACAAGAAAGGTAAGGACAATGTGGTGGCTGATGCATTGTCAAGAAGGTATGCATTATTTTCTTCTCTTAGTGCAAAAATTCTTGGTTTTAAACATATGGTTGAGTTGTACAAAGTTGAGAAGTCTGAATTTCATGATGTTTATTTGCAATGCTTAGGAGGAAACAATGTTCATGATCATATTGTATTTGATGACATGCTTTTTAGGAAAGGGAAACTTTGTATTCCTAAGTGTTCAATTAGGGAGTTACTTGTAAAAGAAGCTCATGGGGAGGACTTATGGGACATTTTGGGGAATTTAAAACATATAGCATGTTGAGTGAACACTTTTATTGGTTGAAAATGAGGAAGGATGTGAACAAAGTATGCAAACAATGTTTCAAATGTAAAGAGGCTAAGTCTAAGACACAACCACATGGTCTTTACACACCTTTAGATGTTCCTAGCGAACCTTGGGTTGACATTAGCATGGATTTTGTTCTAGGATTACCAAAGACTAAGAGACATCATGATAGCATTTTTGTTGTTGTTGATAGGTTTAGTAAGATGGCACATTTCATTCCATGTAACAAAACAGATGATGCCACTAACATAGCTAATCTTTTCTTTAGGAAGTGGTTAGATTACATGGAATTCCCAAAACAATTGTGAGTGATAGAGATGTCAAATTTTTAAGTCATTTTTGG
Source organism: Sicyos edulis (assembly GCA_036507275.1). Classification (NCBI taxonomy): domain Eukaryota; kingdom Viridiplantae; phylum Streptophyta; class Magnoliopsida; order Cucurbitales; family Cucurbitaceae; genus Sicyos; species Sicyos edulis. The sequence goes on from CM071847.1 coordinate 11,654,404, forward strand.
AAAGTTTTATGGGGAAAATTAGGAACCAAGCTTTTGTTTTCTACAACATGTCACCCCCAAACTGATGGACAAACCGAGGTGGTTAATAGAACGTTAGGAGCCCTACTTAGATCCTTAATTTCAAAGAATCTGAATACATGGGAAGAAACTCTACCATTTGTGGAATTTGCATACAATAGAGCGATACATAGTACCACTCATTGTTCACCATTTGAGATTGTGTATGGCTTTAATCCTCTAACTCCACTAGATTTATCACCATTGGCGCCTAATATGTTTACTAGTGATGCAGCATCTTCTAAGGCCGAATACGTAAAGGAATTGCACAAAGAAATCAAAGAAAGGATTGAAAAGAAAAATCAGAAGCTAATCACTACCAAAAATCATGGGAGAAAGCAATTGATTTTTAAAAAGGGGATTGGGTTTGGGTTCATCTACGAAAAGAGAGGTTTCCGGATCAAAGGAAGTCTAAACTACAACCAAGGGAGATGGTCCTTTTCAAGTACTTGAACGAATAAATGATAATGCATACAAGCTAGATCTTCGAGGTGAGTACAATGTAAGTTCTACTTTTAATGTGGCTGACTTGACTCCTTTTGATGTAGGAATTGAAGATCTTGATTTGAGGTCAAATCCTTTTACAGAAAGGGGGGATGATACGAATCAAATAATCGATCCATTGCATGTACCTGAAGGACATATTACAAGGAGTAAGGCGAAGAAGATTCAAGAGGAATATATATTACATCTTCAAAAGCTTGCCAATGCACAAGAAGAGACAAAACTTTTTCATCCCGAATTTATTTACAACGTTAGCACAACAAGTGAAGAAGAGATTGAAGTGAAGATGGCATGAGAATAGTAATTTTATTTTGGAAGATGACAACATGGCAGAATTTTAAATAAAGAAATTTCTAGATTTCTTATTTTGGGACTTTTTGATTTCAATGCTTGCCAACCATGCTCATTATTGCAATGGACCTTCTAGAAGAGTTGGTTGAGTGTATTTAAAGCATATCTACCCTTTTGTCTAGCATTTAATCCATGCAATTTACTTTTGGCTTCTTATGTCTTATTTTCTACAAAATGCATTTAATAGCTTTTTGAGTCCTTTTGTATTCCAAGGCATGCACGAATTTTTGGCCTTTAAAATGGCTTGTAATACATCATTTTGGACAGATTCATGAATGAAAAACTTGTGTTTTCTTAGACCCCATTTGGTGTTGTCTTTCTTTCAAATCTTGTTTTAGGTTTGAAGTTAAATCAATTCATTGGATTAGTCTTGATCAAACTAATTCTGGAGTGAGTTGTCTTAGGATCTAAGAGTGACCATTTTAGATTTTGAGTGTGATATAAGTTAGCTATCATTGTGAGTTTTTACAAGGATCCTAGAAGGACCTCTAGCTTTGTAAAATTCAAGCAAGGATCGGCGCTTATCACCTTGGTTGAATTTGTGGGTGTTGCCCTCATTTACAATGCCTCTTTTAAAGCTTTATTTGGCTCCCGAGACGCTGTAAGCTTTCATGAACTTTGTGGGTGACAAACTCCTTTGGCCACAATTAAGATCACGAAAATTGCAAAAGTCCACACTCGTGCGTGTAGTTCTTATTCAAATGAGGTGTATTTAGGATGTGCTCCATTTAGCTTTCCGCGAAGATATGTGTTTCAAGTGTCGAAGCCGCCCTTATACCGATTCCATTTGCACCACATTCAATCTCAAAAGATCAATAAAAGTAAGAAAGGGCAAGTCATAGTGCATCGGTGAATTTTTCTCTAAATTCCTTGAATGCTTTCTTTTGTATTTTTTTACTGAATATATATATAACGCTCTTTTCTGCGATGGTGCGGGCATGCGCTGAAAGTCTGATAAACCTCATGTACAAGCTAGCTAAATCATTTAAAGATCCTACTTCGTTGCATCCGTGGCTGTTGCCACTTAGCATGTCTCTTTTGTAGCGTTGCTTTGCTCTAGAGATGCCTAAAGTTATCACGATCGATCCGTGTGGATGCCAAACCCCTTTGCCACAATTAAGGTTAAAACGTCCAAAGCCCATACGATTGCGTGTAGTAGTTCTTTCTCAATTGTCGTGTATTTAGGCTGTGCTCCATTCAATGTTTCACTAAAAGACATGATTGGCCTTTTTTATTTTTCTTTTTTCTAGCATCGAAACAACTCTTATACCTAGTCACTTTCAAATTATTCAATCTCAAAAGATCAAACAAAGCTAGGTGTAGCAAGACGGTGCACTGCTCAATAGCTCTTTAAATATGTTGAATGCCTTCTTTTTGCTTCATTTTCATTCAAATTTCACGGTTCTTTTATCACGTTCCTTCGATGTTCAGGCGATGCCACTAAAATCCTCAATAAACCTCCGGTAAAAACTGCCACACCACGTAAGATCTTGCCTCGGTTGCATTTGCTGGTGTTGGCCACTTGGCATGTCTCTTGTTGAGCTTTGCTTGGCTCCTAAGATTCTTCGGGCTTTCATAATCTGCGTGGATGACAAACTCTTTTTTCCACAAGCAAGGTATCCAAACTTGCAAAGCCCTCACAAGTTGATATGAATTCAACTACCGACTTATTGTATTCACATGAAGGAGCAACAAGAAGCAAGAAAAGAAGATTTCAAGAGCCTTTTTAAAATTAGAATGCATAAATTTAAATAGTGGAATTTCCAGATTTTTATATTTTAGAACTTTTTTATTTCAATGCTTGTCAACCATGCTCTTAATTGTAAGGGACCCTCTAGAAGAGTTAGTTGGTCCTATTCAAAGCTTATCTACCCTTTTGTCTAGCATTTAAGCCATGCAATTGAGTTTTGGTTTCCTAGGCCTTATTTTCTACAAAATACATTTAGTAGCTTTTTGAGTCCTTTTGTATTTCAAGGCATGCACGAATTTTTTGCCTTTAAAATGGCTTGTAATTCATCATTTTGGACAGATTTATGAATGAAAAACTTGTGTTTTCTTAGACCCCATTTGGTGTTGTCTTTCTTTCAAATCTTGTTTTAGGTTTGAAGTTAAACCAATTCATTGGATTAGTCTTGATCAAACTAATTCTGGAGTGAGTTGTCTTAGGATCTAAGAGTGACCATTTTAGATTTTGAGTGTGATCTAAGTTAGTTGTCATTGTGAGTTTTTACAAGGATCCTAGAAGGACCTCTAGCTTTGTAAAATTCAAGCAACGTTTGGCGCTTATCATTTGGTATCAGAGCATTTGGTCGACATTCCTTGGCCGACTCTATTGGTAAAAATCTTTTCAACATGTCACATATTGAAGAAAAGGTAACAAATGCACGGCTTTTAGTACCGTTCTTGAAGCTCTTAAAGATATGTTGGAAATGATGAGAGAAGATATGGAAGAAAGAAGAGCACATCGCAAAAGGATGTCTTCAAGGTACACTCATCCAAAACCGATTTCAAATATTCAATTATCTTTGGAAAATGATAGTTTATGTGATGAAATTCAGCCTAGGGTTGAAGTAGAAAGTTGTATCATTGAAAATGAAATGCATTGTGGTTTAGTTGCAATGCATGCTAGGGAACTATATTGTGAGGACGTGTTTGCTTGTAATCATTCTACTATTGTAAAACCTAATCTAAATAATGTACAAGTTGATGTGTGTGAGTTAGGGAAAAAGGCACAAAAGGCCATGAAAAAGCATGTGAGTTTATTAATGAAGAATCATGTGAGAAAATGAATGAGAGAGAGAAGCATGAGCCTAGTTTATGGCCTATGAAGAAAAATGAGAGAAAAGCCAATGTTGTGAGCTTGTGTGAAAGAGCCAATGAGGTTAAATCCATTTTGTTTTCAAAGAAAAATATTTGTAGACTTTTATATAAAGGAACTTGCTACCTAACTAGGCGAGCTCAAGCCATGTTTGTCTAGTGTTTCTTTTGAGTTCTTACAGGAAGCAAAAGATCTTATACAACATGTCGAAGCGAAGATTCCTTCTAAAGTAAAGAATGACCACAAACACAATGCCAACTGGTTTATTATGATGAAATACTCCAAATTTGCTTCTAAGTTCACCCATGGCAGCAAGCATAAAGTGTTCAAAAGAAGACATAAAGATTTTGATTTGAGGACAAATCCTTCTAAAGAAAGGGGGGATGATATGAATTCAACTACCGACTTATTGTATTCACATGAAGGAGCAACAAGAAGCAAGAAAAGAAGATTTCAAGAGCCTTTTTAAAATTAGAATGCATAAATTTAAATAGTGGAATTTCCAGATTTTTATATTTTAGAACTTTTTTATTTCAATGCTTGTCAACCATGCTCTTAATTGTAAGGGACCTTCTAGAAGAGTTAGTTGGTCCTATTCAAAGCTTATCTACCCTTTTGTCTAGCATTTAAGCCATGCAATTGAGTTTTGGTTTCCTAGGCCTTATTTTCTACAAAATGCATTTAGTAGCTTTTTGAGTCCTTTTGTATTTCAAGGCATGCACGAATTTTTTGCCTTTAAAATGGCTTGTAATTCATCATTTTGGACAGATTTATGAATGAAAAACTTGTGTTTTCTTAGACCCCATTTGGTGTTGTCTTTCTTTCAAATCTTGTTTTAGGTTTGAAGTTAAACCAATTCATTGGATTAGTCTTGATCAAACTAATTCTGGAGTGAGTTGTCTTAGGATCTAAGAGTGACCATTTTAGATTTTGAGTGTGATCTAAGTTAATTTGTCATTGTGAGTTTTACAAGGATCCTAGAAGGACCTCTAGCTTTGTAAAATTCAAGCAACGTTTGGCGCTTATCATTTGGTATCAGAGCATTTGGTCGACATTCCTTGGCCGACTCTATTGGTAAAAAAATCTTTTCAACATGTCACATATTGAAGAAAAGGTAACAAATGCACCGGCTTTTAGTACCGTTCTTGAAGCTCTTAAAGATATGTTGGAAATGATGAGAGAAGATATGGAAGAAAGAAGAGCACATCGCAAAAGGATGTCTTCAAGGTACACTCATCCAAAACCGATTTCAAATATTCAATTATCTTTGGAAAATGATAGTTTATGTGATGAAATTCAGCCTAGGGTTGAAGTAGAAAGTTGTATCATTGAAAATGAAATGCATTGTGGTTTAGTTGCAATGCATGCTAGGAACTATATTGTGAGGACGTGTTTGCTTGTAATCATTCTACTATTGTAAAACCTAATCTAAATAATGTACAAGTTGATGTGTGTGAGTTAGGGAAAAAGGCACAAAAGGCCATAAAAAAGCATGTGAGTTTATTAATGAAGAATCATGTGAGAAAATGAATGAGAGAGAGAAGCATGAGCCTAGTTTATGGCCTATGAAGAAAAATGAGAGAAAAGCCAATGTTGTGAGCTTGTGTGAAAGAGCCAATGAGGTTAAATCCATTTTGTTTTCAAAGAAAAATATTTGTAGACTTTTATATAAAGGAACTTGCTACCTAGCAGGCGAGCTCAAGCCATGTTTGTCTAGTGTTTCTTTTGAGTTCTTACAGAAGCAAAAGATCTTATACAACATGTCGGCGAAGATTCCTTCTAAAGTAAAGAATGACCACAAACACAATGCCAACTGGTTTATTATGATGAAATACTCCAAATTTGCTTCTAAGTTCACCCATGGCAGCAAGCATAAAGTGTTCAAAAGAAGACATAAAGATTTTGATTTGAGGACAAATCCTTCTAAAGAAAGGGGGGATGATATGAATTCAACTACCGACTTATTGTATTCACATGAAGGAGCAACAAGAAGCAAGAAAAGAAGATTTCAAGAGCCTTTTAAAATTAGAATGCATAAATTTAAATAGTGGAATTTCCAGATTTTTATATTTTAGAACTTTTTATTTCAATGCTTGTCAACCATGCTCTTAATTGTAAGGGACCTTCTAGAAGAGTTAGTTGGTCCTATTCAAAGCTTATCTACCCTTTTGTCTAGCATTTAAGCCATGCAATTGAGTTTTGGTTTCCTAGGCCTTATTTTCTACAAAATGCATTTAGTAGCTTTTTGAGTCCTTTTGTATTTCAAGGCATGCACGAATTTTTTGCCTTTAAAATGGCTTGTAATTCATCATTTTGGACAGATTTATGAATGAAAAACTTGTGTTTTCTTAGACCCCATTTGGTGTTGTCTTTCTTTCAAATCTTGTTTTAGGTTTGAAGTTAAACCAATTCATTGGATTAGTCTTGATCAAACTAATTCGGGAGTGAGTTGTCTTAGGATCTAAGAGTGACCATTTTAGATTTTGAGTGTGATCTAAGTTAGTCATCATTGTGAGTTTTTACAAGGATCCTAGAAGGACCTCTAGCTTTGTAAAATTCAAGCAACGTTTGGCGCTTATCATTTGGTATCAGAGCATTTGGTCGACATTCCTTGGCCGACTCTATTGGTAAAAAAATCTTTTCAACATGTCACATATTGAAGAAAAGGTAACAAATGCACCGGCTTTTAGTACCGTTCTTGAAGCTCTTAAAGATATGTTGGAAATGATGAGAGAAGATATGGAAGAAAGAAGAGCACATCGCAAAGGATGTCTTCAAGGTACACTCATCCAAAACCGATTTCAAATATTCAATTATCTTTGGAAAATGATAGTTTATGTGATGAAATTCAGCCTAGGGTTGAAGTAGAAAGTTGTATCATTGAAAATGAAATGCATTGTGGTTTAGTTGCAATGCATGCTAGGGAACTATATTGTGAGGACGTGTTTGCTTGTAATCATTCTACTATTGTAAAACCTAATCTAAATAATGTACAAGTTGATGTGTGTGAGTTAGGGAAAAAGGCACAAAAGGCCATGAAAAAAGCATGTGAGTTTATTAATGAAGAATCATGTGAGAAAATGAATGAGAGAGAGAAGCATGAGCCTAGTTTATGGCCTATGAAGAAAAATGAGAGAAAAGCCAATGTTGTGAGCTTGTGTGAAAGAGCCAATGAGGTTAAATCCATTTTGTTTTCAAAGAAAAATATTTGTAGACTTTTATATAAAGGAACTTGCTACCTAACGGGCGAGCTCAAGCCATGTTTGTCTAGTGTTTCTTTTGAGTTCTTACAGGAAGCAAAAGATCTTATACAACATGTCGAAGCGAAGATTCCTTCTAAAGTAAAGAATGACCACAAACACAATGCCAACTGGTTTATTATGATGAAATACTCCAAATTTGCTTCTAAGTTCACCCATGGCAGCAAGCATAAAGTGTTCAAAAGAAGACATAAAGATTTTGATTTGAGGACAAATCCTTCTAAAGAAAGGGGGGATGATATGAATTCAACTACCGACTTATTGTATTCACATGAAGGAGCAACAAGAAGCAAGAAAAGAAGATTTCAAGAGCCTTTTTAAAATTAGAATGCATAAATTTAAATAGTGGAATTTCCAGATTTTTATATTTTAGAACTTTTTTATTTCAATGCTTGTCAACCATGCTCTTAATTGTAAGGGACCTTCTAGAAGAGTTAGTTGGTCCTATTCAAAGCTTATCCGCCCTTTTGTCTAGCATTTAAGCCATGCAATTGAGTTTTGGTTTCCTAGGCCTTATTTTCTACAAAATGCATTTAGTAGCTTTTTGAGTCCTTTTGTATTTCAAGGCATGCACGAATTTTTTGCCTTTAAAATGGCTTGTAATTCATCATTTTGGACAGATTTATGAATGAAAAACTTGTGTTTTCTTAGACCCCATTTGGTGTTGTCTTTCTTTCAAATCTTGTTTTAGGTTTGAAGTTAAACCAATTCATTGGATTAGTCTTGATCAAACTAATTCTGGAGTGAGTTGTCTTAGGATCTAAGAGTGACCATTTTAGATTTTGAGTGTGATCTAAGTTAGCTGTCATTGTGAGTTTTTACAAGGATCCTAGAAGGACCTCTAGCTTTGTAAAATTCAAGCAACGTTTGGCGCTTATCATTTGGTATCAGAGCATTTGGTCGACATTCCTTGGCCGACTCTATTGGTAAAAAATCTTTTCAACATGTCACATATTGAAGAAAAGGTAACAAATGCACCGGCTTTTAGTACCGTTCTTGAAGCTCTTAAAGATATGTTGGAAATGATGAGAGAAGATATGGAAGAAAGAAGAGCACATCGCAAAAGGATGTCTTCAAGGTACACTCATCCAAAACCGATTTCAAATATTCAATTATCTTTGGAAAATGATAGTTTATGTGATGAAATTCAGCCTAGGGTTGAAGTAGAAAGTTGTATCATTGAAAATGAAATGCATTGTGGTTTAGTTGCAATGCATGCTAGGGAACTATATTGTGAGGACGTGTTTGCTTGTAATCATTCTACTATTGTAAAACCTAATCTAAATAATGTACAAGTTGATGTGTGTGAGTTAGGGAAAAAGGCACAAAAGGCCATGAAAAAGCATGTGAGTTTATTAATGAAGAATCATGTGAGAAAATGAATGAGAGAGAGAAGCATGAGCCTAGTTTATGGCCTATGAAGAAAAATGAGAGAAAAGCCAATGTTGTGAGCTTGTGTGAAAGAGCCAATGAGGTTAAATCCATTTTGTTTTCAAAGAAAAATATTTGTAGACTTTTATATAAAGGAACTTGCTACCTAACGGGCGAGCTCAAGCCATGTTTGTCTAGTGTTTCTTTTGAGTTCTTACAGGAAGCAAAAGATCTTATACAACATGTCAAGCGAAGATTCCTTCTAAAGTAAAGAATGACCACAAACACAATGCCAACTGGTTTATTATGATGAAATACTCCAAATTTGCTTCTAAGTTCACCCATGGCAGCAAGCATAAAGTGTTCAAAAGAAGACATAAAGATTTTGATTTGAGGACAAATCCTTCTAAAGAAAGGGGGGATGATATGAATTCAACTACCGACTTATTGTATTCACATGAAGGAGCAACAAGAAGCAAGAAAAGAAGATTTCAAGAGCCTTTTTAAAATTAGAATGCATAAATTTAAATAGTGGAATTTCCATTTTTATATTTTAGAACTTTTTTATTTCAATGCTTGTCAACCATGCTCTTAATTGTAAGGGACCTTCTAGAAGAGTTAGTTGGTCCTATTCAAAGCTTATCTACCCTTTTGTCTAGCATTTAAGCCATGCAATTGAGTTTTGGTTTCCTAGGCCTTATTTTCTACAAAATGCATTTAGTAGCTTTTTGAGTCCTTTTGTATTTCAAGGCATGCACGAATTTTTTGCCTTTAAAATGGCTTGTAATTCATCATTTTGGACAGATTTATGAATGAAAAACTTGTGTTTTCTTAGACCCCATTTGGTGTTGTCTTTCTTTCAAATCTTGTTTTAGGTTTGAAGTTAAACCAATTCATTGGATTAGTCTTGATCAAACTAATTCTGGAGTGAGTTGTCTTAGGATCTAAGAGTGACCATTTTAGATTTTGAGTGTGATCTAAGTTAGCTGCCATTGTGAGTTTTTACAAGGATCCTAGAAGGACCTCTAGCTTTGTAAAATTCAAGCAACGTTTGGCGCTTATCATTTGGTATCAGAGCATTTGGTCGACATTCCTTGGCCGACTCTATTGGTAAAAAATCTTTTCAACATGTCACATATTGAAGAAAAGGTAACAAATGCACCGGCTTTTAGTACCGTTCTTGAAGCTCTTAAAGATATGTTGGAAATGATGAGAGAAGATATGGAAGAAAGAAGAGCACATCGCAAAAGGATGTCTTCAAGGTACACTCATCCAAAACCGATTTCAAATATTCAATTATCTTTGGAAAATGATAGTTTATGTGATGAAATTCAGCCTAGGGTTGAAGTAGAAAGTTGTATCATTGAAAATGAAATGCATTGTGGTTTAGTTGCAATGCATGCTAGGGAACTATATTGTGAGGACGTGTTTGCTTGTAATCATTCTACTATTGTAAAACCTAATCTAAATAATGTACAAGTTGATGTGTGTGAGTTAGGGAAAAAGGCACAAAAGGCCATGAAAAAAGCATGTGAGTTTATTAATGAAGAATCATGTGAGAAAATGAATGAGAGAGAGAAGCATGAGCCTAGTTTATGGCCTATGAAGAAAAATGAGAGAAAAGCCAATGTTGTGAGCTTGTGTGAAAGAGCCAATGAGGTTAAATCCATTTTGTTTTCAAAGAAAAATATTTGTAGACTTTTATATAAAGGAACTTGCTACCTAACGGGCGAGCTCAAGCCATGTTTGTCTAGTGTTTCTTTTGAGTTCTTACAGGAAGCAAAAGATCTTATACAACATGTCGAAGCGAAGATTCCTTCTAAAGTAAAGAATGACCACAAACACAATGCCAACTGGTTTATTATGATGAAATACTCCAAATTTGCTTCTAAGTTCACCCATGGCAGCAAGCATAAAGTGTTCAAAAGAAGACATAAAGATTTTGATTTGAGGACAAATCCTTCTAAAGAAAGGGGGGATGATATGAATTCAACTACCGACTTATTGTATTCACATGAAGGAGCAACAAGAAGCAAGAAAAGAAGATTTCAAGAGCCTTTTTAAAATTAGAATGCATAAATTTAAATAGTGGAATTTCCAGATTTTTATATTTTAGAACTTTTTTATTTCAATGCTTGTCAACCATGCTCTTAATTGTAAGGGACCTTCTAGAAGAGTTAGTTGGTCCTATTCAAAGCTTATCTACCCTTTTGTCTAGCATTTAAGCCATGCAATTGAGTTTTGGTTTCCTAGGCCTTATTTTCTACAAAATGCATTTAGTAGCTTTTTGAGTCCTTTTGTATTTCAAGGCATGCACGAATTTTTTGCCTTTAAAATGGCTTGTAATTCATCATTTTGGACAGATTTATGAATGAAAAACTTGTGTTTTCTTAGACCCCATTTGGTGTTGTCTTTCTTTCAAATCTTGTTTTAGGTTTGAAGTTAAACCAATTCATTGGATTAGTCTTGATCAAACTAATTCTGGAGTGAGTTGTCTTAGGATCTAAGAGTGACCATTTTAGATTTTGAGTGTGATCTAAGTTAGCTGCCATTGTGAGTTTTTACAAGGATCCTAGAAGGACCTCTAGCTTTGTAAAATTCAAGCAACGTTTGGCGCTTATCATTTGGTATCAGAGCATTTGGTCGACATTCCTTGGCCGACTCTATTGGTAAAAAATCTTTTCAACATGTCACATATTGAAGAAAAGGTAACAAATGCACCGGCTTTTAGTACCGTTCTTGAAGCTCTTAAAGATATGTTGGAAATGATGAGAGAAGATATGGAAGAAAGAAGAGCACATCGCAAAAGGATGTCTTCAAGGTACACTCATCCAAAACCGATTTCAAATATTCAATTATCTTTGGAAAATGATAGTTTATGTGATGAAATTCAGCCTAGGGTTGAAGTAGAAAGTTGTATCATTGAAAATGAAATGCATTGTGGTTTAGTTGCAATGCATGCTAGGGAACTATATTGTGAGGACGTGTTTGCTTGTAATCATTCTACTATTGTAAAACCTAATCTAAATAATGTACAAGTTGATGTGTGTGAGTTAGGGAAAAAGGCACAAAAGGCCATGAAAAAGCATGTGAGTTTATTAATGAAGAATCATGTGAGAAAATGAATGAGAGAGAGAAGCATGAGCCTAGTTTATGGCCTATGAAGAAAAATGAGAGAAAAGCCAATGTTGTGAGCTTGTGTGAAAGAGCCAATGAGGTTAAATCCATTTTGTTTTCAAAGAAAAATATTTGTAGACTTTTATATAAAGGAACTTGCTACCTAACAGGCGAGCTCAAGCCATGTTTGTCTAGTGTTTCTTTTGAGTTCTTACAGGAAGCAAAAGATCTTATACAACATGTCAGGCGAAGATTCCTTCTAAAGTAAAGAATGACCACAAACACAATGCCAACTGGTTTATTATGATGAAATACTCCAAATTTGCTTCTAAGTTCACCCATGGCAGCAAGCATAAAGTGTTCAAAAGAAGACATAAAGATTTTGATTTGAGGACAAATCCTTCTAAAGAAAGGGGATGATATGAATTCAACTACCGACTTATTGTATTCACATGAAGGAGCAACAAGAAGCAAGAAAAGAAGATTTCAAGAGCCTTTTTAAAATTAGAATGCATAAATTTAAATAGTGGAATTTCCAGATTTTTATATTTTAGAACTTTTTATTTCAATGCTTGTCAACCATGCTCTTAATTGTAAGGGACCTTCTAGAAGAGTTAGTTGGTCCTATTCAAAGCTTATCTACCCTTTTGTCTAGCATTTAAGCCATGCAATTGAGTTTTGGTTTCCTAGGCCTTATTTTCTACAAAATGCATTTAGTAGCTTTTTGAGTCCTTTTGTATTTCAAGGCATGCACGAATTTTTGCCTTTAAAATGGCTTGTAATTCATCATTTTGGACAGATTTATGAATGAAAAACTTGTGTTTTCTTAGACCCCATTTGGTGTTGTCTTTCTTTCAAATCTTGTTTTAGGTTTGAAGTTAAACCAATTCATTGGATTAGTCTTGATCAAACTAATTCTGGAGTGAGTTGTCTTAGGATCTAAGAGTGACCATTTTAGATTTTGAGTGTGATCTAAGTTAGCTGCCATTGTGAGTTTTTACAAGGATCCTAGAAGGACCTCTAGCTTTGTAAAATTCAAGCACGCGTTTGGCGCTTATCATTTTGGTATCAGAGCATTTGGTCGACATTCCTTGGCCGACTCTATTGGTAAAAAAATCTTTTCAACATGTCACATATTGAAGAAAAGGTAACAAATGCACCGGCTTTTAGTACCGTTCTTGAAGCTCTTAAAGATATGTTGGAAATGATGAGAGAAGATATGGAAGAAAGAAGAGCACATCGCAAAAGGATGTCTTCAAGGTACACTCATCCAAAACCGATTTCAAATATTCAATTATCTTTGGAAAATGATAGTTTATGTGATGAAATTCAGCCTAGGGTTGAAGTAGAAAGTTGTATCATTGAAAATGAAATGCATTGTGGTTTAGTTGCAATGCATGCTAGGGAACTATATTGTGAGGACGTGTTTGCTTGTAATCATTCTACTATTGTAAAACCTAATCTAAATAATGTACAAGTTGATGTGTGTGAGTTAGGGAAAAAGGCACAAAAGGCCATGAAAAAGCATGTGAGTTTATTAATGAAGAATCATGTGAGAAAATGAATGAGAGAGAGAAGCATGAGCCTAGTTTATGGCCTATGAAGAAAAATGAGAGAAAAGCCAATGTTGTGAGCTTGTGTGAAAGAGCCAATGAGGTTAAATCCATTTTGTTTTCAAAGAAAAATATTTGTAGACTTTTATATAAAGGAACTTGCTACCTAACGGGCGAGCTCAAGCCATGTTTGTCTAGTGTTTCTTTTGAGTTCTTACAGGAAGCAAAAGATCTTATACAACATGTCGAAGCGAAGATTCCTTCTAAAGTAAAGAATGACCACAAACACAATGCCAACTGGTTTATTATGATGAAATACTCCAAATTTGCTTCTAAGTTCACCCATGGCAGCAAGCATAAAGTGTTCAAAAGAAGACATAAAGATTTTGATTTGAGGACAAATCCTTCTAAAGAAAGGGGGGATGATATGAATTCAACGACCGACTTATTGTATTCACATGAAGGAGCAACAAGAAGCAAGAGAAGAAGATTTCAAGAGCCTTTTTAAAATTAGAATGCATAAATTTAAATAGTGGAATTTCCAGATTTTTATATTTTAGAACTTTTTTATTTCAATGCTTGTCAACCATGCTCTTAATTGTAAGGGACCTTCTAGAAGAGTTAGTTGGTCCTATTAAAAGCTTATCTACCCTTTTGTCTAGCATTTAAGCCATGCAATTGAGTTTTGGTTTCCTAGGCCTTATTTTCTACAAAATGCATTTAGTAGCTTTTTGAGTCCTTTTGTATTTCAAGGCATGCACGAATTTTTTGCCTTTAAAATGGCTTGTAATTCATCATTTTGGACAGATTTATGAATGAAAAACTTGTGTTTTCTTAGACCCCATTTGGTGTTGTCTTTCTTTCAAATCTTGTTTTAGGTTTGAAGTTAAACCAATTCATTGGATTAGTCTTGATCAAACTAATTCTGGAGTGAGTTGTCTTAGGATCTAAGAGTGACCATTTTAGATTTTGAGTGTGATCTAAGTTAGCTGTCATTGTGAGTTTTTACAAGGATCCTAGAAGGACCTCTAGCTTTGTAAAATTCAAGCAACGTTTGGCGCTTATCATTTGGTATCAGAGCATTTGGTCGACATTCCTTGGCCGACTCTATTGGTAAAAAATCTTTTCAACATGTCACATATTGAAGAAAAGGTAACAAATGCACCGGCTTTTAGTACCGTTCTTGAAGCTCTTAAAGATATGTTGGAAATGATGAGAGAAGATATGGAAGAAAGAAGAGCACATCGCAAAAGGATGTCTTCAAGGTACACTCATCCAAAACCGATTTCAAATATTCAATTATCTTTGGAAAATGATAGTTTATGTGATGAAATTCAGCCTAGGGTTGAAGTAGAAAGTTGTATCATTGAAAATGAAATGCATTGTGGTTTAGTTGCAATGCATGCTAGGAACTATATTGTGAGGACGTGTTTGCTTGTAATCATTCTACTATTGTAAAACCTAATCTAAATAATGTACAAGTTGATGTGTGTGAGTTAGGGAAAAAGGCACAAAAGGCCATGAAAAAGCATGTGAGTTTATTAATGAAGAATCATGTGAGAAAATGAATGAGAGAGAGAAGCATGAGCCTAGTTTATGGCCTATGAAGAAAAATGAGAGAAAAGCCAATGTTGTGAGCTTGTGTGAAAGAGCCAATGAGGTTAAATCCATTTTGTTTTCAAAGAAAAATATTTGTAGACTTTTATATAAAGGAACTTGCTACCTAGCAGGCGAGCTCAAGCCATGTTTGTCTAGTGTTTCTTTTGAGTTCTTACGAGGGAAGCAAAAGATCTTATACAACATGTCGAAGCGAAGATTCCTTCTAAAGTAAAGAATGACCACAAACACAATGCCAACTGGTTTATTATGATGAAATACTCCAAATTTGCTTCTAAGTTCACCCATGGCAGCAAGCATAAAGTGTTCAAAAGAAGACATAAAGATTTTGATTTGAGGACAAATCCTTCTAAAGAAAGGGGGGATGATATGAATTCAACGACCGACTTATTGTATTCACATGAAGGAGCAACAAGAAGCAAGAGAAGAAGATTTCAAGAGCCTTTTTAAAATTAGAATGCATAAATTTAAATAGTGGAATTTCAGATTTTTATATTTTAGAACTTTTTATTTCAATGCTTGTCAACCATGCTCTTAATTGTAAGGGACCTTCTAGAAGAGTTAGTTGGTCCTATTCAAAGCTTATCTACCCTTTTGTCTAGCATTTAAGCCATGCAATTGAGTTTTGGTTTCCTAGGCCTTATTTTCTACAAAATGCATTTAGTAGCTTTTTGAGTCCTTTTGTATTTCAAGGCATGCACGAATTTTTTTGCCTTTAAAATGGCTTGTAATTCATCATTTTGGACAGATTTATGAATGAAAAACTTGTGTTTTCTTAGACCCCATTTGGTGTTGTCTTTCTTTCAAATCTTGTTTTAGGTTTGAAGTTAAACCAATTCATTGGATTAGTCTTGATCAAACTAATTTGGAGTGAGTTGTCTTAGGATCTAAGAGTGACCATTTTAGATTTTGAGTGTGATCTAAGTTAGTTGTCATTGTGAGTTTTTACAAGGATCCTAGAAGGACCTCTAGCTTTGTAAAATTCAAGCAACGTTTGGCGCTTATCATTTGGTATCGTGAGCATTTGGTCGACATTCCTTGGCCGACTCTATTGGTAAAAATCTTTTCAACATGTCACATATTGAAGAAAAGGTAACAAATGCACCGGCTTTTAGTACCGTTCTTGAAGCTCTTAAAGATATGTTGGAAATGATGAGAGAAGATATGGAAGAAAGAAGAGCACATCGCAAAGGATGTCTTCAAGGTACACTCATCCAAAACCGATTTCAAATATTCAATTATCTTTGGAAAATGATAGTTTATGTGATGAAATTCAGCCTAGGGTTGAAGTAGAAAGTTGTATCATTGAAAATGAAATGCATTGTGGTTTAGTTGCAATGCATGCTAGGGAACTATATTGTGAGGACGTGTTTGCTTGTAATCATTCTACTATTGTAAAACCTAATCTAAATAATGTACAAGTTGATGTGTGTGAGTTAGGGAAAAAGGCACAAAAGGCCATGAAAAAGCATGTGAGTTTATTAATGAAGAATCATGTGAGAAAATGAATGAGAGAGAGAAGCATGAGCCTAGTTTATGGCCTATGAAGAAAAATGAGAGAAAAGCCAATGTTGTGAGCTTGTGTGAAAGAGCCAATGAGGTTAAATCCATTTTGTTTTCAAAGAAAAATATTTGTAGACTTTTATATAAAGGAACTTGCTACCTAACAGGCGAGCTCAAGCCATGTTTGTCTAGTGTTTCTTTTGAGTTCTTACAGGAAGCAAAAGATCTTATACACAACATGTCGAGCGAAGATTCCTTCTAAAGTAAAGAATGACCACAAACACAATGCCAACTGGTTTATTATGATGAAATACTCCAAATTTGCTTCTAAGTTCACCCATGGCAGCAAGCATAAAGTGTTCAAAAGAAGACATAAAGATTTTGATTTGAGGACAAATCCTTCTAAAGAAAAGGGGATGATATGAATTCAACTACCGACTTATTGTATTCACATGAAGGAGCAACAAGAAGCAAGAAAAGAAGATTTCAAGAGCCTTTTTAAAATTAGAATGCATAAATTTAAATAGTGGAATTTCCAGATTTTTATATTTTAGAACTTTTTATTTCAATGCTTGTCAACCATGCTCTTAATTGTAAGGGACCTTCTAGAAGAGTTAGTTGGTCCTATTCAAAGCTTATCTACCCTTTTGTCTAGCATTTAAGCCATGCAATTGAGTTTTGGTTTCCTAGGCCTTATTTTCTACAAAATGCATTTAGTAGCTTTTTGAGTCCTTTTGTATTTCAAGGCATGCACGAATTTTTGCCTTTAAAATGGCTTGTAATTCATCATTTTGGACAGATTTATGAATGAAAAACTTGTGTTTTCTTAGACCCCATTTGGTGTTGTCTTTCTTTCAAATCTTGTTTTAGGTTTGAAGTTAAACCAATTCATTGGATTAGTCTTGATCAAACTAATTCAGGAGTGAGTTGTCTTAGGATCTAAGAGTGACCATTTTAGATTTTGAGTGTGATCTAAGTTAGTTGTCATTGTGAGTTTTTACAAGGATCCTAGAAGGACCTCTAGCTTTGTAAAATTCAAGCAACGTTTGGCGCTTATCATTTGGTATCGAGCATTTGGTCGACATTCCTTGGCCGACTCTATTGGTAAAAAATCTTTTCAACATGTCACATATTGAAGAAAAGGTAACAAATGCACCGGCTTTTAGTACCGTTCTTGAAGCTCTTAAAGATATGTTGGAAATGATGAGAGAAGATATGGAAGAAAGAAGAGCACATCGCAAAGGATGTCTTCAAGGTACACTCATCCAAAACCGATTTCAAATATTCAATTATCTTTGGAAAATGATAGTTTATGTGATGAAATTCAGCCTAGGGTTGAAGTAGAAAGTTGTATCATTGAAAATGAAATGCATTGTGGTTTAGTTGCAATGCATGCTAGGGAACTATATTGTGAGGACGTGTTTGCTTGTAATCATTCTACTATTGTAAAACCTAATCTAAATAATGTACAAGTTGATGTGTGTGAGTTAGGGAAAAAGGCACAAAAGGCCATGAAAAAGCATGTGAGTTTATTAATGAAGAATCATGTGAGAAAATGAATGAGAGAGAGAAGCATGAGCCTAGTTTATGGCCTATGAAGAAAAATGAGAGAAAAGCCAATGTTGTGAGCTTGTGTGAAAGAGCCAATGAGGTTAAATCCATTTTGTTTTCAAAGAAAAATATTTGTAGACTTTTATATAAAGGAACTTGCTACCTAGCAGGCGAGCTCAAGCCATGTTTGTCTAGTGTTTCTTTTGAGTTCTTACAGGAAGCAAAAGATCTTATACAACATGTCGAGCGAAGATTCCTTCTAAAGTAAAGAATGACCACAAACACAATGCCAACTGGTTTATTATGATGAAATACTCCAAATTTGCTTCTAAGTTCACCCATGGCAGCAAGCATAAAGTGTTCAAAAGAAGACATAAAGATTTTGATTTGAGGACAAATCCTTCTAAAGAAAAGGGGATGATATGAATTCAACTACCGACTTATTGTATTCACATGAAGGAGCAACAAGAAGCAAGGAAAGAAGATTTCAAGAGCCTTTTTAAAATTAGAATGCATAAATTTAAATAGTGGAATTTCAGATTTTTATATTTTAGAACTTTTTTATTTCAATGCTTGTCAACCATGCTCTTAATTGTAAGGGACCTTCTAGAAGAGTTAGTTGGTCCTATTCAAAGCTTATCTACCCTTTTGTCTAGCATTTAAGCCATGCAATTGAGTTTTGGTTTCCTAGGCCTTATTTTCTACAAAATGCATTTAGTAGCTTTTTGAGTCCTTTTGTATTTCAAGGCATGCACGAATTTTTGCCTTTAAAATGGCTTGTAATTCATCATTTTGGACAGATTTATGAATGAAAAACTTGTGTTTTCTTAGACCCCATTTGGTGTTGTCTTTCTTTCAAATCTTGTTTTAGGTTTGAAGTTAAACCAATTCATTGGATTAGTCTTGATCAAACTAATGCAGAGTGAGTTGTCTTAGGATCTAAGAGTGACCATTTTAGATTTTGAGTGTGATCTAAGTTAGTGTCATTGTGAGTTTTTACAAGGATCCTAGAAGGACCTCTAGCTTTGTAAAATTCAAGCAACGCGTTTGGCGCTTATCATTTGGTATCAGAGCATTTGAGTCGACATTCCTTGGCCGACTCTATTGGTAAAAAAATCTTTTCAACATGTCACATATTGAAGAAAAGGTAACAAATGCACCGCTTTTAGTACCGTTCTTGAAGCTCTTAAAGATATGTTGGAAATGATGAGAGAAGATATGGAAGAAAGAAGAGCACATCGCAAAAGGATGTCTTCAAGGTACACTCATCCAAAACCGATTTCAAATATTCAATTATCTTTGGAAAATGATAGTTTATGTGATGAAATTCAGCCTAGGGTTGAAGTAGAAAGTTGTATCATTGAAAATGAAATGCATTGTGGTTTAGTTGCAATGCATGCTAGGGAACTATATTGTGAGGACGTGTTTGCTTGTAATCATTCTACTATTGTAAAACCTAATCTAAATAATGTACAAGTTGATGTGTGTGAGTTAGGAAAAAGGCACAAAAGGCCATGAAAAAGCATGTGAGTTTATTAATGAAGAATCATGTGAGAAAATGAATGAGAGAGAGAAGCATGAGCCTAGTTTATGGCCTATGAAGAAAAATGAGAGAAAAGCCAATGTTGTGAGCTTGTGTGAAAGAGCCAATGAGGTTAAATCCATTTTGTTTTCAAAGAAAAATATTTGTAGACTTTTATATAAAGGAACTTGCTACCTAACTGGGCGAGCTCAAGCCATGTTTGTCTAGTGTTTCTTTTGAGTTCTTACAGGAAGCAAAAGATCTTATACAACATGTCGAGCGAAGATTCCTTCTAAAGTAAAGAATGACCACAAACACAATGCCAACTGGTTTATTATGATGAAATACTCCAAATTTGCTTCTAAGTTCACCCATGGCAGCAAGCATAAAGTGTTCAAAAGAAGACATAAAGATTTTGATTTGAGGACAAATCCTTCTAAAGAAAGGGGATGATATGAATTCAACTACCGACTTATTGTATTCACATGAAGGAGCAACAAGAAGCAAGAAAAGAAGATTTCAAGAGCCTTTTTAAAATTAGAATGCATAAATTTAAATAGTGGAATTTCCAGATTTTTATATTTTAGAACTTTTTATTTCAATGCTTGTCAACCATGCTCTTAATTGTAAGGGACCTTCTAGAAGAGTTAGTTGGTCCTATTCAAAGCTTATCTACCCTTTTGTCTAGCATTTAAGCCATGCAATTGAGTTTTGGTTTTCTAGGCCTTATTTTCTACAAAATGCATTTAGTAGCTTTTTGAGTCCTTTTGTATTTCAAGGCATGCACGAATTTTTGCCTTTAAAATGGCTTGTAATTCATCATTTTGGACAGATTTATGAATGAAAAACTTGTGTTTTCTTAGACCCCATTTGGTGTTGTCTTTCTTTCAAATCTTGTTTTAGGTTTGAAGTTAAACCAATTCATTGGATTAGTCTTGATCAAACTAATTCTGGAGTGAGTTGTCTTAGGATCTAAGAGTGACCATTTTAGATTTTGAGTGTGATCTAAGTTAGCTGTCATTGTGAGTTTTTACAAGGATCCTAGAAGGACCTCTAGCTTTGTAAAATTCAAGCAACGTTTGGCGCTTATCATTTGGTATCAGAGCATTTGGTCGACATTCCTTGGCCGACTCTATTGGTAAAAAAATCTTTTCAACATGTCACATATTGAAGAAAAGGTAACAAATGCACCGGCTTTTAGTACCGTTCTTGAAGCTCTTAAAGATATGTTGGAAATGATGAGAGAAGATATGGAAGAAAGAAGAGCACATCGCAAAGGATGTCTTCAAGGTACACTCATCCAAAACCGATTTCAAATATTCAATTATCTTTGGAAAATGATAGTTTATGTGATGAAATTCAGCCTAGGGTTGAAGTAGAAAGTTGTATCATTGAAAATGAAATGCATTGTGGTTTAGTTGCAATGCATGCTAGGGAACTATATTGTGAGGACGTGTTTGCTTGTAATCATTCTACTATTGTAAAACCTAATCTAAATAATGTACAAGTTGATGTGTGTGAGTTAGGGAAAAAGGCACAAAAGGCCATGAAAAAGCATGTGAGTTTATTAATGAAGAATCATGTGAGAAAATGAATGAGAGAGAGAAGCATGAGCCTAGTTTATGGCCTATGAAGAAAAAATGAGAGAAAAGCCAATGTTGTGAGCTTGTGTGAAAGAGCCAATGAGGTTAAATCCATTTTGTTTTCAAAGAAAAATATTTGTAGACTTTTATATAAAGGAACTTGCTACCTAAGCAGGCGAGCTCAAGCCATGTTTGTCTAGTGTTTCTTTTGAGTTCTTACAGGAAGCAAAAGATCTTATACAACATGTCGAAGCGAAGATTCCTTCTAAAGTAAAGAATGACCACAAACACAATGCCAACTGGTTTATTATGATGAAATACTCCAAATTTGCTTCTAAGTTCACCCATGGCAGCAAGCATAAAGTGTTCAAAGAAGACATAAAGATTTTGATTTGAGGACAAATCCTTCTAAAGAAAGGGGATGATATGAATTCAACTACCGACTTATTGTATTCACATGAAGGAGCAACAAGAAGCAAGAAAAGAAGATTTCAAGAGCCTTTTTAAAATTAGAATGCATAAATTTAAATAGTGGAATTTCCAGATTTTTATATTTTAGAACTTTTTTATTTCAATGCTTGTCAACCATGCTCTTAATTGTAAGGGACCTTCTAGAAGAGTTAGTTGGTCCTATTCAAAGCTTATCTACCCTTTTGTCTAGCATTTAAGCCATGCAATTGAGTTTTGGTTTCTAGGCCTTATTTTCTACAAAATGCATTTAGTAGCTTTTTGAGTCCTTTTGTATTTCAAGGCATGCACGAATTTTTGCCTTTAAAATGGCTTGTAATTCATCATTTTGGACAGATTTATGAATGAAAAACTTGTGTTTTCTTAGACCCCATTTGGTGTTGTCTTTCTTTCAAATCTTGTTTTAGGTTTGAAGTTAAACCAATTCATTGGATTAGTCTTGATCAAACTAATTCTGGAGTGAGTTGTCTTAGGATCTAAGAGTGACCATTTTAGATTTTGAGTGTGATCTAAGTTAGCTGTCATTGTGAGTTTTTACAAGGATCCTAGAAGGACCTCTAGCTTTGTAAAATTCAAGCAACGTTTGGCGCTTATCATTTGGTATCAGAGCATTTGGTCGACATTCCTTGGCGACTCTATTGGTAAAAAATCTTTTCAACATGTCACATATTGAAGAAAAGGTAACAAATGCACCGGCTTTTAGTACCGTTCTTGAAGCTCTTAAAGATATGTTGGAAATGATGAGAGAAGATATGGAAGAAAGAAGAGCACATCGCAAAAGGATGTCTTCAAGGTACACTCATCCAAAACCGATTTCAAATATTCAATTATCTTTGGAAAATGATAGTTTATGTGATGAAATTCAGCCTAGGGTTGAAGTAGAAAGTTGTATCATTGAAAATGAAATGCATTGTGGTTTAGTTGCAATGCATGCTAGGGAACTATATTGTGAGGACGTGTTTGCTTGTAATCATTCTACTATTGTAAAACCTAATCTAAATAATGTACAAGTTGATGTGTGTGAGTTAGGGAAAAAGGCACAAAAGGCCATGAAAAAAGCATGTGAGTTTATTAATGAAGAATCATGTGAGAAAATGAATGAGAGAGAGAAGCATGAGCCTAGTTTATGGCCTATGAAGAAAAATGAGAGAAAAGCCAATGTTGTGAGCTTGTGTGAAAGAGCCAATGAGGTTAAATCCATTTTGTTTTCAAAGAAAAATATTTGTAGACTTTTATATAAAGGAACTTGCTACCTAGCAGGCGAGCTCAAAGCCATTTTTGTCTAGTGTTTCTTTTGAGTTCTTACAGGAAGCAAAAGATCTTATACAACATGTCGAAGCGAAGATTCCTTCTAAAGTAAAGAATGACCACAAACACAATGCCAACTGGTTTATTATGATGAAATACTCCAAATTTGCTTCTAAGTTCACCCATGGCAGCAAGCATAAAGTGTTCAAAAGAAGACATAAAGATTTTGATTTGAGGACAAATCCTTCTAAAGAAAGGGGATGATATGAATTCAACTACCGACTTATTGTATTCACATGAAGGAGCAACAAGAAGCAAGAAAAGAAGATTTCAAGAGCCTTTTAAAATTAGAATGCATAAATTTAAATAGTGGAATTTCCAGATTTTTATATTTTAGAACTTTTTTTATTTCAATGCTTGTCAACCATGCTCTTAATTGTAAGGGACCTTCTAGAAGAGTTAGTTGGTCCTATTCAAAGCTTATCTACCCTTTTGTCTAGCATTTAAGCCATGCAATTGAGTTTTGGTTTCCTAGGCCTTATTTTCTACAAAATGCATTTAGTAGCTTTTTGAGTCCTTTTGTATTTCAAGGCATGCACGAATTTTTTTGCCTTTAAAATGGCTTGTAATTCATCATTTTGGACAGATTTATGAATGAAAAACTTGTGTTTTCTTAGACCCCATTTGGTGTTGTCTTTCTTTCAAATCTTGTTTTAGGTTTGAAGTTAAACCAATTCATTGGATTAGTCTTGATCAAACTAATTCTGGAGTGAGTTGTCTTAGGATCTAAGAGTGACCATTTTAGATTTTGAGTGTGATCTAAGTTAGTTGTCATTGTGAGTTTTACAAGGATCCTAGAAGGACCTCTAGCTTTGTAAAATTCAAGCAACGTTTTGGCGCTTATCATTTGGTATCAGAGCATTTGGTCGACATTCCTTGGCCGACTCTATTGGTAAAAAATCTTTTCAACATGTCACATATTGAAGAAAAGGTAACAAATGCACGGCTTTTAGTACCGTTCTTGAAAGCTCTTAAAGATATGTTGGAAATGATGAGAGAAGATATGGAAGAAAGAAGAGCACATCGCAAAAGGATGTCTTCAAGGTACACTCATCCAAAACCGATTTCAAATATTCAATTATCTTTGGAAAATGATAGTTTATGTGATGAAATTCAGCCTAGGGTTGAAGTAGAAAGTTGTATCATTGAAAATGAAATGCATTGTGGTTTAGTTGCAATGCATGCTAGGGAACTATATTGTGAGGACGTGTTTGCTTGTAATCATTCTACTATTGTAAAACCTAATCTAAATAATGTACAAGTTGATGTGTGTGAGTTAGGGAAAAAGGCACAAAAGGCCATGAAAAAAGCATGTGAGTTTATTAATGAAGAATCATGTGAGAAAATGAATGAGAGAGAGAAGCATGAGCCTAGTTTATGGCCTATGAAGAAAAATGAGAGAAAAGCCAATGTTGTGAGCTTGTGTGAAAGAGCCAATGAGGTTAAATCCATTTTGTTTTCAAAGAAAAATATTTGTAGACTTTTATATAAAGGAACTTGCTACCTAAGCAGGCGAGCTCAAGCCATGTTTGTCTAGTGTTTCTTTTGAGTTCTTACAGGAAGCAAAAGATCTTATACAACATGTCGAAGCGAAGATTCCTTCTAAAGTAAAGAATGACCACAAACACAATGCCAACTGGTTTATTATGATGAAATACTCCAAATTTGCTTCTAAGTTCACCCATGGCAGCAAGCATAAAGTGTTCAAAAGAAGACATAAAGATTTTGATTTGAGGACAAATCCTTCTAAAGAAAGGGGATGATATGAATTCAACTACCGACTTATTGTATTCACATGAAGGAGCAACAAGAAGCAAGAAAAGAAGATTTCAAGAGCCTTTTAAAATTAGAATGCATAAATTTAAATAGTGGAATTTCCAGATTTTTATATTTTAGAACTTTTTTATTTCAATGCTTGTCAACCATGCTCTTAATTGTAAGGGACCTTCTAGAAGAGTTAGTTGGTCCTATTCAAAGCTTATCTACCCTTTTGTCTAGCATTTAAGCCATGCAATTGAGTTTTGGTTTCCTAGGCCTTATTTTCTACAAAATGCATTTAGTAGCTTTTTGAGTCCTTTTGTATTTCAAGGCATGCACGAATTTTTTGCCTTTAAAATGGCTTGTAATTCATCATTTTGGACAGATTTATGAATGAAAAACTTGTGTTTTCTTAGACCCCATTTGGTGTTGTCTTTCTTTCAAATCTTGTTTTAGGTTTGAAGTTAAACCAATTCATTGGATTAGTCTTGATCAAACTAATTCAGAGTGAGTTGTCTTAGGATCTAAGAGTGACCATTTTAGATTTTGAGTGTGATCTAAGTTAGTGTCATTGTGAGTTTTTACAAGGATCCTAGAAGGACCTCTAGCTTTGTAAAATTCAAGCAACGTTTGGCGCTTATCATTTGGTATCAGAGCATTTGGTCGACATTCCTTGGCCGACTCTATTGGTAAAAAAATCTTTTCAACATGTCACATATTGAAGAAAAGGTAACAAATGCACCGGCTTTTAGTACCGTTCTTGAAGCTCTTAAAGATATGTTGGAAATGATGAGAGAAGATATGGAAGAAAGAAGAGCACATCGCAAAAGGATGTCTTCAAGGTACACTCATCCAAAACCGATTTCAAATATTCAATTATCTTTGGAAAATGATAATTGAATATTTAAAAGGATTTGTCCTCCCTTTCTTTAAAAGGATTTGTCCTCAAATCAAAATCTTTATGTCTTCTTTTGAACACTTTATGCTTGCTTCCTTGGATGAACTTAGAAGAAAATTTGGAGTATTTCATCATAATAAACCAGTTGGCATTGTGTTTGTGGTCATTCTTTACTTTAGAAGGAATCTTCGCTCCGAGATGTTGTATAAGATCTTTTGCTTCCTGTAAGAACTCAAAAGAAACACTAGACATACATGGTTTGAGCTCGCCCGTTAGGTAGCAAGTTCCTTTATATAAAAGTCTACAAATATATTTTCTTTGAAAACAAAATGGATTTAACCTCACTAGCTCTTTTACACAATCTCACATCATTGGCTTTTCTCTCGTTTTTCTTCATAGGCCATAAACTAAGCTCATGCTTCTCTCTCTCATTCATTTTCTCACACGATTCTTCATTAATAAACTCACATGCTTTTGTCATGGCCTTTTGTGCCTTTTTCCCTAACTCACACACATCAACTTGTACATCATTTAGATTAGGTTTTACAATAGTAGAATGATTACAAGCAAACACGTCCTCACAAT
Source organism: Sicyos edulis (assembly GCA_036507275.1). NCBI lineage: Eukaryota > Viridiplantae > Streptophyta > Magnoliopsida > Cucurbitales > Cucurbitaceae > Sicyos > Sicyos edulis. The sequence goes on from CM071847.1 coordinate 11,680,228, forward strand.
ATAGTTCCCTAGCATGTATTGCAACTAAACCACAATGCATTTCATTTTCAATGATGCGACTTTCTTACTTCAACCCTAGGCTGAATTTCATCACATAAACTATCATTTTCCAAAGATAATTGAATATTTGAAATTGGTTTTGGATGAGTGTACCTTGAAGGCATCCTTTTGCGATGTGCTCTTGTTTCTTCCATATCTTCTCTCATCATTTCCAACATATCTTTAAGAGCATCAAGAACGGTACTAAAAGCGGTGCATTTGTTACCTTTTCTTCATTATGTGACATGTTGAAAAGATTTTTACCAATAGAGTCGGGCAAGGAATGTGGACCAAATGCTCGATACCAAATGATAAGCGCTGATCCTTGCTTGAATTTTACAAGGCTAGTTGTCCTTCTAGGATCCTTGTAAAAACTCACAATGATAGCTAACTTAGATCACACTCAAAATCTAAAATGGTGACTCTTAGATCCTAAGACAACTCACTCTGAATTAGTTTGATCAAGACTAATCCAATGAATTGATTTAACTTCAAACCTAAAGCAAGATTTGAAAGAAATGAAACACCAAACGGGGTTCAAGAAAACACAAGTTTTTCATTCCTGAAATCCGTCCAAAATGATGATTTACAAGCCATTTTAAAGGCAAAAATTCGTGCATGCCTTGGAATACAAAAGGACTCAAAAAGCTATTAAATGCATTTTGAAGAAAATAAGACATAAGAGGCCAAAAGTAAATTGCATGGCTTAAATGCTAGACAAAAGAGTAGATATGCTTTAAATACACTCAACCAACTCTTCTAGAATGTCCCTTGCAATAATGAGCATGGTTGGCAAGCATTGAAATCAAAGAGTCCCAAAATAAGAAATCTAGAAATTTCTTTATTTAAAAATTCTGCCATGTAATTTTATAATCCTCTTGGAATCCTCTTTTCCTTCTTCTTGTAATTGCTCCTTCATGTGAATGCAGAAGTTGTTAGTTGAATTCATATCATCCCCTTTCTTTAAAAGGATTTGTCCTCAAATCAAAATCTTTATGTCTTCTTTTGAACACTTTATGCTTGCTTCCTTGGATGAACTTAGAAGAAAATTTGGAGTATTTCATCATAATAAACCAGTTGGCATTGTGTTTGTGGTCATTCTTTACTTTAGAAGGAATCTTCGCTCCGAGATGTTGTATAAGATCTTTTGCTTCCTGTAAGAACTCAAAAGAAACACTAGACATACATGGTTTGAGCTCGCCTGATTAGGTAGCAAGTTCCTTTATATAAAAGTCTACAAATATATTTTCTTTGAAAACAAAATGGATTTAACCTCACTAGCTCTTTTACACAATCTCACATCATTGGCTTTTCTCTCGTTTTTCTTCATAGGCCATAAACTAAGCTCATGCTTCTCTCTCTCATTCATTTTCTCACACGATTCTTCATTAATAAACTCACATGCTTTTGTCATGGCCTTTTGTGCCTTTTTCCCTAACTCACACACATCAACTTGTACATCATTTAGATTAGGTTTTACAATAGTAGAATGATTACAAGCAAACACGTCCTCACAATATAGTTCCCTAGCATGTATTGCAACTAAACCACAATGCATTTCATTTTCAATGATGCGACTTTCTTACTTCAACCCTAGGCTGAATTTCATCACATAAACTATCATTTTCCAAAGATAATTGAATATTTGAAATTGGTTTTGGATGAGTGTACCTTGAAGGCATCCTTTTGCGATGTGCTCTTGTTTCTTCCATATCTTCTCTCATCATTTCCAACATATCTTTAAGAGCATCAAGAACGGTACTAAAAGCCGGTGCATTTGTTACCTTTTCTTCATTATGTGACATGTTGAAAAGATTTTTTACCAATAGAGTCGGGCAAGGAATGTGGACCAAATGCTCTGATACCAAATGATAAGCGCCGATCCTTGCTTGAATTTTACAAGGCTAGTTGTCCTTCTAGGATCCTTGTAAAAACTCACAATGATAGCTAACTTAGATCACACTCAAAATCTAAAATGGTGACTCTTAGATCCTAAGATAACTCACTCAGTAATTAGTTTGATCAAGACTAATCCAATGAATTGATTTAACTTCAAACCTAAAGCAAGATTTGAAAGAAATGAAACACCAAGCGGGGTTCAAGAAAACACAAGTTTTTCATTCTGAAATCCGTCCAAAATGATGATTTACAAGCCATTTTAAAGGCAAAAATTCGTGCATGCCTTGGAATACAAAAGGACTCAAAAAGCTATTAAATGCATTTTGAAGAAAATAAGACATAAGAGGCCAAAAGTAAATTGCATGGCTTAAATGCTAGACAAAAGAGTAGATATGCTTTAAATACACTCAACCAACTCTTCTAGAATGTCCCTTGCAATAATGAGCATGGTTGGCAAGCATTGAAATCAAAGAGTCCCAAAATAAGAAATCTAGAAATTTCTTTATTTAAAAATTCTGCCATGTAATTTTTATAATCCTCTTGGAATCCTCTTTTCCTTCTTCTTGTAATTGCTCCTTCATGTGAATGCAGTAAGTTGTTAGTTGAATTCATATCATCCCCCCTTTCTTTAAAAGGATTTGTCCTCAAATCAAAATCTTTATGTCTTCTTTTGAACACTTTATGCTTGCTTCCTTGGATGAACTTAGAAGAAAATTTGGAGTATTTCATCATAATAAACCAGTTGGCATTGTGTTTGTGGTCATTCTTTACTTTAGAAGGAATCTTCGCTCCGAGATGTTGTATAAGATCTTTTGCTTCTGTAAGAACTCAAAAGAAACACTAGACATACATGGTTTGAGCTCGCCTAGTTAGGTAGCAAGTTCCTTTATATAAAAGTCTACAAATATATTTTCTTTGAAAACAAAATGGATTTAACCTCACTAGCTCTTTTACACAATCTCACATCATTGGCTTTTCTCTCGTTTTTCTTCATAGGCCATAAACTAAGCTCATGCTTCTCTCTCTCATTCATTTTCTCACACGATTCTTCATTAATAAACTCACATGCTTTTGTCATGGCCTTTTGTGCCTTTTTCCTAACTCACACACATCAACTTGTACATCATTTAGATTAGGTTTTACAATAGTAGAATGATTACAAGCAAACAAATCCTCACAATATAGTTCCCTAGCATGTATTGCAACTAAACCACAATGCATTTCATTTTCAATGATGCGACTTTCTTACTTCAACCCTAGGCTGAATTTCATCACATAAACTATCATTTTCCAAAGATAATTGAATATTTGAAATTGGTTTTGGATGAGTGTACCTTGAAGGCATCCTTTGCGATGTGCTCTTGTTTCTTCCATATCTTCTCTCATCATTTCCAACATATCTTTAAGAGCATCAAGAACGGTACTAAAAGCGGTGCATTTGTTACCTTTTCTTCATTATGTGACATGTTGAAAAGATTTTTACCAATAGAGTCGGGCAAGGAATGTGGACCAAATGCTCGATACCAAATGATAAGCGCCGATCCTTGCTTGAATTTTACAAGGCTAGTTGTCCTTCTAGGATCCTTGTAAAAACTCACAATGATAGCTAACTTAGATCACACTCAAAATCTAAAATGGTGACTCTTAGATCCTAAGACAACTCACTCGAGAATTAGTTTGATCAAGACTAATCCAATGAATTGATTTAACTTCAAACCTAAAGCAAGATTTGAAAGAAATGAAACACCAAAGCGGGGTTCAAGAAAACACAAGTTTTTCATTCACGAAATCCGTCCAAAATGATGATTTACAAGCCATTTTAAAGGCAAAAAATTCGTGCATGCCTTGGAATACAAAAGGACTCAAAAAGCTATTAAATGCATTTTGAAGAAAATAAGACATAAGAGGCCAAAAGTAAATTGCATGGCTTAAATGCTAGACAAAAGAGTAGATATGCTTTAAATACACTCAACCAACTCTTCTAGAATGTCCCTTGCAATAATGAGCATGGTTGGCAAGCATTGAAATCAAAGAGTCCCAAAATAAGAAATCTAGAAATTTCTTTATTTAAAAATTCTGCCATGTAAATTTTATAATCCTCTTGGAATCCTCTTTTCCTTCTTCTTGTAATTGCTCCTTCATGTGAATGCGATAAGTTGTTAGTTGAATTCATATCATCCCCCCTTTCTTTAAAAGGATTTGTCCTCAAATCAAAATCTTTATGTCTTCTTTTGAACACTTTATGCTTGCTTCCTTGGATGAACTTAGAAGAAAATTTGGAGTATTTCATCATAATAAACCAGTTGGCATTGTGTTTGTGGTCATTCTTTACTTTAGAAGGAATCTTCGCTCCGAGATGTTGTATAAGATCTTTTGCTTCCTGTAAGAACTCAAAAGAAACACTAGACATACATGGTTTGAGCTCGCCCGTTAGGTAGCAAGTTCCTTTATATAAAAGTCTACAAATATATTTTCTTTGAAAACAAAATGGATTTAACCTCACTAGCTCTTTTACACAATCTCACATCATTGGCTTTTCTCGTTTTTCTTCATAGGCCATAAACTAAGCTCATGCTTCTCTCTCTCATTCATTTTCTCACACGATTCTTCATTAATAAACTCACATGCTTTTGTCATGGCCTTTTGTGCCTTTTTCCCTAACTCACACACATCAACTTGTACATCATTTAGATTAGGTTTTACAATAGTAGAATGATTACAAGCAAACACGTCCTCACAATATAGTTCCCTAGCATGTATTGCAACTAAACCACAATGCATTTCATTTTCAATGATGCGACTTTCTTACTTCAACCCTAGGCTGAATTTCATCACATAAACTATCATTTTCCAAAGATAATTGAATATTTGAAATTGGTTTTGGATGAGTGTACCTTGAAGGCATCCTTTGCGATGTGCTCTTGTTTCTTCCATATCTTCTCTCATCATTTCCAACATATCTTTAAGAGCATCAAGAACGGTACTAAAAGCCGGTGCATTTGTTACCTTTTCTTCATTATGTGACATGTTGAAAAGATTTTTACCAATAAGTCGGGCAAGGAATGTGGACCAAATGCTCGATACCAAATGATAAGCGCCGATCCTTGCTTGAATTTTACAAGGCTAGTTGTCCTTCTAGGATCCTTGTAAAAACTCACAATGATAGCTAACTTAGATCACACTCAAAATCTAAAATGGTGACTCTTAGATCCTAAGACAACTCACTCCGAAATTAGTTTGATCAAGACTAATCCAATGAATTGATTTAACTTCAAACCTAAAGCAAGATTTGAAAGAAATGAAACACCAAAGCGGGGTTCAAGAAAACACAAGTTTTTCATTCTGAAATCCGTCAAAATGATGATTTACAAGCCATTTTAAAGGCAAAAATTCGTGCATGCCTTGGAATACAAAAGGACTCAAAAAGCTATTAAATGCATTTTGAAGAAAATAAGACATAAGAGGCCAAAAGTAAATTGCATGGCTTAAATGCTAGACAAAAGAGTAGATATGCTTTAAATACACTCAACCAACTCTTCTAGAATGTCCCTTGCAATAATGAGCATGGTTGGCAAGCATTGAAATCAAAGAGTCCCAAAATAAGAAATCTAGAAATTTCTTTATTTAAAAATTCTGCCATGTAATTTTTATAATCCTCTTGGAATCCTCTTTTCCTTCTTCTTGTAATTGCTCCTTCATGTGAATGCAGTAAGTTGTTAGTTGAATTCATATCATCCCCCCTTTCTTTAAAAGGATTTGTCCTCAAATCAAAATCTTTATGTCTTCTTTTGAACACTTTATGCTTGCTTCCTTGGATGAACTTAGAAGAAAATTTGGAGTATTTCATCATAATAAACCAGTTGGCATTGTGTTTGTGGTCATTCTTTACTTTAGAAGGAATCTTCGCTCAGAGATGTTGTATAAGATCTTTTGCTTCTGTAAGAACTCAAAAGAAACACTAGACATACATGGTTTGAGCTCGCCTTGTTAGGTAGCAAGTTCCTTTATATAAAAGTCTACAAATATATTTTCTTTGAAAACAAAATGGATTTAACCTCACTAGCTCTTTTACACAATCTCACATCATTGGCTTTCTCTCGTTTTTCTTCATAGGCCATAAACTAAGCTCATGCTTCTCTCTCTCATTCATTTTCTCACACGATTCTTCATTAATAAACTCACATGCTTTTGTCATGGCCTTTTGTGCCTTTTTCCCTAACTCACACACATCAACTTGTACATCATTTAGATTAGGTTTTACAATAGTAGAATGATTACAAGCAAACACGTCCTCACAATATAGTTCCCTAGCATGTATTGCAACTAAACCACAATGCATTTCATTTTCAATGATGCGACTTTCTTACTTCAACCCTAGGCTGAATTTCATCACATAAACTATCATTTTCCAAAGATAATTGAATATTTGAAATTGGTTTTGGATGAGTGTACCTTGAAGGCATCCTTTGCGATGTGCTCTTGTTTCTTCCATATCTTCTCTCATCATTTCCAACATATCTTTAAGAGCATCAAGAACGGTACTAAAAGCCGGTGCATTTGTTACCTTTTCTTCATTATGTGACATGTTGAAAAGATTTTTTACCAATAGAGTCGGGCAAGGAATGTGGACCAAATGCTCTGATACCAAATGATAAGCGCCGATCCTTGCTTGAATTTTACAAGGCTAGTTGTCCTTCTAGGATCCTTGTAAAAACTCACAATGATAGCTAACTTAGATCACACTCAAAATCTAAAATGGTGACTCTTAGATCCTAAGACAACTCACTCCGAATTAGTTTGATCAAGACTAATCCAATGAATTGATTTAACTTCAAACCTAAAGCAAGATTTGAAAGAAATGAAACACCAAAGCGGGGTTCAAGAAAACACAAGTTTTTCATTCTGAAATCCGTCCAAAATGATGATTTACAAGCCATTTTAAAGGCAAAAATTCGTGCATGCCTTGGAATACAAAAGGACTCAAAAAGCTATTAAATGCATTTTGAAGAAAATAAGACATAAGAGGCCAAAAGTAAATTGCATGGCTTAAATGCTAGACAAAAGAGTAGATATGCTTTAAATACACTCAACCAACTCTTCTAGAATGTCCCTTGCAATAATGAGCATGGTTGGCAAGCATTGAAATCAAAGAGTCCCAAAATAAGAAATCTAGAAATTTCTTTATTTAAAAATTCTGCCATGTAATTTTTATAATCCTCTTGGAATCCTCTTTTCCTTCTTCTTGTAATTGCTCCTTCATGTGAATGCTGGTAAGTTGTTAGTTGAATTCATATCATCCCCCCTTTCTTTAAAAGGATTTGTCCTCAAATCAAAATCTTTATGTCTTCTTTTGAACACTTTATGCTTGCTTCCTTGGATGAACTTAGAAGAAAATTTGGAGTATTTCATCATAATAAACCAGTTGGCATTGTGTTTGTGGTCATTCTTTACTTTAGAAGGAATCTTCGCTCAGAGATGTTGTATAAGATCTTTTTGCTTCTGTAAGAACTCAAAAGAAACACTAGACATACATGGTTTGAGCTCGCCCGTTAGGTAGCAAGTTCCTTTATATAAAAGTCTACAAATATATTTTCTTTGAAAACAAAATGGATTTAACCTCACTAGCTCTTTTACACAATCTCACATCATTGGCTTTTCTCTCGTTTTTCTTCATAGGCCATAAACTAAGCTCATGCTTCTCTCTCTCATTCATTTTCTCACACGATTCTTCATTAATAAACTCACATGCTTTTGTCATGGCCTTTTGTGCCTTTTTCCCTAACTCACACACATCAACTTGTACATCATTTAGATTAGGTTTTACAATAGTAGAATGATTACAAGCAAACAAATCCTCACAATATAGTTCCCTAGCATGTATTGCAACTAAACCACAATGCATTTCATTTTCAATGATGCGACTTTCTTACTTCAACCCTAGGCTGAATTTCATCACATAAACTATCATTTTCCAAAGATAATTGAATATTTGAAATTGGTTTTGGATGAGTGTACCTTGAAGGCATCCTTTTGCGATGTGCTCTTGTTTCTTCCATATCTTCTCTCATCATTTCCAACATATCTTTAAGAGCATCAAGAACGGTACTAAAAGCGGTGCATTTGTTACCTTTTCTTCATTATGTGACATGTTGAAAAGATTTTTACCAATAAGTCGGGCAAGGAATGTGGACCAAATGCTCGATACCAAATGATAAGCGCCGATCCTTGCTTGAATTTTACAAGGCTAGTTGTCCTTCTAGGATCCTTGTAAAAACTCACAATGATAGCTAACTTAGATCACACTCAAAATCTAAAATGGTGACTCTTAGATCCTAAGACAACTCACTCGAATTAGTTTGATCAAGACTAATCCAATGAATTGATTTAACTTCAAACCTAAAGCAAGATTTGAAAGAAATGAAACACCAAGCGGGGTTCAAGAAAACACAAGTTTTCATTCTGAAATCCGTCCAAAATGATGATTTACAAGCCATTTTAAAGCAAAAAATTCGTGCATGCCTTGGAATACAAAAAGGACTCAAAAGCTATTAAATGCATTTTGAAGAAAATAAGACATAAGAGGCCAAAAGTAAATTGCATGGCTTAAATGCTAGACAAAAGAGTAGATATGCTTTAAATACACTCAACCAACTCTTCTAGAATGTCCCTTGCAATAATGAGCATGGTTATAAGCATTGAAATCAAAGAGTCCCAAAATAAGAAATCTAGAAATTTCTTTATTTAAAAATTCTGCCATGTAATTTTTATAATCCTCTTGGAATCCTCTTTTCCTTCTTCTTGTAATTGCTCCTTCATGTGAATGCAGTAAGTTGTTAGTTGAATTCATATCATCCCCCCTTTCTTTAAAAGGATTTGTCCTCAAATCAAAATCTTTATGTCTTCTTTTGAACACTTTATGCTTGCTTCCTTGGATGAACTTAGAAGAAAATTTGGAGTATTTCATCATAATAAACCAGTTGGCATTGTGTTTGTGGTCATTCTTTACTTTAGAAGGAATCTTCGCTCAGAGATGTTGTATAAGATCTTTTGCTTCTGTAAGAACTCAAAAGAAACACTAGACATACATGGTTTGAGCTCGCTTAGTTAGGTAGCAAGTTCCTTTTATATAAAAGTCTACAAATATATTTTCTTTGAAAACAAAATGGATTTAACCTCACTAGCTCTTTTACACAATCTCACATCATTGGCTTTTCTCTCGTTTTTCTTCATAGGCCATAAACTAAGCTCATGCTTCTCTCTCTCATTCATTTTCTCACACGATTCTTCATTAATAAACTCACATGCTTTTGTCATGGCCTTTTGTGCCTTTTTCCTAACTCACACACATCAACTTGTACATCATTTAGATTAGGTTTTACAATAGTAGAATGATTACAAGCAAACACATCCTCACAATATAGTTCCCTAGCATGTATTGCAACTAAACCACAATGCATTTCATTTTCAATGATCACGACTTTCTTACTTCAACCCTAGGCTGAATTTCATCACATAAACTATCATTTTCCAAAGATAATTGAATATTTGAAATTGGTTTTGGATGAGTGTACCTTGAAGGCATCCTTTGCGATGTGCTCTTGTTTCTTCCATATCTTCTCTCATCATTTCCAACATATCTTTAAGAGCATCAAGAAGCGGTACTAAAAAGCGGTGCATTTGTTACCTTTTCTTCATTATGTGACATGTTGAAAGATTTTTACCAATAGAGTCGGGCAAGGAATGTGGACCAAATGCTCGATACCAAATGATAGCGCCCGATCCTTGCTTGAATTTTACAAGGCTAGTTGTCCTTCTAGGATCCTTGTAAAAACTCACAATGATAGCTAACTTAGATCACACTCAAAATCTAAAATGGTGACTCTTAGATCCTAAGACAACTCACTCGAGAATTAGTTTGATCAAGACTAATCCAATGAATTGATTTAACTTCAAACCTAAAGCAAGATTTGAAAGAAATGAAACACCAAGCGGGGTTCAAGAAAACACAAGTTTTTCATTCACGAAATCCGTCCAAAATGATGATTTACAAGCCATTTTAAAGGCAAAAAAAATTCGTGCATGCCTTGGAATACAAAAAGGACTCAAAAAGCTATTAAATGCATTTTGAAGAAAATAAGACATAAGAGGCCAAAGTAAATTGCATGGCTTAAATGCTAGACAAAAAGAGTAGATATGCTTTAAATACACTCAACCAACTCTTCTAGAATGTCCCTTGCAATAATGAGCATGGTTGGCAAGCATTGAAATCAAAGAGTCCCAAAATAAGAAATCTAGAAATTTCTTTATTTAAAAATTCTGCCATGTAATTTTATAATCCTCTTGGAATCCTCTTTTCCTTCTTCTTGTAATTGCTCCTTCATGTGAATGCACATTAAGTTGTTAGTTGAATTCATATCATCCCCCTTTCTTTAAAAGGATTTGTCCTCAAATCAAAATCTTTATGTCTTCTTTTGAACACTTTATGCTTGCTTCCTTGGATGAACTTAGAAGAAAATTTGGAGTATTTCATCATAATAAACCGATTGGCATTGTGTTTGTGGTCATTCTTTACTTTAGAAGGAATCTTCGCTCCAGAGATGTTGTATAAGATCTTTTGCTTCCTGTAAGAACTCAAAAGAAACACTAGACATACATGGTTTGAGCTCGCTTGTTAGGTAGCAAGTTCCTTTATATAAAAGTCTACAAATATATTTTCTTTGAAAACAAAATGGATTTAACCTCACTAGCTCTTTTACACAATCTCACATCATTGGCTTTTCTCTCGTTTTTTCTTCATAGGCCATAAACTAAGCTCATGCTTCTCTCTCTCATTCATTTTCTCACGATTCTTCATTAATAAACTCACATGCTTTTGTCATGGCCTTTTGTGCCTTTTTCCTAACTCACACACATCAACTTGTACATCATTTAGATTAGGTTTTACAATAGTAGAATGATTACAAGCAAACACAAATCCTCACAATATAGTTCCCTAGCATGTATTGCAACTAAACCACAATGCATTTCATTTTCAATGATGCGACTTTCTTACTTCAACCCTAGGCTGAATTTCATCACATAAACTATCATTTTCCAAAGATAATTGAATATTTGAAATTGGTTTTGGATGAGTGTACCTTGAAGGCATCCTTTTGCGATGTGCTCTTGTTTCTTCCATATCTTCTCTCATCATTTCCAACATATCTTTAAGAGCATCAAGAAGCGGTACTAAAAGCGGTGCATTTGTTACCTTTTCTTCATTATGTGACATGTTGAAAAGATTTTTACCAATAAGTCGGGCAAGGAATGTGGACCAAATGCTCACGATACCAAATGATAAGCGCAGATCCTTGCTTGAATTTTACAAGGCTAGTTGTCCTTCTAGGATCCTTGTAAAAACTCACAATGATAGCTAACTTAGATCACACTCAAAATCTAAAATGGTGACTCTTAGATCCTAAGACAACTCACTCCGAATTAGTTTGATCAAGACTAATCCAATGAATTGATTTAACTTCAAACCTAAAGCAAGATTTGAAAGAAATGAAACACCAAAGCGGGGTTCAAGAAAACACAAGTTTTTCATTCTGAAATCCGTCCAAAATGATGATTTACAAGCCATTTTAAAGGCAAAAAATTCGTGCATGCCTTGGAATACAAAAAGGACTCAAAAAGCTATTAAATGCATTTTGAAGAAAATAAGACATAAGAGGCCAAAAGTAAATTGCATGGCTTAAATGCTAGACAAAAGAGTAGATATGCTTTAAATACACTCAACCAACTCTTCTAGAATGTCCCTTGCAATAATGAGCATGGTTGGCAAGCATTGAAATCAAAGAGTCCCAAAATAAGAAATCTAGAAATTTCTTTATTTAAAAATTCTGCCATGTAATTTTATAATCCTCTTGGAATCCTCTTTTCCTTCTTCTTGTAATTGCTCCTTCATGTGAATGCAGTAAGTTGTTAGTTGAATTCATATCATCCCCTTTCTTTAAAAGGATTTGTCCTCAAATCAAAATCTTTATGTCTTCTTTTGAACACTTTATGCTTGCTTCCTTGGATGAACTTAGAAGAAAATTTGGAGTATTTCATCATAATAAACCATTGGCATTGTGTTTGTGGTCATTCTTTACTTTAGAAGGAATCTTCGCTCAGAGATGTTGTATAAGATCTTTTGCTTCTGTAAGAACTCAAAAGAAACACTAGACATACATGGTTTGAGCTGCTTGTTAGGTAGCAAGTTCCTTTATATAAAAGTCTACAAATATATTTTCTTTGAAAACAAAATGGATTTAACCTCACTAGCTCTTTTACACAATCTCACATCATTGGCTTTTCTCTCGTTTTTCTTCATAGGCCATAAACTAAGCTCATGCTTCTCTCTCTCATTCATTTTCTCACACGATTCTTCATTAATAAACTCACATGCTTTTGTCATGGCCTTTTGTGCCTTTTCCCTAACTCACACACATCAACTTGTACATCATTTAGATTAGGTTTTACAATAGTAGAATGATTACAAGCAAACACGTCCTCACAATATAGTTCCCTAGCATGTATTGCAACTAAACCACAATGCATTTCATTTTCAATGATCGACTTTCTTACTTCAACCTAGGCTGAATTTCATCACATAAACTATCATTTTCCAAAGATAATTGAATATTTGAAATTGGTTTTGGATGAGTGTACCTTGAAGGCATCCTTTTTGCGATGTGCTCTTGTTTCTTCCATATCTTCTCTCATCATTTCCAACATATCTTTAAGAGCATCAAGAACGGTACTAAAAGCCGGTGCATTTGTTACCTTTTCTTCATTATGTGACATGTTGAAAGATTTTTTACCAATAAGTCGGGCAAGGAATGTGGACCAAATGCTCACGATACCAAATGATAAGCGCCCGATCCTTGCTTGAATTTTACAAGGCTAGTTGTCCTTCTAGGATCCTTGTAAAAACTCACAATGATAGCTAACTTAGATCACACTCAAAATCTAAAATGGTGACTCTTAGATCCTAAGACAACTCACTCCAGAATTAGTTTGATCAAGACTAATCCAATGAATTGATTTAACTTCAAACCTAAAGCAAGATTTGAAAGAAATGAAACACCAAGCGGGGTTCAAGAAAACACAAGTTTTCATTCTGAAATCCGTCCAAAATGATGATTTACAAGCCATTTTAAAGGCAAAAAATTCGTGCATGCCTTGGAATACAAAAGGACTCAAAAAGCTATTAAATGCATTTTGAAGAAAATAAGACATAAGAGGCCAAAAGTAAATTGCATGGCTTAAATGCTAGACAAAAGAGTAGATATGCTTTAAATACACTCAACCAACTCTTCTAGAATGTCCCTTGCAATAATGAGCATGGTTGGCAAGCATTGAAATCAAAAGAGTCCCAAAATAAGAAATCTAGAAATTTCTTTATTTAAAAATTCGCCATGTAATTTTTATAATCCTCTTGGAATCCTCTTTTCCTTCTTCTTGTAATTGCTCCTTCATGTGAATGCAGTAAGTTGTTAGTTGAATTCATATCATCCCCCCTTTCTTTAAAAGGATTTGTCCTCAAATCAAAATCTTTATGTCTTCTTTTGAACACTTTATGCTTGCTTCCTTGGATGAACTTAGAAGAAAATTTGGAGTATTTCATCATAATAAACCAGTTGGCATTGTGTTTGTGGTCATTCTTTACTTTAGAAGGAATCTTCGCTCCGAGATGTTGTATAAGATCTTTTTGCTTCTGTAAGAACTCAAAAGAAACACTAGACATACATGGTTTGAGCTCGCCCTTAGTTAGGTAGCAAGTTCCTTTATATAAAAGTCTACAAATATATTTTCTTTGAAAACAAAATGGATTTAACCTCACTAGCTCTTTTACACAATCTCACATCATTGGCTTTTCTCGTTTTCTTCATAGGCCATAAACTAAGCTCATGCTTCTCTCTCTCATTCATTTTCTCACACGATTCTTCATTAATAAACTCACATGCTTTTGTCATGGCCTTTTGTGCCTTTTCCTAACTCACACACATCAACTTGTACATCATTTAGATTAGGTTTTACAATAGTAGAATGATTACAAGCAAACACGTCCTCACAATATAGTTCCCCTAGCATGTATTGCAACTAAACCACAATGCATTTCATTTTCAATGATGCGACTTTCTTACTTCAACCCTAGGCTGAATTTCATCACATAAACTATCATTTTCCAAAGATAATTGAATATTTGAAATTGGTTTTGGATGAGTGTACCTTGAAGGCATCCTTTTTGCGATGTGCTCTTGTTTCTTCCATATCTTCTCTCATCATTTCCAACATATCTTTAAGAGCATCAAGAAGCAGTACTAAAAAGCCAAATTGCATTTGTTACCTTTTCTTCATTATGTGACATGTTGAAAAGATTTTTACCAATAGAGTCGGGCAAGGAATGTGGACCAAATGCTCGATACCAAATGATAGCGCCGATCCTTGCTTGAATTTTACAAGGCTAGTTGTCCTTCTAGGATCCTTGTAAAAACTCACAATGATAGCTAACTTAGATCACCTCAAAATCTAAAATGGTGACTCTTAGATCCTAAGACAACTCACTCCAGAATTAGTTTGATCAAGACTAATCCAATGAATTGATTTAACTTCAAACCTAAAGCAAGATTTGAAAGAAATGAAACACCAAGCGGGGTTCAAGAAAACACAAGTTTTTCATTCCTGAAATCCGTCCAAAATGATGATTTACAAGCCATTTTAAAGGCAAAAAATTCGTGCATGCCTTGGAATACAAAAAGGACTCAAAAAGCTATTAAATGCATTTTGAAGAAAATAAGACATAAGAGGCCAAAAGTAAATTGCATGGCTTAAATGCTAGACAAAAAGAGTAGATATGCTTTAAATACACTCAACCAACTCTTCTAGAATGTCCACTTGCAATAATGAGCATGGTTGGCAAGCATTGAAATCAAAGAGTCCCAAAATAAGAAATCTAGAAATTTCTTTATTTAAAAATTCGCCATGTAATTTTTATAATCCTCTTGGAATCCTCTTTTCCTTCTTCTTGTAATTGCTCCTTCATGTGAATGCGATAAGTTGTTAGTTGAATTCATATCATCCCCCTTTCTTTAAAAGGATTTGTCCTCAAATCAAAATCTTTATGTCTTCTTTTGAACACTTTATGCTTGCTTCCTTGGATGAACTTAGAAGAAAATTTGGAGTATTTCATCATAATAAAACCAGTTGGCATTGTGTTTGTGGTCATTCTTTACTTTAGAAGGAATCTTCGCTCAGAGATGTTGTATAAGATCTTTTGCTTCTGTAAGAACTCAAAGAAACACTAGACATACATGGTTTGAGCTCACTTAGTTAGGTAGCAAGTTCCTTTATATAAAAGTCTACAAATATATTTTCTTTGAAAACAAAATGGATTTAACCTCACTAGCTCTTTTACACAATCTCACATCATTGGCTTTTCTCTCGTTTTTTTTCTTCATAGGCCATAAACTAAGCTCATGCTTCTCTCTCTCATTCATTTTCTCACACGATTCTTCATTAATAAACTCACATGCTTTTGTCATGGCCTTTTGTGCCTTTTTCCCTAACTCACACACATCAACTTGTACATCATTTAGATTAGGTTTTACAATAGTAGAATGATTACAAGCAAACACGTCCTCACAATATAGTTCCCTAGCATGTATTGCAACTAAACCACAATGCATTTCATTTTCAATGATGCGACTTTCTTACTTCAACCCTAGGCTGAATTTCATCACATAAACTATCATTTTCCAAAGATAATTGAATATTTGAAATTGGTTTTGGATGAGTGTACTGTGAAGGCATCCTTTTGCGATGTGCTCTTGTTTTCTTCCATATCTTCTCTCATCATTTCCAACATATCTTTAAGAGCATCAAGAACGGTACTAAAAGCTAGGTGCATTTGTTACCTTTTCTTCATTATGTGACATGTTGAAAAGATTTTTTACCAATAGAGTCGGGCAAGGAATGTGGACCAAATGCTCGATACCAAAATGATAAAGCGCGATCCTTGCTTGAATTTTACAAGGCTAGTTGTCCTTCTAGGATCCTTGTAAAAACTCACAATGATAGCTAACTTAGATCACACTCAAAATCTAAAATGGTGACTCTTAGATCCTAAGACAACTCACTCCAGAATTAGTTTGATCAAGACTAATCCAATGAATTGATTTAACTTCAAACCTAAAGCAAGATTTGAAAGAAATGAAACACCAAAGCGGGGTTCAAGAAAACACAAGTTTTTCATTCTGAAATCCGTCCAAAATGATGATTTACAAGCCATTTTAAAGGCAAAAAAATTCGTGCATGCCTTGGAATACAAAAAGGACTCAAAAAGCTATTAAATGCATTTTGAAGAAAATAAGACATAAGAGGCCAAAAGTAAATTGCATGGCTTAAATGCTAGATAAAAGAGTAGATATGCTTTAAATACACTCAACCAACTCTTCTAGAATGTCCCTTGCAATAATGAGCATGGTTGGCAAGCATTGAAATCAAAAAGAGTCCCAAAATAAGAAATCTAGAAATTTCTTTATTTAAAGATATACACCATGTAATTTTTATAATCCTCTTGGAATCCTCTTTTCCTTCTTCTTGTAATTGCTCCTTCATGTGAATGCAGTAAGTTGTTAGTTGAATTCATATCATCCCCCTTTCTTTAAAAAGGATTTGTCCTCAAATCAAAATCTTTATGTCTTCTTTTGAACACTTTATGCTTGCTTCCTTGGATGAACTTAGAAGAAAATTTGGAGTATTTCATCATAATAAACCAGTTGGCATTGTGTTTTGTGGTCATTCTTTACTTTAGAAGGAATCTTACGCTCAGAGATGTTGTATAAGATCTTTTGCTTCTGTAAGAACTCAAAAGAAACA